>JAOPSE010000010.1:15273986-15801943 GCA_029449295.1 Zea luxurians | reverse complement strand
GGTTCAGAGAATCATTCATCATTTGAAGAAAGCTCAAGCTCGTCAGAAAAGTTACGCAGACAAGTGACGACAACCCTGATATTTTCTAGTAGGGGATTATGTCTACTTGAAGGTTTCACCAATGAAGGGTGTATCGCGTTTCGGGGTTAAAGGAAATCTTGAACCTCGGTACATTGGACCATTCCTATACTTGAGCAATGTGGACCAGTGGCATACCGACTTCAACTACCCGAAACCTTGTCTGCTGTACATAATGTGTTCCACGTGTCTTAGTTGAAGAGATGTCTTCAGGTTCCAAATCAAACCAATGAAGTGATAGATGTTGTTCTAGAGCCGGACTTGACATATTCTGAGCACCCTATTCGAGTCTTGGATCAAAAGGATAGGGTTACCCAGAGAAAAACTCTCAAGTTTTACAAGATACAGTGGAACCAACATTCCGAAGATGAGGCTACTTGGGAAACTCAAGACTTCTTAGACAAGAATTTCCTAGGATTTTTAGCCTCTTGTAATTTGTAAAGTGTATAAAATTGTTGTAATAAAGGAGTGAGCTCCAAACCACCCATGCCTTGTACCAAAACTCAGGAAATAAAATGTGAAGCATTTCCTTTTCCACTACTTACCCTAGGACTCTTAATCTCGGGACAAGATTCTTTTATGGGGAGAAGGATGTAACACCCTGGTGTTACTGTTACTAAAACTTGAGCATAGCATTATCAGCATTGGCATTCCATGTGTATTGACACACCTAGAATGCATTCACTAGGTAAAAATCTCAAACAAGTTGTATTGTTATGGCATTTTGCAAATAAGACCCTAGTATAGGGTACTTAACCTTAAATAGGGATCTGAAGGGTAAAACAAGAGCCAAATAGAGAAAACCCTAAAGTTTAAGTGAAATAGTCATAAAATGTTCCTAAGAATGGACCTACATTACATTCACACCCCTGAGATATCAAAAACCCTAATTGGAACCCTGAAAACCATAAACCTAAACCCTAGGGGGTTAAGTGCAAAATTAGTCCATTTTTGGACTAAAGTGCAAAAACTAGTCATATGGTTTACAAATATGTGAATTTGCAAGTTAAAACCTAAGTTTTGGGCTTATTTGCAAAAAGCACTACTTAAACCCTATAAAGACTAAGTCTGAAAATCAGTGTTTTGGCTCAACTTTGGAGCTTTGTAACTTCCCAATTTTAAGGTCTTTGCCCTAGGTCACCACACCAAATTGTAGATCTATCAAAGGAGAATAACTTTGCTTAATAGTGTAAGCATAGTTGTTATGAAGAAATGGAAGAAAAACACACTCAAAGTCGAGCTGTCAGGCTATTGGAGTCTGAAATTCAGACTAACAGTGGTACTGGGTCATCTTTGGAGCTCTACAGATCAAGAACTTCAAGGAATTTGCCCCAAGTCGATATAGCAAAGTTGTAGATCTTTTGTAGTAGAACAACTTTGCTATACATGTTTGGGCTTGGTACCATAGAAGATTTGGAGAAATCTAGACCTGAACTTGCTCTGTCAGGTGGTCTGATGGTGACTCCCATAGTACAGTACCTGAACAAGATCAGGTTAAAACGCAGCTCGCCGTCGATGATCGCCACCACGATTCGTGCCGCCGCCGTCCCGCTTCGTGCACGGTATGGAGTGGATAACGCCGGGGGTGGATAACTCGTACGTGGCGCCATTCCCCCGAGTCCAACCGGAGTCCTCACCGGCGGCCACCGTGACCAGTAACGTTTGCCGCAGTGGCACTCATGCTGTGATCTCCCTCACTGTGTCTCCTACCGACATGGTCGGCATGCGCTCGCGATGCTTTCCGTGGTCGTGAGGTGATCGCCGGACCGCCGGCTATAAATAGCCCTGTGATTCCGGGCGAGGCACGACCATCACACACACCGTGGGTTGAATCGAAGCCAAATTCGCGCAAGTCTCTACCCCCTCCTCTCAAATTGATTATGCGGAGTAAAACTAGAACCTCTTGCGGCCGTGTAGCCCCAAGCTCTGTCCCTCAATTCCACCCGAGCACACCGCGATGCCATTTTCCCCCAAATCCGATTGCCGCGCCACGAGAACCGCTCACCCGTGGCCAGCCCGCTCTGGTAAGACGTTGTCCAATTCAAGTATTGTTTTCATGGCTCTATATGCTAGTGAAGCTTATTGTGGCACCCGTTTGCTCAATTCGGTCATGATTTGGCGGGAACGCGTGCTCATGAACTCGGTATCCGCCTTGATCATGGGCAGACGGTTCCCAGTGGGTTCATGTCAAATTAATGGATGTTCCTAGATCGTCCTAGGTCGGTGAAGCCTCCCCGATAGTTAGCCTTAGCAGTCGTCGCCAGCCATGGCCGGTACGGGCCGCGTAAGAGACGAACGGCGAGCGCGCCGTGGTCTGGGAGCCATTCGGAGAAGGAATAGAAGTGTGAGGGTATTTCTGCAAGATGTCAGTGACTGTTAAAACAGTGTTCTAGACTCCTTCGGGTTTATTCAAACCTGCAGGTTTTTATTTGCAAAGTCACCGTCGCGTGCGCGGGCGCGGGTGGGCGCGCCCTGTTCCCTGTGCAGTTTGGGTCGCCTGGGCTGAAATCGGCCTAGAACTGTTCGTTCTTTTTCCTTTTCTTTTCTTAAAGGACTCCAACAATTTAGAAAATTGTGGAAAAATCCTAAAAATGTCAAACCAATTTTCCTAGATTCCTAATTTCCCATAGTATTTAATAAAAATAGTGTTATGATTTTTAGGTCAAATGGGAAATTTTGGAACATTTAAAATGGCCTAAAACATTGTTCCTGGATTTTTAGAAAATCAATAATAATTCCAAAAATCCCCAAACTTTTTATATGAGCTCAAAACATTATTTACAAGCCTTGGGTAGAGTTTGATTTGATTTGGACCTTGTTTGATAACTAGAACCCAAAACCCTGCCCCTGCCCTTTGAATTCCTTTACTGACTCCGGAAATCCTAGTTTCCCGGAGAACCGTGAAGGAAATTGTATTCAAGACCGTAGATAATAAACACTTATTATCTTTGCATTCTCATGAACATTACATGGGCATTCATTATTATGTATGGTTATCTTGAGAAAACGAAGAAGAAGTTGAAGTAGAAGGAGAGAAGACTTCACCACCACCTCAGGAACATCAGGCCAATAGCTGTTTTTATTTTGACATCTGTGGAACTGAGCCTGAATCACCTATAAACCAAGGCAAGCCCCGGTGCATTTGCCACCCCCTTGACTCTTTTAAAATCTTTCTCACTTGCTTGATGCATTAGGTGATAGGAGTTGATTGCTAAAACAATTCCTGCATTACCTTCCTTGAATTTGATTACTTTCCCTTGAATCCCTGCTTTATAAAAGGTTTTTACTATGCTTAGTCTTGCTTTAACAAAGAAAAAGGTTTTGTTTTTACAAAAGATGATGTGGCAAAGTGGAAGGGATGTTTTTGAAAATAAAACTTGATGGTGGATCCATCATGGCCATGATGGGTTCAACATCGGAAAAGATGTACCTCTGCCATGTACCAGACTCTAGGTTAAAATGATTAAGCTGAGACCGGGCGGGTGACTTGCACGAGAAGAGAGTCTCGATTTAGTGTCTCCGTCTGAGTCGATTAAGGACCGTGCCGATGTAGGCTTGTTGACCGAGGACCCTTTAACTGGTCACATGCCTCGTCATGGGTAAGCTTTGCCTCGGGCAGAATAAGGCCAGAATAAGATACCACGCAATGGGAGCGGAGAGATGGCGAGGGTAGCGTGTACCCTCCATGGCAAGAGGCTGGACGGTGGTGTATCTGTGCTCTCGGTTGGCGTGAACCTGATCTGGTCTTAAGAACCCCGGTGGCGGGTTGGCATATGCAAGGGTTAAGTGCTACATATGTCGTGTGATCGGAGATCCTCAGCTGAGTATAATCGATTCGGATCGCCGTACCTTCGCGGTTATGAAGACTTGGTCACTGCCCTATACGTAGAACCCCAGTAAAGATGAAAGATTGTTAAGAAATTGGCTAGTGCAGGTCAAGTGATTGAACTAGGGTAGAAAGAACTCTAGTGCAGGTAACTTCACTTGACAAATAAAACCGGATTTTTAAGGATCCACTTTTAGTAAGCATTTCTGCAAACAGAGTCTTTGATTATTGAGAGACCATTCCTTGACTTCCTTATAACCAGCATACCCTTGAGAGTCTTTTCTTTAGACGGGTAAGTCTTGCTGAGTAATTCCATACTCAGGGTTTTATTCCCTATTGTTTTTAGGTGAAGAAGCGACAAACTTTTGTTGTTTCTGTTCCAAGGTGGTTTCAAAAGAAGAAAACCAAGAGTAAAGCTGCGGGAGGACGGGTTCCTCCATAAAAACTTTTTGTTTGATACTTATCGGGAGGAGTTTTTGCCTCCCTTGGCTTGTAATAATAATACTCTGCACTCGTTTAATTATATCCTGGTCTGTAATATATAACTTTGTATTACTTTTAAATAAAGGTAAGTTTATATACTTGCTTCCGCATTTCCGTATCTCCGATGATTTGTAATGTCTGCGTGATGGGTAAAACGCTCTTGGGAAGGTAAGGAAAGCAGATACCGAACTTGTCAAGTGATTCAGGAACACCTGCAGGGGTGTCTGAGGTCCATTGGACAAGGACAACTATGGGTGGGCCTAATGACTTGGGAGGTTCCGTCATAGCTTCGAAGGACGAAGGTCTTTAACCATTAACAATTGTGTTGCCTTATTCTTGATTTATAGCATTTGAGAACAAGTGACCAACATTTGGTGCCCACCTCCGATGAACTCACTTCCACAACCTTCGGAAGACCATCCATCTTCGACATGCCGCCAAAGAAGACAACAGTTCCAGGGGCTGCTCTGCAACCACTGGACACAAATCAAGATGCCCTCTCTCTGCGAGAGGCTAGGAACCAAAAGAGGAAGGCCACCAGCCCAACTCTACAGGAGAAGCAAATTGATCAGGAAATCAAGGACTTAGAGGTCATCCATTAGCAAGTACAAAGGAAGATGGACAAGATGGCTCGGCTGGCTGACCTTTAGAAAAAGATTCATGAAGCCGCTAAAGAAATGCGTCATCTTACTCAAGACAACCAGGACCGAAGTCCTCAGCACAGGGAGCTTCATCAAGAGAGTTCATTCAATGAAGATGAATGGTACGATGACTTTCATCATGGCCACTTTACTTTTGATGATGCTTCTCCCCTGGCATCAGGACTATAGGCTATCCCATGGCCACAATCCTACAAGCCACCCCAATTGCCCATGTACGATGGGCACTCGGACCCAAAGCAATTCTTGATGAGCTACGAGGCAACAATATCCTCATATGGAAGCAACGCCGCTGTCATGGCAAAGTCCTTCGTCATGGCAGTCCGAAGTGTGGCCCAGACATGGTACTCCTCTCTTCGGCCAGGAACAATTACATCATGGCAGAAGCTTAAGGATATGCTGGTCACTAGCTTCCAAGGTTTCAAGACGAAGCCGGTTACTGCTCAGGTATTGTTTCAATGCACATAAGACCAGGAGGAATACCTTTAAGCGTATGTCCGAAGGTTCCTGCGACTAAGAGCACAAGCACCCACATTGCCCAATGAAATTGTCATTGAGGCCATGATCAAGGGACTTAGGCCAAGACCTATAGCTCAGTATTTTGCTAGGAAGCCTCCACAAACCCTAGAAGCTGCTTTAGAAGATGGATGAGTACATCCGGACCGACAATGATTTTCGCCAAAGAAGGGAGGAGGCCTATAGGTTTTCTGATATGACCAGGGGCTTCGGAGGGAGACTTAATCCTAGGCATGTCCGATCAATTCATAACTCCAATGCCAATGGTGAAAGGGCCAGCAATGCTCAGTATAGCCATCATAGTTCTCAGTCTTCAACCATGCAACAGACTTCTTTCAGACCACCGGCTCTGAGGGGCCGGGGAGGAAGGAGTTTCGGTGGAGGGCGATTTGGCAATCAACCTAGAAAGCTATACTGCCTTTTTTGTGGTGAGGACAAGGGCCACACAACAAGGACATTCCAGGTCACAATTCAGAAGCAGAAGGAAATTGCCGAAGCTGAGGCGCGGCAGAGTCAGTCGAAGCAAGTCCTCCACACTACTTCGTGTTACTCCCCATACATCCCAAAATATGTGGGCAATCAACAATCCACGGCTTCTGTTGCTTCGGCAAGCCATTCTCGAGCTTCCTGGCCCCAGTTGCCACCACCAACAGCAAGCCATTGATCCACAATCAATAGCCAAAAGGGCGTAATCATACTCAGCTGCAGCGTGACCTTCGAGAGGAATCTGAAGCTCGCACAGTCAACAGCACTGTGCCTGAGTCGAAGCATATTTACTGAAAGAGCTACAGTGGAAGCATATGATGATCTGATGTATCTTAACATTTTCTTGAAAAGAAAAACAATATAGGAGGGATGAATTTTCAACTTGATATAATGATATTGTAGTTACACCATCGAGTGTAACTGAAGTAAGTTTCGAAGCTACAAAGTCATTCCTAAGAGAGCGCAGTGTAAGTTTCAAAGCTAAAAAGTCGTTCCTAAGGGAGCGCAGCTTAAGTTCCGAAGCTCAAAAGTCGTTCCTGAGGGGATGCAGAGCCAAAATGCCACCTAAATTAAAGGTGAAGAAGCTCCAAAGTTGTTCCTAAGGGGATGCAGAGCTTAAATACCACCTAAATCAGAGGTGAAGAAGCTCCAAAGATGTTCCTAAGGTGATGCAGAGCTTAGCTCCAAAGTCGTTCCTAAGGGAATGCAGAACTAAAATTCCACCTAAGTAAAAGGTGAAGAGACTCCAAAGTCGTTCTTAAGGGAATGCAGAGTGTGAGTGTGTTTTCCGGTGGGTGATTATCTTTGACATAACCATCATATTGCATCATACCATCATATTATTTCATATAGCATCACATCATACAACATATCGCATCAGCAACAAAACTATGGAGAAGGAAAGATCCTCCTTCCAAAATATTTGATGGATTATGAAACAATGTGCTGAAGCACAAAGTATACCTTCGGCAGATATAATTTTACACATCAAGGAAATCTTCGCCCGCAATGTCATTATACAATAGCTATCGCAAAGAGGGGGTGATTTTTTCTTTGCGAAGCATGAAAAGCAGGGAAGGTGGTTTCTCGCCGAAGGCTCAAAAATGGTATGTACACAAATTCCATGCATCACAAAGAAACATATTACATCGACATACATATAAATACTTGATGTTTCAATTCATACACAAATATTACATTTCCTAGTAAAACAAGAATCTAGTCTTCCTTCATAATTCTTTCAGTGGCTTCATGTAAAAGTTTGTTGACGACTTCATCAACAACTTCATTAGCAATTTGCATAATATCTAAAGCTTCTTTCATAACCGGATCAGCTTTGGGGTTGTATGGCTCTGGTGGGGGAGAGAGGTCGGCTGTAATAAATATATGATGGTGAATTTCAAAGGAAAAAGCGAACAACAAGGCAAAAAGTTTCAAATAAAAGTACCTATAATCATGGCGCGCTCGGCAGCTTCTTCAGCTTGCTTAGCCTCCTTGCAGGCGGCGTGAGATTCTTTCTCATTCTTTTTAATGGCTTCGTCAGCCATCTCACGACCACCCTTCATCCACACATCGGAGTAAAATTTGCCACCCAATGTAGAAGCCTCAACTGAAGGGTCCTTAGTATTCTCAGCTGAGAGAATAGATTCTGGCTGGGCCATGGCCTTGACATGTTCACACCTAGCATTTTCTATAATGGCCGCAACCCCTCGCGCACCGGAAAAAGCACAAAAATCTTCACGATCGCTAAGGATCTCATTGAAAGCTTTGGCTTCTTCACCTATCCATTGGATAACTCCTTCAGGGTCGCCGCGAATAAATTTTTGCTCTGAGGAATACACCCCCACCTTCGCAAAGCTATCTTTTAGCTTCTTCGCGCAATCCAAGGATCTTTCATAACTCCTTTCTTTGGAATCACGAAGCTCTTCGACACTCTTTTGTAGCCTTGAACTTGTCCATTCACTTATCTCTTGCTTTGCCTTTGCAACTTCAAAATTTTCATTCATTTCGGCGAGTTTTTTGTTTAGTTCGTTAACCTCGGCTTTGTGAGTTTCGGCTTGTGCATTAAGCCTGGCTTAGCTAACTTTTAGCCTATCTACTAAGGAGAGCAGAATCTTATCTTTTTCAAGGGCTTCATTCCTCAGTGTGATGACCTCTATCCGAAGGTTCCCGAGTGCAATTTGACAGCTTTCGTCATCAACTTCTTTTCGAGCCCGTAAAGCTTTACTAAGAATTAAGCCCTAATCACAAAAATATATGTGTGAGAACACAAAAATAGTAAGAAAACCAACAAACATAACTTATTCTACGAGCAAAAGTATATATACCTTCAAGCTATTATAAGCAAGGCTATCTGCAAGATCATCCTTCGACATCGTAGATAAAACAAGCTCTAGCTTCGGAAATCCCATATTCTTTGTCATTTCTCGACAAACAGATATCTCCTTGTTGTCTGGTAGGCAATATAGAAAATCATCTTCGTTAGTGCCGCTGTATACCAAGGATCCTGGGGATACTTTCGATCCTTGGCATATTGCATAGCTTTGGCAATTTGCTCCTCCATTAGTTTTTCCCTACAGCGTGACGCACTATAAATTCTAATTCCTCAGTAGATGCTTCAGGAGCAGGGAATTCAGATTCTTCGGTAGCCTTCTCTTTTTCTAACGATAACGGTACTTTCCCAGCATCCGAAGGTCTTGATTCTATTTTATTTTCAACAATTTCCGCAGGCCCTTGCTTCGGCAGGAGCTGAGGGCCCAGCTTCAGTTTCAATCTGTGTCATGGTAGCTTCGGCAGATTTCTTTGTATTCTTGTCTTCCACGCTAGGTGCTTCTGTAGAAGCAGGAGTTAGTGCCTTTGTGGATTCCATAACAGCATCCAATACACTGGTCGTTCTCCTTCTCTTCGGAGTTATTGAAGCAATCTTTTGAACCTTTGGCAGTTCTACTTCTTGCAATGAACTCAAAGTTTTTTGCTGCTCCGCTGCTATCTTTGGGATTGGCTTTTCAGCCGATTCCACCCTGGCTTTGACAGTAGCGGGGTGACTTGACTCAACGGCAGAAGAAGGCCCTTCGGCAAGCTTCAACACTTCGGCCATTTCAATGTGCCTGGGCCGATGTGGCAGAACTTTAATTTTCTTTGGCTTCGGCGTAGTAGAAATCGTTGAAGCGGCAGCTCTTCTTTTCTTTCCTTGCTTTCGCGAAGGATAGCTATAATCTAGGTATACGAAACCAATAACTTCAAAAACCCTATCAACCTTTTCTTGCCTCGTCCTCTGAAAACCGCTATCATGGCATCATCTTTGTCCCTTGAGTAGGCGCCAAGCAACTCATCGCTGGTTGCGTCAATGGCATCTAACCAGTCATCATTGGGCTCATCAAATTGGCTCCTATATTTAAATGTATACTTCAAGTAAACCAAGCCACCTTGGCTAGACCCAGCAGCAGTCTCCTTCGGCATTTCCCACCCACTCCCGAGTGGCCAAACCTTGAAGCCAATATGTTCCTGGACCAAGTCCCTGGTGCCTATGTAAGTGCATACCGTGTTATAAGCAGCTTGGCACGCTTGTATGTCGTTTTCGAGGGCAAGGGTTGGTCTCCTAATGTCGAAGTGAGACCATATAGGGCGTTGAATAATCCCCTTGATGTCTTCCCTCTCAACAAGATCGTTCTTCACATAGAACCATTCTTGCATCTAGGCTCCCGACCATCTCTTGCGGAATGTTGGAACTGGATTGCTTACTTCAGAACTTGTTACGAAGCCATAGCAACCAAAGTTGTTGTGATATTGTTCTTTTCTGGTGGCCTTCGTCTCAAAAGACAATTCATGCATATTACAGAAGCTTTTTGCATTTGGTTCTTGTCCTTGGCTCCTCATGGCCCAAATGTAAACCCTATTTTGATGATGGCTTCAGGGGTAAGCTGATGAATGTAGACTTCGAAGGTTTTTAGCACCTCGACAAGCATATTATCCAAAGGGAACCGAAGCCCCGCTTTCATAAAACTTCTATAGACATCTACCTCGTCAGCTTCGGGTAGAGGGACATTGCTCTCCCCTCCAGCCCGCATGATAGAAATGTCACGAAAATACCTTCCCCTCATGGCATCAATCTGTCCTTGTTTGATTGTTGACTTTCCGAAAATAACATGGCTTGGCCTCCAGGGCCGATCTTCAGCATCCTCAGTCTCACTTTCAGCATCAAAGCCTTCACTGTCACTAGAGCCCTCAGATATTCCAGCTAATGTCTCATGTGCAACCTTTTCTGCATTGGTCCTCTCCATAGCTTCGTAAAACTCGGACAACGCTAGGTCCATAGTCTTCTTCTCACCAGCCATTAAATCAAAACTTGTTGAAATGTCAAAGCTCAAACTCACGACAAAACAAGAGAGTTTAAAATAATGAGCACAGTGTACGCAACTGAAATAGCACAAGAAACGCTTTCAATACGAGCTCATATTTATATGCAAAGCGCCCCATGGCTTGGTGGGTCCAGCATGTCAGCGTCGTTCGCTATTCTAGGGAAGGGAAGGTGTTTTTTCGGACCTTCAGCTAAAGGCCTTCGTCCAGGTTGTAGTCTAAATTTGTTACAAGGGAGCAAATTAATACCGCGAGGGGCTACTGTTGGGGGCATCCCTCTTCCGAAGGTCCTCAAAAACGTGACTAACCATATGTTTTCAGTATGATATAGATTATTACAGGAGGTTTTGGCTCTCGGATATAGGACCTTCTCTAATGGCGAAAGTATACGCGGTGTAAAGGAGCAGCCCGAAGGTGATAGGAGTAAGCGCCGAAGCTATTGCTAGAGAGCTTCGGCTTGATGTGGTGATGAAGACCAAGGATGACACCGACTTAAAGGGGGAAAAGACCACTTAGTCCGTGATAATTTTTATTATAATCACGAGTAAATGTCAAGGGCATGAATGTAATTTTGTCCGGGCTATGTCCCGTGCCTATAAATAGATGAACACTAGCACCGTACTGTTCACGCTGGATTGTAATCGCTCTCGAGCCATTCTTGCTCTCACACCTTCTGGCAGGCTGAAGGTATCATTGTAATATGAATATTGTTAATGTTTATTCATATTCAACGAAGATAAATGGATCATGGATATATAACAGACTTTATCTTAATTCCTCGGTATTCCTTCGTCTTCTTGTTTATATTCTTATTTATGTTCACATTATATCATAAAATGATGAAGGTGTGTCCTTCATGACCTTCGTCTAAAGATCATTACCTTCGAGAGGAGATAATGCTTCGAAGGATGTAGGTCTTTAACCATTAACAATTGTGTTGCCTTATTCTTGATTTATAGCATTTGAGAACAAGTGACCAATAGCTCTCTCCAGTCATAGGGATCTGCCTCTGGCTGACTCAGGGCATTGCATTCTTCCATCTGGTCCGTGATGATGCTTGGTTGTTGTATTTCTTGGACAAAAATCCTAGGTGGAACTTGGGCCCGACTGGATCCTAGTTTCGATAATGCATCAGCTGCCGCATTGCGATCCCTTTCCATGTGATGGAACTCCAATCCTTTGAACTTGTCTTCTAGTTTCCGCACGGCTGCGCAATATTTGCCAATTGAGTCAGTCGAGCAGTCCCAATCTTTGTTTATCTGGCTTATGACTACCAGCGAGTTGCCATACACCATCATCTTCTTGATGTCGAGTGATACCACGATGCTCCGCCCATGGATCAGTGCTTCGTACTCTGCTACATTATTGGATGCCGGAAACAAAAGCTGGAGTGCATACTTAAGTTGTTCCCCTCTGAGAACAATAAAGAGAATCCCTGCACCCGCTCCTTGTAGCTTCAGCGAGCCATCAAAGTACATTCTCCATACTTCAGCAACTTCTGGGCTCTCCGGGACCTGGTGCTCAGTCCATTCTGATATGAAGTCAACCAGTGCGTGATACTTTATTGCCATGCGGGGTCAGAACTCTATGCCATGAGCCCTGAGCTCGCATGCCCACTTGGCTATCCTTCCAATAGCTTCTTTGTTGTGAAGAATATCACCTATTGGAAATCCTGTGACTACTATGACTTTGTGGTCATCAAAGTAGTGCCGGAGCTTGCGAGCGGTTAGAAGTACCGCGTACATCAGCTTTTGGACTAGAGGATACCTTATCTTAGAAGGCCCGAGGACTTCACTGATGAAGTAAACTGGATGCTGCACCGGGTATGCGTGTCCTTCCTCTGTTCGCTCGACTACTAACGCGGTGCTTACCACATGAGTCGTGCAGGAGATATACAGGAGCAGATCTTCTGCCGGCTGACTGGGCGTAGCTCGACGTGGTGGCTTGAGTACTGGCAGAGTGGTCAAGAACTTCTTCAGTGCCTCTAGAGCTTCTTGTGCCTCTGTGGTCCACTAAAACTTGTCCACCTTCTTGAGTAATTTATAAAATGGCATTCCTTTCTCGCCTAGCCTCGATATGAACCTGCTCAGAGCTGCCATGCATCCAGTAAGCCTTTGCACCTTTTTCTACGACTGCGGCGCTTCCATTCTCATGATGGCCTCGATCTTCTTTGGATTTGCTTCAATTCCCCGATGGCTGACAATGAATCCGAGCAGCTTTCTAGCTGGTACTCCACAGACACACTTTTCTAGGTTCAGCTTCCACCAGTAGCGCCTCAGATTGTTGAAGACCAGCTACAAATCTTCGATGAAGTTTTCTGAGTTTTCTGTCTTGATAACCATGTCATCAACATAAGCTTCCACCCACTTGCCCTAGTGATCGGCTAAGCATGTTTGGATGGCTCTCTAGTAAGTCGCTCTAGTGTTCTTGAGGTCGAACGGCATGGAGGTATAGCAAAAAGCTCCAAATGGTGTGATGAAAGCAGTCTTCTCCTCATCTTCTTTTGCCAAACTAATCTGATGATATCTAGAGTAGCAGTCTAGGAAGGAGAGCATAGAGCAGCCAGCGGTTGAGTCAACTATTTGATCTATTCTAGGGAGTCCGAAGGGATCCTTTGGACAATGCTTATTGAGATCAGTATAGTCGACGCACATGCGCTAATCAACTTTATTCTTTTTGAGTACAAGAATAGGAGTTGCTAGCCACTTAGGATGCAGTACTTCCCTAATGAATCATGCCGACACTAAGCGGGCTAACTCATCGCGAATAGCTTCCATTTATCAGGCGTAAAACGACGCAACTTCTGCCGAATCGGCCTTGCTTGAGGATACACCTTCAATTTGTGCTCGGCCAGTTCTCTCAGGACTCTCGGCATATCCGCAGGATGCCATGCGAATACGTCCTAGTTATCTTGCAGGAACAGGACGAGCGCGCTTTCCTATTTGTCATCAAGGCTGGAACTGATGATGGCAGTCTTGCGCTCATCAGAGAATCCCAAATTAATCCTCTTAGTGTAACACCCTGATTTTGGGGTATAAAATTTCTTCTAATTATCACTCAAAAACATGTGTTACTCTTCTTTTTCTCACTCTAGGTTTTCTCTCTCTCAAGATTCATTCTCCTTTTTTCCTTTTTGATTAGAGATAGCCTAAACTAGTGGAGGTTAATTATTTATTTTTGCCAAAACCTGATGAGTCATGATATGTTGCATCATGCTGAGTTTAAAATATTCTTTGAAGTGTTGCACAAGTTTGAATTTATTTGAATTTGAAACCTAGTTTGAATTTGGATTTGAAAAACCCTATAGAAAAAGAAATGGAAAAGGAATTAGAAAATTCAGAGAAAAAGAAAAGGAGAAAGTAGCCCAAACCAGCCCAGTTAGCCTAGCCAGGCCGCGCGCCCGCATGCCCGCGCCGTCTGACAGGCGGATCCCGCCTGTCAGTGGCAGTTCTCCCTCGTGCGCGCCCTCCCTCCCTTGCTCGTTGCCCAATGGGGCCAGCCTATCGGCGCCAGTTTTCTTCCCCGCGCGCCCCTCCTCTCTCTCTCTGCCTCGCGGGCCCGGTCCGCCAGTCGCCGAGCCATTGCCCAACACGCCCCTTTCTCCTCTCTCTGCGCCGTGGACCCTACCTGTCAGTTCTACCCCCTCCGCGCTCGCCGTGGACCGGCGTGTGCGCACTCACGCACATCGCCGGATTTCTCAGCCACGATGCCCGCCCACGCGCGCAGCTCCCTTCATAGAGCCCCGCTAGTGCCCCACGCACACCCCTCACCTTATTTCGCGCAGCTTCACCCTCTCTCGTGCTCTGCCCACGCCGCCAGCTGCCACCGGAGAGCCGCGCCCATGTTCCCGGCCATCTAGCTCGCCGGAGACTGCTCCAAGCCTCCCCGAGCTCCACCTCGAGGTGAGACACCTGTCCCCGTGCCCAATTTCCCTTATTGCGCCCTGTGCTCGGCCAATTTCGCCTTCGCCGGCGCTCGGCCGCGGCGGTATGCCGCGCTCGCGCGGTGGCCGGCCGATTTAGCCCGGTCTAGTTCCTCGGAGTAGGTCCCTGTGTCACCCCTACCTCTGCTAAAGCTAGCCCAGGCCTTAGCGTGCCTTAAGTCCCCTCCCCGTGGCCGGAATGGCTCACCAGAGTTACTCCTGCCCACCCGAGACCTTCTCACCGCCGTTCTCCGTTCTCTACCCATGGATTCATGGCCGCTTCCTCGCCACTGAGTTTGCCGTGGTGCCCTCTCCCTCTCTGCCCAACTCCAGCGACCCCGGAGCCACCCTAGCTCGCGCCAGCCTCAACTCCGGTGACCTCACCGCCGCGGAGAGGAGCAACGCTGCCCATAGCCATTCACCCCTCCCGGTCTGATCCCCTCCGTCCGATCCTGATCGCACAGCCCGGACCACAGGTACCGCTTCGCGCACGCATGCCCTGCGCCCTTGGCCTGCCTCTGATCCCCTCCATTCGATCCTGATCGCACGGCCCGGACCATGGGTACTGCTTCGCGCACGCGCGCCCTGTGCCCTTGGCCTGCCTCTGGTCCCCTCTATCCGATCCTGATTGCACAGCCCGGACCGCGGGTACCGCTTCGCGCACGCACGCCCTGCGCCCATGGCCTGCCTATCATCGCCCAAGTCCCCTGGCGCTGGGCCAGCTCGGTCAGCGCCCCCCCCCTCTCGACCGCTGACGCCCCTGGCCCGCCTGTCAGCGCTCACCCACCCACACGTGCGCGCCCTCGGCCGTAGATCTAATCTCAGCCGTTGGTTTTAGATCTGACGGTTAGGTTCACCCGATACCCCTTTGCGCCGTAGTTTTCTTAAAGAGATCCTCGATTTATTGGAAATCAACCCGTCGTCCTTTGTTTTCGCGTGCAGGCCCCTGTAATCTTATAGATTTAGCCCTGGACTTTTAAATATTCACAGAATTAGCCCTAATTTCATATTTTGAATTCCCAAACTTGTTTATTTCATAACTTTTGCATATGAACTCCAAATTTAGTGATTCAAATTGCAAAATGTTCATAGAATTATTCTATGTCTGAATAAAATGGTTTCATTTACTGTCTGCACACTCTAATTTTTAGGATTGAATATGAACTAAGGTAGATGTATTTTTATTTACTTTATAAAAATAAATAAAAGGAGAATCCTAGAGATTTAAACTTGTTGAATCTTGTGAGACTAATAATGTGTATTACATGAAATCATCTCTGGTCTAAATTTAGGTCACAATAAAATAAATTGAACTATGTTATGTACTTGTAAGTAACACTTAGGGGAAATAATAACTTATTTTCAAATAAAGTTAATGTATGTTATAGTTTATGTTATACTTTGAATTCAGTATCCCCTATGTAGTATTGTGTCCTTTTAAGATGTGATCCAATGTTTGTACATGTGTGGTGTGTTGTTCATTTGTACTTTCCAAATGTATTGAATGCATGCTTGCTTTATTTAGACAACGAGCAGTCCGAGGTTCCTGAGTGTGTTGTTGGAGACCTCCCTGAGCAACCACCTGGTGAAGGCAAGTGTCCTCTGACCTATTATGTCCTACATACTTTATGATTCACTGTCCCGCATTACTTTATGAAACCTAAGGATTGACTAGTCTGTATTCACTAATCCTTGTTTACCTTTTGGGTTATCATGGTTAGCATGTTGCTATTGCCTTAACTTAATGAATGAACATGATGTGAACATTTATGATACGATATTGTTATCCTGATTATGTGGATGATCTTGTGATACCTTAGGGGACTCAGGCTTTTTCCTGAGTACCTCTCCGTAAGGACCTGTTTGTGGAGTGACCACCCAGGATAACAGTACAACCATGAGGGCGGAATGGGATGCCCTTAGCTGATTAATTAGATGAACCTGGGGGTGTAGTTGGATTTGCCGGAGGGCCGTCAATGGGGGCCGGGGAGTAGTGCTCGCTTTGCCAAGGTTGGGGTGCAGAGGTTCATTCGATTTGGTTTTTGTTAGTCACCCACCTTGGGGAGGTGTACTGTGTTTGTACGACTGGCGAAACCTAACGAGCAGCTATGCACCAGGGGAATCTTTGTAAAGGCTACGTAGTGTATCCCTGGCAATTCACCTTGGTAGTGAAGATTGGGTCTATACAACCCAGGATGGAAAGGGATCATGACTTGTGGGTAAAGTGTACAACCTCTGCAGAGTGTTAAAAACTGGTATATCAGCCAAGCTCACAGTTAAGAGCAGCCTTGGGATCCTCTTTGATTAGAAGAACTTTGGATACTTTTATGATGATGATTAACAATGATGCTATAAAATCTGATCTTTGGTATTTCCTCATTTGAGGAAGTACTTTTGGGTAATAAATGGGTTTATTACTAAAAGTTGGCTCTACTAATAATAATAAATACTTGACTAACTTAAAAGCAACTGCTTGACCCCAACCCCATATACAGCTAGTCCACTTTAGCCAAACGGGACATTTGCTGAGTACGTTGATGTGTACTCACCCTTGCTTTACACACCACCCCACCCCAGGTTGTCCCCACTGTACTTAGT
Source organism: Zea luxurians (assembly GCA_029449295.1). NCBI lineage: Eukaryota > Viridiplantae > Streptophyta > Magnoliopsida > Poales > Poaceae > Zea > Zea luxurians. The sequence continues at coordinate 15,785,019 of JAOPSE010000010.1, read as the reverse complement.
ACTCAGGAGGTGATGCTTGCAAAATGGAAGATTTCGGGGAGTTTTAGGACTACGACGAGTTCTAGTTAATTCTTAGAGGCAAACCCCCAGTCAGCTGTCTGTGTAGGCTTAGCATCTACGTTTCATAATTCCGCACTTTGATAATTATATTGATCAATGGTTATGTAATAGACTCTGTGGATGTCTTGGACATCTTGATGTAATAAAGTACCTTTCCGCTATTATTTCGAGCATTGTGTGATGATGTCCAATTATGTAATCGTTGTGTACGTGAGTTTCTGATCCTGGCACGTACATGGTTCGCATTCTGTTTGCCTTCCAAAACCGGGTGTGACATAAGTGGTATCAAAGCCTTGCCGACTGTAGGACCGCTAACCTAGACTAGAATGGTCGCCCTAAAGACTATAGACCCCTACTCTTACCTTGACCTCAGTGTCTTTTCAAAAGATGGTCATCTTGACCAACTCTATGTTATCTACTTATCTCAAAAAGTTTTGCCTCACTTTTCTCTCTGTTTATTTCCTGGTCTCATAGTTCTACTCTTACTTTTGTGCTTACGATGTCTTTTGTAGATGGCCCGTATTAGGTGCACTGCACATAAGTCTGTGATCCCCTTTTTGCCTTCTCGCCTAGCGGAGCGTCCACTGCATCGCACGGTGTCGGGTCAGTCCAGTCAACTGGAGAGACTGCATCGTCACCTGCACGAGGAGTAGGAGCGCCGACGCCAGGAGCAGTAGGACTCTTCCCCCTCGCCTCAGCAGGAGGTGGAGTCTGAGAGGCCACCTTCCCCTGCACCTCAGCCAGAGATGCCCCCTGCACCACCACAGGGCATCCCGGCTGCTGGAGGAGACCCTGACGAAGACAGAGACGACGATGACGCTGGTGGCAGTTCAAGCCACAACACGGAGCTCTCGGAGGAGTCGGAGCTGGAGGGATGGATCGTTAGACCCATTACTCGTGACGCTGCTCGTGGGTGTCATTTCCACGACGCTCTCAATACCCTGTTGCATCGGGCCTTCGATCGACACACTTGGTCCATCGAGTACCGTTGTGTAATCTACCAGCATTGTCGTGGGCTATACCCGGACCAGTGGGAGGCTACTTGCTTGGTGCGCCATCCGGACGATGATCTCCGGGGTGCAGAGGCCTTCTCAAAGCACTATTCTATTACTGAGAGGGATACTACCGAGATAGCCATGCAAGATGTAGCACAATGGGCACTTTCTCAGTATTACTTGTTGTTCAACGGGGTAGCTGATGGCCTTGACCTGAAGTACTATCCTCGCCGTTCAACCGGCAGTGCTGGAGGTGTGATTGTCTCGCTAGTGGGTGAGGGCAATCCTAGGCTAAACAGCATGGTCAACTTGGTCGCCGTGCTCAACACAGAGTTGGACCACGCCCTTGATGAGTTGGGCAAGGTTCGGGCGGAGGTTGCAAAATTGCGTGCTGAATGCGCGGCACGCCACTATCTTGATGGTGGTTCTCCCGCCCCTGTAGGGATTCAGCACCCTTACCGTTCACCGCCCTGTGGCCGCTTCGAATATGGTACCCCAGACTACAGGACCCGCATAGATTTGGATCCTTAGATCAATAGAGTTGGAGTCTGTAATAATGCTTAGTTCAGTGTCTTAGCCTAAGTCAGTTTTAGTTAGAGTTAGTTTGCTTATCTTGTGTTGGATGCTTGTTATGATGGACATGTACTGAAGTTGGATCTTTGTAATGATTGTCACCAAGGTGTGAGTATCCCCTACAACTTGGTGTAGTTATTAATAAAGTCAGTTATTTAGTTGGGTAATCCTTTATTTCCCCTTTCCTCTTTATCTGAGAAGCTGTCAGTGAAGATGGTCATTTGTTCAGTGTTATGGAGATCTTCTATACATCTTTTATGCTGAAAGACTGCAGAGTCAGATTTGATATATGTGTGTGATTTATACAGATGTCTGAGAACAGGCACAGAGGTGCGAGGCGTGCTCAGCCTGAACAGCAGGCACCCCAAGAGGAGGCAGCCCCACAGCAGCATTTTCCACCGCCACCACTAATGACCATTGAGCAGATGTTCTTGATGCAGACCCAAGCAGTCTAGGCCATTGGTCAGACATTAGCAGCCATGCAGCAGCAGCCACCACCACCTCAGCCTCCAGTGCAAGTCCAGATGCCTCAGGTGCCCAGAGACAAGCGGGCAGAGTTCATGAGGGGCCATCCCCTAGTTTTTGCCCACTCTGCTGATCCTATGGACGCCAAAGATTGGCTGCGTACCGTGGAGCGTGAGTTGCACACTGCCCAGTGCAACGATCGAGAGAAGGTGTTGTATGGTCCCCGACAGCTGAGGGGAGAAGCACAGTCTTGGTGGGAGTCTTACCTCGCCACCCATGCCAACCCTAAAGCCATCACTTGGGAGGAGTTTAGGGATAATTTTCGTCGCTACCATGTGCCCGAGGGATTGATGAGAGTGAGGAAGGAGGAGTTTCTCGCCCTGAAACAAGGTCCCATGTCCGTCAGCGAGTACAGGGACAAGTTCCTACAGCTGTCGCGTTATGCCCTAGAGGATGTCAACACGGATGCCAAGAGGCAGTACCGCTTCTTGAGAGGATTGGTTGATCCCCTCCATTATCAGCTGATGAACCACACCTTCCCTACCTTCCAGCACTTGATAGACAGAGCAATCATGATAGAAAGGAAGCGTCGGGAGATGGAGGATAGGAAGCGTAAGATTGGTGGACCTCGGGTTGGAAGTAGCAGTCGTCCTTGCTACTCAGGCAACCCACCTCAGCAATTCAAGTCAGGTCACCAGCATCAGCATCAGCGTCAGAACCAGCAGCAGTACTAGAGGTAGTTTCCTCAGCAGCAGCAGTAGTACTATCAGAATAACCAGCAAGGAGGAAACCAATACTAGCGTCAGAGCAACCAGGCAGCCCGTCTTCCTGCCCCAGCAACCAACCAGAACAATCAAGCAGCGCCAGCTCAAGGAGGAAGTCGTGCATGTTTCCACTATGGTGAACAAGGCCATTGGGCGAATCATTGCCCAAAGAAAGCAGCTAGCTCCCAATGCCCCAGTCAGGCAGAATGCAATGCAGCAAGGAGGCAACAACCATGGGCAACCTCGTGCCCAATATGGAAAGGTGAACCACTTGGAGGCCGACATAGTCCAGGAGACTCTAGGAGTGGCACTAGGTACGTTCCCAGTCGAGTACTATTCTGCAAATGTGTTATTTGATACTGGAGCAACGCATTCTTTTGTGACTGCATCATGGGTAGAATCACATAGTATACCAGTAGCACCCATGTATCCACCTATGAGGGTTAGTTCAGTTGGTGGAAGAACCCAAACAGATAGATTTTGCCCTAGTGCAAGAGTCCAAATAAGGGGGATAGAGTTCCCCGCCGATTTGATAGTTATGGGTAACCAAGATACAACTATAGATGTCATCCTAGGGATGAATTGGCTAACCAAGTATCATGCCAGTCTTAGTTGTGATAAGAGAACAGTGAAGTTAGTGTCCCCATCAGGAGAAGAAGTGTTAGTAGAGTTGGTCTTGCCAGAACCAAGAAAAGGAAGTTGTCACCAAGTCACCACCCATATTGAGGAGATTAAACCATCAGAGGCTATCAGTGTAGTATCATATTTCCCCGATGTGTTTCCCGAAGAGTTACCAGGTATGCCACCTGAGAGGAAGGTTGAATTTTCCATAGAGCTTATTCCAGGCACCGCCCCTATTTCCAGGAGAGCCTATCGAGTGTCCAGACTAGAATTGGTGGAACTCAAGAAGCAGATTGATGAGTTGTTAGAGAAAGGCTACATCAGACCAAGTACTTCGCCTTGGGCAGCCCCAGTGTTGTTTGTGGAGAAGAAGGATGGCACAAAGAGGATGTGCATCGATTACCGAGCCTTGAATGAAGTTACTATCAAGAACAAGTACCCCCTGCCCAGAATTAAAGACTTATTCAATTAGTTGAGAGGAGTCAGTGTGTTCTCAAAGATAGATCTGAGGTCAGGTTACCATCAGCTTCGAATCTGACCTTCAGATATACCGAAGACAGCATTCATCACCATGTATGGACTATATGAGTTCATGGTCATGTCATTCGGTTTGACGAATGCGCCAGCTTACTTCATGTACTTGATGAACAGTGTGTTCATGGACTACCTCGACAAGTTCATAGTAGTGTTCATTGATGATATCCTTATATATTCCCAGAATGAGCAAGAGCCTGAGGAGCATTTGAGGAAGGTACTTCAGAGGCTACGAGATTGTCAGCTGTATGCCAAGCATAGCAAGTGCGAGTTCTGGATCAGTGAAGTCCTATTCTTGGGTCACATTATAAACCGAGAGGGATTGGCTATAGATCCGAAAAAGGTATCAGCTATCTTGGACTGGAAAGCACCAAAAGATGTCCGAGGAATCAAGAGTTTCATCGGAATGGCCGGTTATTATTGGCGTTTCATTGAAGGTTTCTCCAAGATTGCCAGGACAATGACAGCCTTGCTGGCAAAGAAGGTTGAGTTCAAGTGGACCCAAGCATGCTAGAAGTCCTTTGAGACATTGAAGGAGAAGTTGACAACGGCACCAGTACTGATTCTGCTAGATGTTCACAAGCCATTCTCAGTGTATTGCGATGCCTCGTACACTGGACTGGGATGTGTGTTGATACAGGAAGGGAGAGTAGTGGCATACTCGTCCCGATAGTTGAAGATTCATGAGAAGAACTATCCTACTCATGATCTGGAGTTAGCAGTCGTGGTTCATGCATTGAAGACCTGGAGGCATTATCTTTATGGGCAGAAGTGTGATATCTACACGGACCACAAGAGCCTCAAGTACATATTCACTCAGTCAGAGTTAAACATGAGGCAGCGAAGATGGCTAGAGTTGATCAAAGGTTATGAGCTAGAGATTCATTGTCACCCAGGCAAAGCAAATGTAGTTGCAGATGCTCTGAGTAGAAAGAGTCAAGTCAATATGTTGGCCGCTCACCCGATGCCATATGAGCTCGCAAAGGAGTTCGACAGATTAAGTCTCGGATTTCTGAACAACACCCAAGGGGTGACAATTGAGTTGGAACCTACTCTAGAGCAAGACATCAGGAAGGGTCACAAGGATGATGAGAAAATCAACGAGATCCGGCAGTTGATCATAGATGGAAAAGGCAAGGATTTCCATGAAGATGCAGAAGGAGTGGTATGGTTCAAGGACAGACTGTGTGTTCCTGACATCAAACCAATCCGGGAACTGATTCTCAAGGAAGCTCATGAGACAGCATACTCTATACACCCCGGTAGTGAGAAGATGTACCAAGACCTGAAGAAAAGATTCTGGTGGTACGGCATGAAAAGAGAGATAACAGAGTATGTGGCTGTATGTGACAGTTGTCAGAGCATTAAAGCAGAACATCAGAGACCTGCAGGTTTGTTGCAACCTTTGCAGATTCCTCAGTGGAAATGGGATGAGATCAGAATGGACTTTAGAGTCGGTTTGCCCCACACTCGTACTGGTTATGACTCTATCTGGGTAGTAGTGAACCATTTGACAAAGGCGGCCCATTTCATACCAGTCAAGACCACCTACAACAGTGCGGTGTTGGCTGAACTATACATGGCTCGGATTGTGTGCTTGCATGGCATTCCAAAGAAGATAGTATCAGATAGAGGCACCCAGTTCACCTCTCATTTTTGGCAGCAGTTACATGAAGCTTTGGGCACACATTTGAAGTTCAGCTCAGTTTATCACCCGTAGACATATGGTCAAACAGAGAGAACTAATCAGATTTTCGAGGATATGTTGAGGGCTTGTGCCTTACAAGACAAGATAGGTTGGGACAAGAGATTACCATATGCAGAATTCTCTTACAACAACAGCTACCAAGCCAGCCTGAAGATGTCACCGTTTGAAGCGCTTTATGGAAGGAATTGCAGAACTCCACTGCATTGGGACCAACCTGGTGAAAGACAGGTGTTCGGACCAGATATTCTGCTTGAAGCCGAAGAGAACATCAGAAGGGTCCGGGAGAATTTGAAGGCAGCACAGTCCAGACAACGAAGCTATGCTGACACCAGAAGAAGAGAACTCAGTTTTGAAGTGGGAGATTATGTCTATTTGAAGGTGTCACCCATCAGAGGAAACAAAAGGTTTGGAGTCAAAGGCAAGCTAGCCCCTCAAGCTAGCCCCTCATTATATTGGATTGTATCAGATTCAAGCTAGACGTGCAGAAGTGGCTTATCAACTCAGCTTACCAGAAAATCTGTGTGCTATTCACGATGTGTTCCATGTGTCTCAGTTGAAGAAATGCTTAAGAGTGCCAGAAGAGCTATCACACCTGGTTTTGGAAGGCAAACCAAATGCGAACCATGTACGTGCCAGGATCAGAAACTCACGTACACAGCGATTACATAATTGGACATCATCACACAATGCTCGAAATAAATAGCAGAAAGGTACTTTATTACATCAAGATGTCCAAGACATCCACATAGTCTATTACATAACCATAGTGTTCAACATAATTATCAAAGTGCGGAAAAACGAAGCGTAGATGCTAAGCCTACACAGCAGCTGACTGGGGGTTTGCCACTAAGATAAACTAGAACTCGTCGTAATCCTGAAACTCCTCGAAGTCATCCATGTTGCCAGCATCACCTCCTGAGCATAGAGAACAGTGGGGACAACCTAGGGTGGGGTGGTTTGTAAAGCAAGGGTGAGTACACATCAACGTACTCAGCAAATGTCCCGTTTGGCTAAAGTAGACTAGCTGTATGTGGGGTTGAGGTTAAGCAGTTGCTTTTAGGTTAGTCAAGTATTTATTATTATTAGTAGAGCCAAGTTTTAGTAATAAACCCAGTTATTATCCAAAGTACCTCCTCAAAAGAGGAAATACCAAAGATCAGATTTTATAACCAACATTCTTAATCATCATCATAAAAATATCCAAAGTTCTTCTAATCAAAGAGGATCCCAAGGCTGCTCTTATCCGTGAGCTCGGCTGATATACAAGTTTTTAACACTCTACAGAGGTTGTACACTTTACCCATAAGTCGTGATTCCCATTCTGCCCGGAGATCATGACTCTCCATTGATCACTTCCAAGGTGACCTAGCAGGGTCTCACTACGTAGCCTTTACAAAGGCTCCCCTGGTGCATAGCTGCTCGTTAGGTTTCGCCAGTCGTACAAACGCAGTACACCTCCCCAAGGTGGGTGACTAATAAAAACCAAATCGAATGAACCTCTGCACCCCAACCTTGGCAGAGCGAGTACTATGCCCTGGCCCCCATTGACGGCCCTCCGGCAAAGCCAACTACACCCCCAGGTTCATCTAATTAATCAGCTAAGAGCGTCCCATTCCACCCTCATGGTTGTACTGTTATCCCGGGTGGTCACTCCACGAACAGGTCCTTACGGAGAGGTACTCTGGAAAAAGGCCTGAGCCCCCTAAGACATCACAAGATCATCCACATAATCAGGATAACAGTATCATATCATAAAGGTTCACATCATGTTCATTGATTAAGTTAAGGCAATAGCAACATGCTAACCATGGTAACCCAAAAAAGGTAAACAAGGATAAGGTAAATAGAAAGCTAGTCAATCCTTAGGTTTCATAAAGTAATGCGGGACAGTGAATTATACAGTAAGTATGTAGGACTTAATAGGTCAGAGGACACTTGCCTTCACCAGGTTGCTTCTCAGGGAGGTCTCCAACAACACACTCAGGAACTGCAGACTGCTCGTTGTCTAAATAAAGCGAGCATGCATTCAATACATTTGGAAAGTACAAATGAACATCACACCAAACATGTACAAACATTGGAGCACATCTTAAAAAGACATAATACTACATAAGGGATAATGAATTCAAGGTATAAAATGAACTATGGCATATATATTAACTTTATTTGAAAATAGATTATTATTTCCCTAAGTGTTATTTACAAGTATATAATCATAGATCAATTTATTTTATTGTGACCTATAATTTGGAACAGAGATGAACTCTTGCAATACCTATCATTAAGCTCACAAGTTTAAAAAGGTTTGAATCCCTAAGGTTCTCCTTTATTTATTTATTAAATAAATAAAACATACACCTACATTAGTTCATATTCAATCATAAAAATTAAAATGTGCAGACAATAAGCGAAACCATTTTATTTAAACAGAGAATAATTCTATGAGCATTTTGCAATTTGAATCACTAAATTTGGAGTTCATATGCAAAAGTTATGAAATAACCAATTTTGGGAAATCAAAATATGAAATTAAGTCTAATTCTGTGAATATTTAGAAGTTGAGGGCTAAATCTGCAAAATTACAGGGGTCCGCGCGTGAAAATCAGGAATGGCGGGTTTATTTCCAGTGTATCTTTAAGAAAACTACCGAGCAAAGGGGTATCGGGTGAATCCAACTGCCAGGTCTAAAACCAATGGCTGAGATTAGATCTGTGGCCGAGGGCGCAGGCGAGCACTAACAAGCAGGCCAGAGGGTGTCAGTGGTAGAGGGGGAGAGCGCGCTGACCGAGCGGGTCCAGCACCAGAGGACTTGGGCGCTGACAGGCGGCTGCAGGGGTCCGAGGGGGTCCAGAGGGGTCCGAGGTGGTCCGATCGGGTCCGAAGGGGTCCGAGCGGGTTCAAGTTGTTCAATCAAGATCGGACGGGGGAGATCAGACCGGGAATGATGAGCGGCTGCGGGTGACGCTGACAGGCGGGCCAGGGTGTGTCAGGCGCGCGTGCGCGAAGCGGTATCCCACGGTCCAGGCCGTGCGATCTGAATCGGACAGGGAAACATCAGACCGAGGAAGCAGACATGCGCGAAGCGACACTGCTCCTCTCCGCGACCGTGAGGTTGCTAGAATTGAGGCAGGCGCGAGTTAGGGTGGCTCCAGGGTCGCTGGAGTTGGGCAGAGGAAAAGAGGGCGCCACGGCGAACTCGATGGCGGGGAAGAGGCCATGAATCCATGGGCAGAGAGGGGAGAGCGGCGGTGAGGTGGCCTCGGGCGGGCCAAAGATACTCCGGTGAGCCATTCCGACCACGGGGAAGGGACTTAAGGCGTGCTAAGGCTTGGGCTAGCTTCAGCAGAGACAGGGGTAACACAGAGACCTACTCCAGTGAACTAAACCGGGCCAAATCGGCCAGCCACCGTGCGAGCACGGCAAACCGCCGCGGCCGAGCACCGGCGAAGGTGAAATTGGCCGAACACAGGGCACAATAAGGGAAATTGGGCACGGGGACATGTGTCTCACCTCGGAGCGGAGCTTGAGGAGGCTTGGCGCGAACTCCGGCGAGCTGGATGGCCTAGAATGCGGGCGTGGGTCTCCGGCGGCGGCTGGCGGCGAGGACAGAGCGTGAGAGAGGGTGAAGCTGCGCGAAATGAGGTGAGGGGTGTGCGCGGGGCACTGGTGGGGCTTTAAGAAGGGAGTTGGCCGCGTGGACGGGCGTCGTGGCCGAGAAACCCGGCGACGTGCGCGAGTGCGCATGCGCCGGTCCACAGCGACGCGCAGAGAGGGCGGAGCTGACAGGGCTGGCCCACGGCATAGAGAGAGAAAACAGGGACGCTCGGGGTAATGGCTCGATGATTGGCAATCTGGGCCCGCGAGACAGAGAGAGAGAGAGAGAGAGCGCAGGCGAAGGAAAATTGGCGCCGACAGATCGGTCCCACTGGGCAGAGAGCGAGAGAGAGAGAGAGAGCGCACGGGAGAGGGGAACTGCCGCTGACAGGCAGGGTCCGCCTGTCAGGGGCGGCAGGCGCGCGGGCGCGTGGCCTGGCTGGGCTTAGCTGGGCCGGCTAGGCTACTTTCTCTTTTTCTTTTTCTCTGGATTTTCTAATTCCTTTTCTATTTCTTTTTCCATAGGGTTTTCAAATCCAAATTCAAACTAGGTTTCAATTTCAAATAAATTCAAACATGTGCAACACTCCAAAGAATATTTTAAGCTCAGCATGATGCAACATGTCATGACCCAAAATGTTTTGTCAAAAATAAATAATTAACCCCACTAGTTTAGGCTATCTCTAATTCAAAAAGGAGAAAGGGAGAATGAATCTAGAGAGAGAAAACCTAGAGTGAAAAGGAAGAGTAACACCTGATTTTAGGTGATAATTAGAAAGAAATTTTATACCCCAAAATCAGGGTGTTACAAGAGCAGTTGCCAGCAGAGGATCTTGAAGTTCAAGTAGATCTGACTTATATTGAGAAGCCAACTCAAATTCTGGAGACAACAGATCAGGTCACCCAGAGAAGTACCATTAGGATGTGCAAAGTCAAATGGGGTCATCACTCAGAAGAAGAAGCAACCTGGGAACGAGAAGATGATTTAAAAGCCAAGTACCCTGAGCTCTTTTCTAGCCAGCCCTGAATCTCGAGGGCGAGATTCTTTTAAGGGGGATAGGTCTGTAACACCCTGATTTTGGGGGTATAAAATTTCTTTCTAATTATCACCCAAAATCATATGTTACTCTTCTTTTTCTCACTCTAGGTTTTCTCTCTCTCTAGATTCATTCTCCCTTTTTTTCCTTTTTGATTAGAGATAGCCTAAACTAGTGAAGGTTAATTATTTATTTTTGCCAAAACCTTATGAGTCATGACATGTTGCATCATGCTAAGTTTAAAATATTCTTTGAAGTGTTGCACAAGTTTGAATTTATTTGAATTTGAAACCTAGTTTGAGTTTGAATTTGAAAAACCCTATAGAAAAAGAAATGGAAAAGGAATTAGAAAATTCAGAGAAAAAGAAAAGGAGAAAGCAGCCCAAACCAGCCCAGTCGACCCAGCCAGGCCGCGCGCCCGCGTGCCCGCGCCGTCTGACAGGCGGATCCCGCCTATCAGCGACAGTTCTCCCTCGCACGCGCCCTCCCTCCCACCCTCACTACCCAGTGGGGCTAGCCTGTCGGTGCCAGTTTTCTTTCCCGCGCGCCCCTCCTCTCTCTCTGCCTCATGGGCCCGGTCCACCATTCGCTGAGCCATTGCCCCGCACGCCCCTTTCTCCTCTCTCTGCGCCGTGGACCCTACCTATTAGTTCCGCTGCCTCCACGCTCACCGTGGACCGGCGCATGCGCACTCGCGCACGTCGCCGGATTTCTCGCCCATGACGCCCGCCCACACGTCTAGCTCCCTTCATAGAGCCCCGCCAGTGCCCCGCGCACACCCCTCACCTCATTTCGCGTAGCTTCACCCTCTCTCACGCTCTGCCCACGCCGCCAGCCGCCGCCGGAGACCCGCGCCCGCGTTCCTAGCCATCCAGCTCACCGGAGACTGCTCCAAGCCTCCCCGAGCTCCGCCCCAAGGTGAGACACTCGTCCCCATGCCCAATTTCCCTTATTGCGCCCTGTGCTCGGCTAATTTCGCCTTCACCGGCGCTCGGCCGCAGCGGTCCGCCGTGCTCGCTCGGTGTCCGGCCGATTTAGCCTGATCTAGTTCCTTGGAGTAGGTCCCTGTGTCACCCCTGCCTCTGCTGAAGCTAGCCCAAGCCTTAGTGCGCCTTAAGTCCCCTCCCCATGGCTGGAATGGCTCACCGAATTTACTCCGGCCCGCCCGAGACCTTCTCACCACCGTTCTCCCTTCTCTGCCCGTGGATTCATGGCCTCTTCCCCGCCATTGAATTCGCTGTGGTGCCCTCTCCCTCTCTGCCCAACTCCGGCGACCCTGGAGCCACCCTAGCTTGCACCAGCCTCAACTCTGGCGACCTCACCGCCGCGGAGAGGAGCAGCGCCGCCCGCAGCCGTTCACCCCTCCCCGGTCTGATCCCCTCTGTCCGATCCTGATCGCACGGCCCGGACCGCAGGTACCACTTCACGCACGTGCGCCCTGCGCCCTTGGCCTGCCTCTGATCCCCTCCATCTGATCCTGATCGCACGGCCCAGACCGAGGGTACCGCTTCGCGCACGCTCGCCCTGCGCCCTTGGCCTGCCTCTGATCTCTTCCATCCGATCCTGATCGCATGGCCCGGACCGCGGGTACCGCTTCGCGCACGCGTGCCCTGCGCCCTTGACCTGCCTGTCAGCGCCCAAGTCCCCAGGCGCTAGGCCAGCTCGGTCAGTGCGCCCCCCCCCCGGTTGCTGATGCCCCTGGCCCGCCTGTCAGCGCTAGCCCACCTGCACGCGCGCGCCCTCGGCCGCAGATCTAATCTCAGCCGTTGGTTTTAGATCTGATGGTTAGATTCACCTGATACCCCTTCGCGCAGTAGTTTTCTTAAAGAGATCCTCGGTTTATTGGAAATCAACCTGTCATCCCTGGTTTTCGCGCGCAGGCCCCTGTAATCTTACAGATTTAGCCCTGGACTTTTAAATATTCATAGAATTAGCCCTAATTTCATATTTTGAATTCCCAAACTTGTTTATTTCATAACTTTTGTATATGAACTCCAAATTTAGTGATTCAAATTGCAAAATGTTCATAGAATTATTCTATGTCTGAATAAAATGGTTTCATTTACTGTCTGCACACTCTAATTTTTAGGATTGAATATGAACTAAGGTAGGTGTATTTTTATTTACTTAATAAAAATAAATAAAAGGAGAACCCTAGAGATTTAAACCTGTTTAATCTTGTGAGACTAATAATGTGTATTACATGAAATCATCTCTGGTCTAAATTTATGTCACAATAAAATAAATTGAACTATGTTATGTACTTGTAAGTAACACTTAGGGGAAATAATAACCTATTTTCAAATAAAGTTAATGTATGTTATAGTTTATGTTATACTTTGAATTCAGTATCCCCTATGTAGTATTGTGTCCTTTTAAGATGTGATCCAATGTTTGTACATGTGTGGTGTGTTGTTCATTTTTACTTTCCAAATGTATTGAATGCATGCTCGCTTTATTTAGACAACGAGCAGTCCGAGGTTCCTGAGTGTGTTGTTGGAGACCTCCCTGAGCAACCACCTAGTGAAGGCAAGTGTCCTCTGACCAATTATGTCCTACATACTTTATGATTCACTGTCCCGCATTACTTTATGACACCTAAGGATTGACTAGTCTGTATTCACTTATCCTTGTTTACCTTTTGGGTTATCATGGTTAGCATGTTGCTATTGCCTTAACTTAATCAATGAACATGATGTGAACATTTATGATACGATACTGTTATCCCGATTATGTGGATGATCTTGTGATACCTTAGGGGACTCATGCCTTTTTCCTGAGTACCTCTCCGTAAGGACCTGTTCATGGAGTGACCATCCGGGATAATAGTACAACCATGAGGGTGGAATGGGACGCCCTTAGCTGATTAATTAGATGAACCTGGGGTGTAGTTGGCTTTGCCGGAGGGCCGTTAATGGGGGCCGGGGCGTAGTGCTCGCTCTGCCAAGGTTGGGGTGCAGAGGTTCATTCGATTTGGTTTTTGTTAGTCACCCACCTTGGGGAGGTGTACTGTGTTTGTATGACTTGCGAAACCTAACGAGCAGCTATGCACCAGGGGAATCTTTGTAAAGGCTACGTAGTGTATCCCTGGCCATTCACCTTGGTAGTGAAGATCGGGTCTATACAACCCAGGCTGGAAAGGGATCACAACTTGTGGGTAAAGTGTACAACCTCTGCAGAGTGTTAAAAACTGGTATATCAGCCGAGCTCACGATTAAGTGCAGCCTTGGGATCCTCTTTGATTAGAAGAACTTTGGATACTTTTATGATGATGATTAATAATGATGCTATAAAATTTGATCTTTGGTATTTCCTCGTTTGAGGAAGTACTTTTGGGTAATAATTGGGTTTATTACTAAAAGTTGGCTCTACTAATAATAATAAATACTTGACTAACTTAAAACAACTGCTTGACCCCAACCCCATATATAGCTAGTCCACTTTAGCCAAACGGGACATTTGTTGAGTACGTTGATGTGTACTCACCCTTGCTTTACACACCACCCCACCCCAGGTTGTCCCCACTGTACTCAGTACTCAGGAGGTGATGCTGGCAACATGGAAGATTATGGGGAGTTTCAGGACTACAACGAGTTCTAGTTCTTTCTTAGTGGCAAACCCCTAGTCAACTGCCTGTGTAGGCTTAGCATCTACGTTTCGTAATTCCGCACTTTGATAATTATGTTGATCAATGGTTATGTAATAGACTCTGTGGATGTCTTGGACATCTTGATGTAATAAAGTACCTTTCCGCTATTATTTTGAGCATTGTGTGATGATGTCCAATTATGTAATCGTTGTGTACGTGAGTTTCTGATCCTGGCATGTACATGGTTCGCATTCGGTTTGCCTTCCAAAACCGGGTGTGACACTTAGTCTCTTCGGTCGGCTGCACATAGGTCACGACCTGAGCTTCATTAGTGGGTATTATGAGATCCTCCTCCTCCATCCTAGTGTTCGCGTGCGTGGGGAGAGCTATCGAGGGCCCAGCAGCGAGAGCTGTTTGAATGGCTCCTCAGAAGCACTCTGTGGCGCCTTGGAAGTCAGCGCGCACAATGATGATTCCTTGAGGTCCTGGCATCTTTAGTATCATGTACGGGTAATGTGGAATGGCCATGAACTTCGCCAGTCCTGGCCTTCCGATGATGGCGTTGTACCCGCAGTCGAAGCGCGCCACCTCGAACCTCAGGAACTCGGTTCTGTAGTTTTTTAGGGTCCCGAAGGTGACGGACATGTAGATGTGCCTGAGTGGGTACTGCCCTTTAGTCGGCACGATGCCGAAGAAAGGAGTATCTGACTCGGTGAAGTCTTTGAGTGTGACCCCCAGGGCCTGGAGCGTTCGGGGGAAGGTGACGTTGATGCTGCTTTCCCTGTCCACTAGTACTTTCTTCACCCGGCTCTCTCGGATCACTTGATCAACAAGGAGCAGGTATTTGCCGGGATGATCAAAATTGAGTCATTGATCAGCTCGGCTGAAGGTTATCGCGTGCTCTGACCACCGGTAAAGAGCTGGGGCACTGGTGGTAGCCACCAGGACCTGCCGGTCGTTGAGCTTTTGCTGCCTCCTGCTCTCTTGTGCTCCGTGCCCTCCAAAGATGACGTTGACCTCCCTATCAATGCGTGGAAAGGCTCCACCCCCTCCCCCTTCTTGTTGCTGAGGCTGCCTAGGCTCGCCAGGCTCTCCTCGCGGTGGGGGAGGCGGTAGAGGCTGGAATGGTCGGCCATGCCCGACGGAATGCTTGAAGTCCCTGTAGTTCCGCAGGGTGTGGCGCATGTCCTTGTGGTACGGGCACTGGGCATCGAGGATTTGATCCAGTGTCTGTACCCCTCCATGGGGTGCACCGCGGGCTCGAGCAACGGGTGGCCCGGCGGCGTGCACCTCCTCGCGAGGCCTCTTCTCCCAGCGCCTGTCAGGCTGCTGGTTCGCATCACGCCGTGGCACGGGTGGCATGGGTTTCGTGCCTCCGATGAGGTCCTAGGCTCGTTCATCCATGGTGATGTAAAGGTCTGCCTCCCGGAACAATTATTTGGAGATGGCGGGTGCTTTCTGGAGTATGGCTCGGACGAAGGCCGAGTCATTGGATCCTCGATAGAAGTCTTCGATCACCGCCACCTCGTCGACTTCGGGGATGTGGTTCCTCATGGTCTGAAACCTCTTGAGGTACGACCGAAGGGTCTCCTCGCTCTAGCATCAGATGGATTTGAGGTCCCATGCTTGGGTCAGCTTGTCGGAGAGGGACTGGAAGTTGGCGATGAAGCACCGACTGAAGTCGTTCCAATCATCGATGCAGTGTCAGGGTAGATGTCGGAGCCACTGCAGTACATCATGCTCTAGGACAATGGGCAAGTATGCAGTCATCATGTCCTCCATCGGCCCGGCGGCCTAGGCGGCAGTCGTGTAGACAGCCAAACAACCGTCCGGGTCCTGCTTGGGCTCGTACTTGTTGACGTTGGAGACCTTGAAGTTGGAGGGCCATTGGATGGCCCGGAGATGCGAAGTGAGTGCGGAAACTCCGCACGTGTCTTCTTGTCGGTGTTCGTGCTGTCGGTCCTGAGGAGGGGAGTTGGTAGTATGTTGTCTCGACCGTCCCCGGAACGGCCCACTAGTTGAGGATGCGACCGACTCAGCATGGGTGGTGCGACTTCTTGTCGGGAAGCCATGATCCCGGTCATACTCCTCCCGGCGCCTTATCTCATTTTTGTGCCGTCGGTCACGCGAAGCGTTGATGGAGCTTCACGCGTCTCGCTGGCTATTGATGGCATGACGCAGGTTGTTCAGAGGATGAGTGATGGGTAGAAGGTGATTAGCTGCCTAAGCAGCCACGGGTAGCCTTCCGTGTCTGGAGTTCGTGGGAGGCCGTCAGCTATCTGAGCCAATACCCCTCCAACTTCACTCGGTGTGTTCATCGCACGAGCAAAGTCAGGGTATAGGTTCCGAGCAAAGAGAGGGTTCTCTCGGCGCAGCCTTGCACCTTGCTCGGCTTGCCCTCGTTCTCAGTCCTGAGCTTGTCGGCGATCGCGGTGGCTAGAATTTCGCCTTTCCCGCTATACTCGCTCGTCGAGAGTTTCTCCTACTTCTGAGGCTTCGTCCCAGGATACGGGCTGCAGTGGATCCCGTTCCCCAGCCTCGTGATGTCGCCGCACGTTCCGGCGTCTGTTCCTCCATTGTCGTGCTTCACGCTGGGGAGGTTCTTCCCCTTGCATGGTAGGCTCATCGTCGGAGATGGGCGATGACTCCAATCTCCCCCCGATGAAGAGGACGTCGGGGTAGAAAGGAGCCGGCGCGATGGCGCTCTTTCTTCCGTCCTCCTTTGAGGGCAAAAGCGTCGGAAAGATGGCTCGGCGTGTTCTCGTCCCCTGACTCAGGGTGTTTGCTTCCTTTTTTCAAGTGATCTATGTCCAGTCATTTGTGGGTGAGGTGGACAGTAGAGTTCTTTGGGTAGGCGAGCTCCCAACATTCGGTTTGTAAGAGGTCATCTTCGCTCGGGATGCGGGTGGTGGCGCCACCCGCTGTTCTGCTCTGAATCCCATTGGGATTTCTGAGGAAAGCTTCTTCTCCGGCGGATCTGCCACGCGGTGCAGTTTCCCTCCTCATCCACTATAGACGAGATTGTTCCAAAGTAGAACATGGTCCCAGGGCGAAGGGCGATCTTGCACTTGGAGGTGATGGCCATTGAGCTAGCTTGGGTCAATGACACACCCCCTACCTTGCGCACCAGCTATCGATGTTTAGAGTCCGACCACACCCAGGGTTACTCTTGCGGTGCTTTTGGGTAGGACGGTGTTGTTGATTGTAACTCAATGGTTCGTGTTGGACGCATGAGAGAGGGACAGATGATTTTCTACAGGTTCGGGCCGCTTGGAAAGGCGTAATACCCTATTTCCTGGGGTGGATCTATATGTGGTGGGTTACAAGTGATGTCTCTTGAATGGAGAAAAGCTAGTGAGATAGGTAGATAAGGCATGAAAATTATGGGGTACCCCCTAGGCCTTATATACACGACCGTGGGGCACTCCATATGCACATCATGGTCACATGTTTCGTAAATAATAGTGAACCGACTAAACTGATCTCCGGAAAACACCGCCGACTCATCCCTAATCCGCCCCGACATTTGAGGGCACCATGCGCGGGAAAGTCGGACGGTTTCTTTGGATAGCGCACAATTTGACGGGATGCCTGGGCTTGAGTCTATCGCCCTCTCAGGTCGGCCCATTACACCAGTAGCTTTTGCCCGGCCCACGAAGAGATGGCCTTGCGGGGTAACTGGCCCAAGGCCCCGTGCGAGGCCCTTTCACCTTCTAGTGGACCCAGGGGATATCACCTTGAAGGGATGGCCTTGCGTTTGGCCCCTTCCCTTGTTGGCTATCACCTTTCCATTCTTCTTCTTGATTAAGTATGGTTTATCCACCTTATTGGTGTAGAAGTTGGAGATCTTGCTTGTTGGCTTCTTTTCATTTGTCCCCTGGTCTTCGCCTTGCATTGGTAATACTTATGCCCTTCCTTATGACATAGCTAGCAAACCACAGTTTCACCCTCCATAGGCTTGTTCACTCTCGCAGTGGTGTTATCCTTAGAAGGTTGGGTTTGTTTCGCTTTGCCTTTCTTATCATATAAGACCTTACCAAGGCAAGCTGGTTCTTGCTTTAACAATTCATTTTCTAATGCAGTCTCATCCGAACAAGTTTTTATAACAACATTTTAACAAGAACTTGATTGCAAGATTTAGAATCAACAATTAAATCTAAGCACAAAGTAGAACCATCATTTTTAATATTTTCAAGAATTTCATCTAAATATGCTCCGGAGGTGCTACCGATGCTTTCTAGTTTAGTAGTTAGCTCATTATTATGTATGCTAAGAACTTCCATTTTCTCTAACAAGTTTCTAATAGCATCTTGAGCTAGCTAACTTAGCCTTCAGTTTTTCATTCTTTTTAATAAAACTATAATCAATAGTTGGGGATGGAGCTTTAGACTCTAGTTGCTCAATTTTGTTGTTAGCTCACAATTCAAATTCGCAAATGTTTCAATTTTTTTAGGCAAGCATTTATAATCATTTTGAGATCTAAGCAACTTAGATTTAAGCACTTTTAATTGAGCTTTTTGTTTAGTGCAAACATCCTCAAAAAGTTTAATGGTATGCAATGATGACTATGGAGGGCTTATCTTCATAATCGCTATCGCTATCACTGGAAGATGGGATACTTGTGTTACTTCTTGCCATAAGGCATTTATGTGATGAACGTGAAGAGTGTGATGAAGAGCGATGGCCATAGCTCCTTGGAGGTTCATCTTCACTTGAAGAATCATCCCAAGTTTTGATACTTGTGAGTGCATTGCTTTTGCTCCTCCTTTTTGGGTTCTGTCATATTTGACCAATTATCCCAAAAGTGGCCCTTCTCCCCACATGTGAAACATCCTCTCTTTCTTTGCTTTTTTCTGTCAATGTTGAAGAGAAGATCCTCGATCTACAAGGGCACACCCATTAGGTTAATCTTGTGAATCATCCTCATTACCTTTTTGACGTGCCGGACCATTTCTTCATCCTCGAAGGATGATGTGGAGGCTTGATCTTCTTCTTCATCATCATCTTCTTCTTCATATTCCTCTTCGTCTTCACTTGAGGAACTTGAGTAGGAGCCTTCTTTTTTGCCTTTCTTGTTTTCATCACATGCAAAAGCATATGGTGTCGATGTGGCCTCCTCTTGACCCATCTTTTGTGACATCTCAAATGCCACAATCTTTTCGATCATGAGCGTAAGGGTCATTTTGCTCAAGTGCTCCAAGTTGTGAAGGATGGTCATGATGCTTCCATATTTTCGTTGTGGTAAAAGGGAGATGATCTTCCTCATAATGTTCGCATCACCTAGCTTATTAATTTCAATAAAATTAAGCTCATTAATGATAAGATTCAAATGAAACTAGGCAATGTTTTTTCTCACATGCGTTAGATGTGCCATCATGGAGCTCATGTAATTTTAGCCAAATCTCATTAGCAGTTTTCAAAGTAAATATTTGATTGATAATATCCATGCTAAGATATTTATACAAGCAATTTTTAGCTCTAGTAATCAAATGATTTTTTTCATCACTCGCAGTGAGCTTTTTGGGATTCTTGGGTGGTTTCATCCTGTCGCGAATGACTCTCCAAACACCTAGATCAACCATTTCTAGGTAGCAAGCCATTATAGCACTATAATAAGGGAAATTAGTGTCTTTGAAGTGTGGTTTCCTATGGGTATCCATCCCTTCCTATAAAAAGTGTTGGCTCGATTAACAGTGAAGCTAAAACGTTCCAAAAGAGCTATCACACACAGATTTAAGGGCAAACCTAGGTGCGTCTCATATGTGCGCCAAATAAAGATTCACACATACAATGACTTAGTTAATAGAGACGAATGTCATAATCTTTATTACATAACAAGAATGTCTTACAAAATAGCTGATAATAATATAACTCGAATTTAGATAACTATCTTCACGGTGGCATAGTTGACTATGAGACGACGCCTAGATCTCATCGAACTCATTAGTAGTCCTCCTGCAGCGGTATCTTCTCTTCTCCTGGTGTGATTATAGCAAGGGTGAGCTCCCATACGGTCATCGCTCAACAAGTGTGGGGAATAATGTGCATGAGCACACTTACGGTGAGGGCTCATGTGTAGTGTAAGGCTTATCAACAAATAATGGTTAAGGCTGAGCGCTGCTTTTAATAAGTTGGTCGAAATTTTATTAGCAGTTAATAAGTATAAGTGTATACCCAATTAATTAAGAGATCATAATTAATAATATATCCCACAATGCAATGCAAATGATAGATTAAGTTTAATTCCATAAGTTACTCATGTGAGGGTCCAAGTCGCTCTTGACCATGAGAATGACTGATATACCAGTTTTACACTCTGTAGAGGTAGTGCATATTTACCCATAAGTCGTGTTTACCCATTTGCCAAGGGGTATCGAATCCCATTTATCTCTACCGAGGAGGCGAGGCAGGGTAGCACTACGAGGCCTTTCCAAAGCTCCACTAGATGAGAGAACATGCTACAGTTTCCAAGCAGAAGGCGATATAGGAATCCCTTGTCTAAAACGCTATATAGACAGTCCGACCCAAGGACCTCCCTATACCTGCAACTCCTCCATCCCACTTGCCCCTTTTGGGAAAGGATTAACTTACACTAGCTTTCCTAATTAATCAACCAAGGGCATCCCATTCTACCTTTGGGGTAGCATTGTTTTCTCGGGTGATCGCTCCATGTTCCAATTAAACACAATAATCTTATCATGAACAATAAATAATCCATTGATAGTAATGAGCTTGATCATGATTCATATATAACATAACACCCTAAACCACATATAGCAATAGCAAGACTACCCAATAGTTCATTTGTAAGCAAGGTGTACGGTGAACAAAACTAGGTAACCTGTTAAGTTCCATCAAGCTAACCTAAGCATGTCATGGTAATTATCAAGAACATTATTAGTTAAAGAAAGTGATCAAGGGCACAACTTGCCTTATGTGAGCTCCTGCTCAGAATCTTCAACTTTGCGGTGCTTCAGGTTCTGCGGTCACTTACTCGTCTACTCGCATTAATACAAACAAATAGTCTAGGAGCAAAATTAACATCACACCAAACACAGGAAAAAATTACATAATATTAATATATAAGTTGAGACAAAACTGTAGGTTCGAGAATCGCTAAAATCAAAGTTAAAACGAATAAGTTATGAATTTTCTAAGTTTTCAAGGTATTTTTATATTTATTTTACACTTGATAACATTTATTAAAAGCTTTTATGAAATTTCCTGGATTTATTTATTATTGTTAACTAAAAAATGGACGGTGGCTACAATTTTATAGAAGTTTGGGGTCTGATTTATAAATAAAAGGATCGATTCGTGATAATCTTTACACATGTGTGGACCAACGGCTACAATGTTAGATCATGGGCTCTTAATGAAAATGACCAAGGCAAAGGGTATCAGCGTTTCACAGCCGCCCGATCAGAACCATATGGCTCTGATTAGAATTACCCTTTAAACGAAAAGGTACGTGATACAGATCCTTGGATCCTAGATTCAGAGTCCAGATACTCCCACGCCACTAATCTAACACGGGCCCTCAGTTTCCAAATCAACGAATCGGATTTAATACCCGAACTGGTACCTCCATCATCTAATCGTGACCGCTCGTTATTTGATCAATGGCTACCAGTGCATCTTTCCCCCCTGAGGGGCACCAAGCGGCGGCGCCGCCCCGCCAACGGTGGCTCCATGACCGGAGGGAGTCGAATGGGCGCTCTAGAGGTCCAAATCTACCACGGACATGCATGGATTAGAGATCGGAGAGTGGAGAACTTGATGGTGTAGGTCTTACCGATGATTATGAACTCAGGGGATCCCGACCTCGACGCACTACGGCTCTACGATGCTTGATCGCCTCCAGCGAGCAATCCGTCGCACCACGGTCACCCTCTTCGCTCGGCTAACCGTTGAGGATGCACGGTGGGCTCAACGATCACCTCCCCCCACACCCCGAGAGCAAGGGGACAGTATAACACAAAGTCGACGGTGGCAGTCGCGCTCATGACTCTCTCGCTCCACGCTATGGTGTCCACCACCGGTATGATCCTTGGTGGAGTTGGCTCACGGTGAATCAGTTGGTACGATGAGGAGGGCAGTTGCGGAGCCCAGGTATTTATAGGCCCAAGGCGAGCTGGCGAAGGTCGGTTCGGCGTGGGATTCGCGTCGTGGTTCCGTCGCCGTTTACTCCGTAGAGGCAGACAGCGGTAGGAGATGAGTCTGACTAGGGGGTCCACCAGTTAGAGGCTCAGAGAAACGCGGCGTGGGGAAAGAGGCTGTCAGGTGGGAGCCACCTGTCAGCTCCAAAACTTCAGGCTGGGCCGACAAGAGGAAGTGGGCCAGCACGGTTGGAAATGTGGGCCGAGCAGCGGGTTTTAGGCCCAAGTAGAGGTGAGGTTTTCTCTTTTTTTTCTTTTTGTTTTCTTATTTCTGATTCCTTTTTTAATTCAAATTACTAATTCAATTCTGATTGGAATTCCAAATTCAAACTCGAATGCTCAAACAAAAATACTAGCATGTATGCAAATATTTTAAACATATTTATTCAATCTTTTATTGATTTGTTAGGCAAATGTTTGAATATCTTTAAAGGTGAGGAATCCATGTTTAAGAGATATTTTAAATTTTAAATATTTTGAAGAAACTTTTACATCACTTTTATTTCATTGGGAGCATGCTTCACAAGTAAAACATAGACTTAAGATAAATTCTAGTTTTATTTCTCCAAGAACTAGCTAATACTTTAAACCATATTTTAAGGGTTTACATGAACCAAATTGGGCTTTGATACCAATTAAACGGTTTACGAACACCTAAGTGGGGGTGAATTAGGACTTCTAAAATCTCACGCTAAACTAGGCCACAAATAAATCTTCTAAACAAAACCTATGCAAATAACTAAACAAGAATGTACAAACTAGATTTTTTCTGTGTTGCTATCTCTACCATAAAAGAGTTATACAACCTAAGTTCTAATCCTAAATGTTCTAAGCTAAGAAAAGACAGACTAAAACTTAAGTACTTAAATTAAATGTGCAAGCTAAAGAGCAAAGGTAGAGATTGCAAACTCCCGTGGATGACACCGATATTTTTACCGAGATATCTGGAACCATGCAAGGTCCCGACTAATCCTCGTTCGTACCCCTATGCAAAGGGTACCCACGTGAGGGCCAAGCAACATGGTCGAGTAACTCCATAGAGAGCCACGAGCCTTCTCCATGCGCAAGTGGTGCTCAGCTTCTAGATCCTCTCGAACGCTCCTCATCATCTTCACTATCGAGCTTCTGGTCAAAACGTTCTTGACCTTTTGTTCCCTCTAGTACACGGTGGCAGTCGCATCATGAACGTGGTTGATGCGGTCTCGCAAGACTCTCACCCCACTCGGTACAATGTTACAATGGCTTGCATAAGAACCGAGGGGTTTTGTGGGGTTTTCTAAACTCACTCAACTAACTAGGAACTACATTAAGCAAGCGCATATGTGGTCTTACTAACCTAAGCATTTCCCAAAGCAACTACGCTAATCATTGAGTGATTCTATTAAGAACTTGGGTGTTTGAAGCCTTGGAAATGTGTATTACATGTGTTGGTGTGTATAGATCTCCCACTCAATTGTCGGCTAGGGGGTATTTATAAAGCACCCACTCAATTCTAGCAGTTTTAGGGAACCAGACCTTCCATGTCAGCTAGCCATTGTGCCTCTAACAAACTGTAGCAAGTATGGTACACCAGCTGTTAGAGAGCCATTTTTAGGGCTCTCTGCGCACACGGTCCGCTGCGGAGCTGATAGCCCAATTCTAGATTTCTTTATTCTTTTCGCTTGGGTTTTTTTGTCTTGTGTCATGGACTTGTGCTGAATATTTGTGAGTCTTCTATGTGCCTTTTAGGTCTTATTTTGAGGTGTTGCATCCTTAGAGCCTAAGTCTAATCCATTTCGCATCCTTTGAACTTTAAAACAAAAACACTTGGAAAACATTAGTTCACTGGTTATGTTGTTCATCAAACATCAAAATCACTTCCATTTTCCTTATAGGTGATACTCGACAAAGGTAATGTCTTTGCCACGTGCCAACCTAGGGCACTCGACATAGTCAACGGTCATTAGCTACTGTCGGCTGCTGACGACGCTGTGCCGAGTGGCTTGGTTTACCGAGCGTTGGACAATCGGCAGAGTGATTTTTGCCTAGTGTCTCAGTATGTCGAATGTTTAGCACTCGGCAAACTACCGTTTTGTCGAGTGTATTGTTTTGCCGAGGGCGGTACTTGGTAAACCATATCTTTACCGAGTGCCTGCCATTTTGCTCTCGCAAATGTCTGAGCAATCAGCAAAGAGCACGTCTCTAGTAGTGATATCTTGGCCTTCCCTTTTGTAACTCCCGTAACCCATGGGATTTTTGTGTTACTTTCCACCGCCAGCACTAAGGTGCCCTTGAATGGTCGCCTAGGTAACCGCATTTGCCATGCTGAGGACTCAAGCAACGAGATCCTCCCTCTCCCATCCTATTTGTCATTGCCATGGAAGTGTTAAACAACCTCATCTTATGGGAAAATCATGAAGGTTTTTTTGTCACCGATTAGCCACCCTCATCAATGAAATCATTTCCAGCTTTATGTTGATGATATATATGGCGAACAGATCAACCCAAATGGGTGAATTGACGCTATCAATTTGATTGGCTATCTTCTTCATGTCTATGAATAGTATATATCAGAGGTGTTTATAGAGAGGTCCTTACCATTGTAGTTACAAAAGTAAAGTCCTAAATACCACCAATTATGAGATTACAATTGTATATCCATGTAAGGACAGTTTGGTCATTTATCATCTCTATGGGCTCTTAGGTCCCTATTGATAGTCAGTATTCACAGACAAAGCCTTACTCCTAGCAAAAATCTTTATTGACTTTACTTTACAAAATTGTGTCTTCCGTAATGAGGCTCTGTATGGATTCTTCATCGGTAAAGCTGTCTGAGGCTTCATTTCCCTCTATCTTCTGGTCATTGAGCGAAGGGATTGGTTTCAATCTTTATATATGCTCTTCACACTTGAGTAAATTGGTACGTATTCTAATCAATATTATTGCTTTGTTCAAGTATGAAGCCAATTCTAAATGAAAATGCTAAATAGAGATTGATCATTAGTCTCCTCCAAAATGTTTGGGGTCTCATTTGTCAAATGTGAAATCCCCGACAATATCTCCTCGTATGAGAAGGCCTCCTCTAAAGGTCTGAATCCTATAAAATTGTGGTTTCAAATGAAGGTATGAATGTCGCCACGGGTGTTTGGAGTTGGCTATTGTAGAGTGAACAATGAGTTTCAAATTTGTAACAGTCAAGTTTGACCAACACAAGGTATAAAAGAAATGTGAACATTTGATTTTAACCAAAGTTGCCTATAAATACCACATCCATGGGTCATGATTTTTACTAGTTTGTTTATGTTCAAGGAGTCTTATTATTTTCTTGTTGATTTGCATGGTTTTTGAGCATCTTTTGCTTGTACTTGCAAAGATGTTTTGTACTAAAGGACTTCCCTTTCGGTGGTTCTAAAGAGGATTTAACTAATCTTGAAGTTTCTAAGTTAGAGTTGGTGGACAACAAAACTAAATATCTTAAGTTTGGTACATCTCTAATGGATGAATCTATTCTTGCCCATTTATTCAGATGACATTATTGGTAAGGGACCTAGTTTTTTGCTTGGGAATGAGGATGTTTTGAAAGTAAAGGTAGAGAAATGTGTGATGTTTAAGGATTTGTTCATGGTCAGGTTTCGCCTCCCCACATAAGGTAAAGCGGCGGAGATTCTAGATGCATCATTTGACGCCCAACGAGATAGCAAAGATTGCTCCTTTTATTTGGCCCATTAAGTCATGAGGAGTTACATTGATATAGCTACTTTCTGCACTTTGCACGAGATACGATGCCAATTTAAAAATTGAATTGTTGAAGGAGTTAGAAGCTATAACTTCAAGCAATGTCATAATGCTAGGAATGTTGCTCTTTCTATGAAGAAAAAGTGGCATGATGACTAGTTAAATTATTAGTTTTATCACAAGATGCCTATGATTGAGGAAAAGGGCAGCACGCCCAGATGTTGAAGAGGCTTTCACTAGCTGCAAAGATGGAAAATGTTTTCGAGTGCCAACTTCCTTCCACAAACATTCTCATTTCAAAAAAGTGTCAAGAAAACTTCTAAACTCGTTTCTTCACTTCAAGGGGGTATAGACCTCATTGAAGAGTATGTGGCTACCTTGGTCTATCCTCTTTAGCACTAGTGGAGAAAGAGGATTCCATACATCAACTTTTGTCCCTGTTGTTTTAAACCCTATATTAATCCAGACATCATTACTGGCTACAAACGTCGAGTCCATAAAGAGCACATTAGTACCTGTTGGTGTCTTCAACCGATATTAATAGTACTAGTTCAAGACACCAACCAGTACTAATATGCAGATATATCTTTAGTATCGGTTGGAAACACTAACTGGCACTCAAGATCATCAAGCAGCCGCAAAAATAGAAGCTCCTTTTGTACCAATTCATGCAAGGAACCGATACTAAAAGAATCTCCAGTTCTTGCGTAGAACTTTAAGTTACCGACCAAACATACTAGTTTCCTTCTATGTATCCATCCTTCCCCAAGCCTTTTTCATTAATGAGCACCACCATGGAGTGCCTGAGTTTGAGGATACCACATGTAGTAGTGATGTCATGAACTAGGGTCGAAGAAATAACAGAGACGAAAGAGGAATGGAGACAAAAAAACGGAACTAAGACAAAAAAAGAAACATTCTTATCTATTTGTATTGAGAAATATGTACTTGTCGAGGTTATTACTCCTTAGTCCCAAGGGTCCATCAATAAGGGAGCGCGCTGAGGGAAAGACTCTGGTCACTGGGGCCCATTGGTTAGCTAGAGAAGGTGGATAACATCTACCCTAGTGGCACCCGCCCCTGAATGAACTCCACGGCACCGAGTCCGAGGTCAGGCATGTCGGAGGGAAACCGCTCGAGTGGATCCCGCACCTGTCCCAAGACTGGCCCGTCATAAATGATCGGCCACATTAACAATGCCCGACATCGAGCTGTAGTGGAGGCACCGGACGCCTCTCACTCATGACCAATGAACCCTTGGATCACAGAGCATTCATGGCCTACGAACCCTTTGAACTGCGGCACATTTATGCCCAGCGCGTCCCTCAGCCTGCAGCGCACTCATGACCTATCACGACTAGGCCTGAGTGCGAAGGCCAATGATAGGACACAACACGACCAGACGCATCGAGCCCGAGGCTACGAAGGCTAGAGGTCGGCATAGCCTGAATCATGGCACCTAGGACCCACTTAGACCCGCGCCGCCTACTATAATAAATGCGAGACAACCAGGTGAACCCAAGGCCCATGAGTACGTGTGGCTTTACCCTAGGTAGACCGTTTGGTTTTACCCTTTCCTTATGGCTCCTTCCTGAGGAAGCTACTGCTGGTCGACATCTTTCCCAGCCTATAAAAGGGAGGGGATGGCCCCTAGACAAAGGGTTGAGTTCTTTCAGATACGCACCCAGAATGACGGGCCCCAGATGAACCGACGATCAGGAGGAGGAGCATCGACAAGGACCAGAAGGCTGAAGCCCCACTGTAGGAAACGGGTGACACCTAAGAGGGGGGGTGAATTAGGACTTCTAAAACTTTTACTAAACTAGGCCACAATTAAATCCCTATAGCAAAACCTATGCAAATAATCAAACTAGAATGTGCAAACTAGGTTTTGTCTAAGTGTTGCTATCTCTACCGCAAAGGCTAAGTTTCAATCTACACTAAATAAGTATGAATACTAGATTGAAACTTAAATGCTTAATATAAATGCGGAAACTTAAAGAGCAAAGTAGAGAAGCAAACTCTCATGGATGACGCTGGTATTTTTACCGAGGTATCCGGAACCACGCAAGGTTCCGACTAATCCTCGTTGGTGCCCCTACGCAAAGGGAAGCCCACGCGAGGGCCAAGCACCACGGTCGAGTAACTCCGTAGAGAGCCGCGGGCCTTCTCCACGTGCAAGTGGTGCTCCGCTTCCGGCTCCTCTCGGACGCTCCTCACCGTCTCCACTATCGAGCTTCCGGCCGAAACGCCACGGGCCTCGTTCCCTCTGGTACACGGTGGCGGCCGTGACACAAACGCGGTTGTCACGGTCTCGCAAGACTCTCGCCCCAGTCGGTACAATTACAACGGCTCACGCAAGAGCCGAGGGGTTGTGTGGTTTTACAAAACTCACTCAACTAACTAGGGTTCACCTAGAGCAAGCGCTAAAGCGGTCTAACTAACCTAAGCACTTCGCAAAGCACCTACGCTAATCACTGAGTGATTCTATTAAGCACTTGAGTGTTTGAGCTCTTGGAAATGTGCACTATATGCCTTGGTATGTTGCTTGGGCTCCCACACCTTCAAATGGCTGGTTGGTTGAAGTATATATAGGCCCCAACTCCAAAATAGCCATTGGAGAAAAGCTGCAGTTCTCTGCGGCACACCGGATAGTCCGGTGATGCACCGGACAGTCCGGTGGTGCACCGGACAACGCACTGTAGCTTGTCCGATGCGCCTAGCCGTTGCTCTATCAGAGCAGGTGACCGTTAGCGCCGCAGGCTTTTCCACACCGGACAGTCTAGTGCTCACACCGGACAGTCCGGTGGTCTTCTCTCCGAGTGCCACCTGGAACTAGCCATTGGGCTGGAGTTCCCTGGTGCACCGGACAGTCCGGCGTGTGGGCACCGGATAGTCCGGTGCGCCTTCGCACAGATAGTCTGCAGCAGCACACTTGGACTTTTCTTGGATCTTCTTAATGTCTTCTTTTGAGGTGTTGCTTTCCTCAATTCCTTAGTCCAAGTAAGTCTTGCATCCTGTGAACTACAAACACAAACACTAGAAAACTTATTAGTTCACGGATTGTGTTGTTCATCAAACACCAAAACTCAATTAGCCAAATGGCTCGAGGTCCATTTTCCTTACAATCTCCCCCTTTTTGGTGATTGATGACAACACAACCAAAGCAAGCAAATAATACAAGTATTTGAATGAAAATATGCAATCTACTTGCTAGGATGCATGTTTGTCCCCTCAATGTGATATTATGGACTTAAGCCTCCCCCTAACTCCATAATTCACTTACTTCCTATTTTAGGACCAAATAACCAAAACCACTTGAAAAACCATTTGGAGATATAAAATTTTAAAATGGTGGTGTTTGGTGTTTGATATAGTTTTCATTGCTTTGGTCCCTAAACTTCTCCCCCTTTGGCATCAACCACCGAAAAGGAAGACATTAAGAGCATGTAGGAAGTAAATAAAATCTTTCCCTCATTAAGAATTTTATCAGATGATACCACTCGAAGAATACTAAATTAAACCACATGAATGATACCAGTTGAAAGGATTACTCCCCCTAAACGAGTGTTCTCTTTAGAAAGAATTTTCTCCCCCTTTTTAGAGATGAAGAAATACTCCTCCTGATAGAGATCCTCTACTTAGGAAAAAGCATGTGAAAATTAGAGGTGCAAGACATGATTTGAAAAGACTAACTTCCTTTATGCATAGTTAACAGAATATGAGTTAACAACTTATGCATTTTTAGCAACAAGGAAGCATGTGATATGAAATATAGTCTAATCAAACATTGGAGAAGACATGTAAATGATACTAGATGTAGTCTCAAAAGATATCAATTGGAGGTCAATGGCGAGCTTGAGAGACATGAGAGTTCTTGGAGATTTTGCAGTGAAAGATTGTTGTCTTTCTCTGGGGACCTTATTTTCCTTACAATGAGACTATCACATGAAATAGACTTGAAAAGGTGTTAGTCTCAAAGTATTAGATTATAGAGGAACCTCCCCCTGAAGGTGTGCATACAAGTTTTGAATACTTGTAGGAGACTTGCACTTCGATTTGATATCAAGAGGGGCAAATTATCTACAATCCGAACTTTGGCACATATAAGTTAAATGATACAACTTGTAGAAATCAAAATTTTCAATTGATGCATCATTTACTATGGAGTGATATAGAAGCTATGTGTCGTGCTTAAATAACATTTTAAGCCATGTAGGTTTGCTTAAGTATATGAATTGAAAGCAAGCAATCCTACCATGTGATTTACCTAGTATGCATAATTTTAAACAAAAGTAAATAACAAATGTAATACTAGGCAAGAAAAGGTAAACTAGATATAAGGTAAATAGATACGCATATCTAAAAACAAGAGATACAATAAATCTAGTTACCTTAGTCATGGGTGGGAAATTTGGGTTCAAAATTTTCACTAACCCACTTGGCAATAAACTTGATCCAATATGATGTATCCCATGATATACATCCCAAATTTGCCAAGTCTCCAAATTTCCCAACGACCTTCGGTCCACTCACTTCCCTTTCGGGATCCAAACCTTCTTGGTGCTTTTCATGGTTGAAATGATTTCCTTTGGCACCCAGATGCGTTTGGCCCCCTTTCCTTTGTTGGCTTGCTTGTTGGCCTTGATTGCTATCACCTTTCCATTCTTTTTCTTCTTGATCAAGTAGGGTGTAGCATCCTTTTTATTCACCTTTTTGATGTAGGTGTTGGAGATTTTGCTTGATGGCTTTTGCTTGATCTTTTGCCTTTGTTTATCCCCGGTCATCGCCTTGCATTGGAAAGACTTGTGGCCTTCCATGTGACATAGCCTACAAATCACAGTTTCTCCCTCCATAGGCTTGTTCACTCCCGCATTGGTGTTATCCTGTGGAGGTCAGATTTGTTTGGCTTTGCCTTTCTTGTCATATAAAGCCTTGCCAAGGCGAGCCACTTCTTGCTTTAATTGTTCATTTTCCTTTGCAACCTCATCCGAACATGTTTCTACAACAATATTCTTAACAAGAACTTGGTTGCAAGGGTTAGAATCATCAATTAAATCAAAGCAGGAAGTAGAAGCATCTTTCTTAATAATTTCAGGTATTTCAACTAAAGATGCTGCTAGGGTGCTACCAATGTTTTCTAGCTTAGTAGTTAGCTCATTATTGTGTATGCTAAGAATTTCCATTTTCTCTAGCAAATTTTCAATAGCTTCTTGAGAGCTAGCTAACTTAGCCTTAAGTTTTTCATTCTTTTTAATAAGGCTATCATCGGTAGCAGTGGATGGAGCACTAGATTCTAATAGCTCAATTTTAGTTGATAGCTCACTATTTAAGTTTGCGAAAGTTTCAAATTTTTCTAGCAAACCTTTGTAATCATTTTGGGAGCTAATCAACTTATTTTTCAAAGTTTTGAGTTGAGCTTTTTGCTTAGTGCAAACATCCTGGAAAAATTCTACGGCTTCCGCAAGCTCATGTAGAGAGGGCTTTCCCTCACCTTCATCATCACTACTACTTTCATCACTAGAGTATGGAATGCTTTTGTTACCTCTTGCCATAAGGCATTTGTGTGATGACCGTGATGAGCGTGACGAGGACCGGTGGCTGCGCGTCCGTGGAGGTTCATCTTCACTTGAAGAATCATCCCAAGTTCTAACACTTGTTAGCGCCTTGCCTTTGCTCCTCTCCTTTTTGGGTTTGGCCATATTTGGACAGTTGTCCCTGAAGTGGCCCTTCTCCCCACATGCAAAGCATCCTCTCTTCCTTTGCTTTTTCCTGTCAATGTTAAAGAGAAGATCCTCGACCTGCAGGGGCACACCCATTAGATTAATCTTGTGGATCATCCTCATTACCTTTCTGACGTGTCGGATTGTTTCTTCGTCCTCGGAGGATGATGTGCATGGTTGATTATCTTCATCATCATCACTTTCTTCTTCTTCCTCTTCTTCACTTGAGGAACTTGGAGTAGGAGCCTTCTTTTTTCCCTTCCTTTTATCACATGCAAAAGCATATGGTCTTGAGGAAGTTGGCTCCTCCCCCCGACTCATTTTTCGCGACATCTCAAATACCGCGATTTTTCCAATCACAATGGTCGGGGTCATGTTGCTCAAGTCCTCCATGTTGTGAAGGATGGTGATGATGCTCCCATATCTTTGTTGTGGTAGCAGGGAGATAATCTTCCTCACAATGTCCGCATCACCTAGCTTATTAATGCCAATAGAATTGAGCTCATTGATAATTAGATTTAAACGAGAATACATGTCTCTAACAAGCTCATCATCTTTCATAGCAAAAGAGTTATACTCATTCAAGACTAGGCAATGTTTTTGCTCACGAACATTGGATGTGCCGTCATGGAGCTCATGCAATTTTAGCCAAATCTGATTAGCAGTTTTCAAGGTAAATACTTGATTAAAAATATCCATGCTAAGAGATTCATACAAGCAATTTTTGGCTCTAGCATTTAAATGAATTTCTTTTTCCTCACTCGTGGTGGGTTTCTCGGGATTCTTGAGGGGTTTCATCTCGTCACGAGTGACTCTCCAAACACCTAGATCAAAGACCTCTAGGTAACAAGTCATTCTAGCACTATAATATGGGAAGTTAGTGCCGTCGAAGTGTGGTGGCCTATGGGTATCCATCCCTTCCTCTAAAAAGTGTCGGCTCTTTTAGCGGTGAAGCTAAAGTGTTTCAAATGAGCCAAACCGGCTCTGATACCACTTGTAGGAAACGGGTGACGCCTAAAAGGGGGGGGTGAATTAGGACTTCTAAAACTTTTACTAAACTAGGCCACAATTAAATCCCTAGAGCAAAACCTATGCAAATAATCAAACTAGAATGTGCAAACTAGGTTTTGTCTAAGTGTTGCTATCTCTACTGCAAAGGCTAAGTTTCAATCTACACTAAATAAGTATGAATACTAGATTGAAACTTAAATGCTTAATATAAATGCGGAAACTTAAAGAGCAAAGTAGAGAAGCAAACTCTCGTGGATGACGCCGGTATTTTTACCGAGGTATCCGAAACCACGCAAGGTTCCGACTAATCCTCGTTGGTGCCCCTACGCAAAGGGAAGCCCACGCGAGGGCCAAGCACCACGGTCGAGTAACTCTGTAGAAAGCCGTGGGCCTTCTCCACGCGCAAGTGGTGCTCCGCTTCCGGCTCCTCTCAGACGCTCCCCGCCGTCTGCACTATCGAGCTTCCGGCCGAAACGCCGCGGGCCTCGTTCCCTCTGGTACACGGTGGCGGCCGTGACACAAACGCGGTTGTCACGGTCTCGCAAGACTCTCGCCCCACTCGGTACAATTACAACGGCTCACGCAAGAGCCGAGGGGTTGTGTGGTTTTACAAAACTCACTCAACTAACTAGGGTTCACCTAGAGCAAGCGCTAAAGCGGTCTAACTAACCTAAGCACTTCGCAAAGCATCTACGCTAATCACCGAGTGATTCTATTAAGCACTTGGGTGTTTGAGCTCTTAGAAATGTGCACTATATGCCTTGGTATGTTGCTTGGGCTCCCACACCTTCAAATGGCCGGTTGGGTGAAGTATATATAGGCCCCAACTCCAAAATAGCCATTGGAGAAAAGCTGCAGTTCTCTGCGGCACACCGGACAACGCACTGTAGCCTGTCCGGTGCGCCTAGCCGTTGCTCTGTCAGAGCAGGTGACCGTTGGCGCCACAGGCTTTTCCACACCGGACAGTCTGGTGCTCACACCGGACAGTCCGGTGGTCTTCTCTCCGAGTGCCACCTGGAACTAGCCATTGGGCTGGAGTTCCCTGGTGCACCGGACAGTCCGGCGTGTGGGCACCGGACAGTATGGTGTGCCACCGGACAGTCCGGTGCGCCTTCGCACAGATAGTCCGCAGCAGCACACTTGGACTTTTCTTGGATCTTCTTAATGTCTTTTTTTGAGGTGTTGCTTTCCTCAATTCCTTAGTCCAAGTAAGTCTTGCATCCTGTGAACTACAAACACAAACACTAGAAAACTTATTAGTTCACGGATTGTGTTGTTCATCAAACACCAAAACTCAATTAGCCAAATGGTCTGGGGTCCATTTTCCTTACACCCACCACCAAGCCAAGACTTAGCTAGGACTCCACTATGTAGCTCTTAGCTCCACTTCCACCATGATACGAGACTTGGGAGCCTCTCCTCCCTCTCTCGCCCGATTGTAACCCCTACTACGAGTTTTGATCATCAATGGTGTCGATAGTGCAAGCCACCCGATGATTGGAAGTAGGGACGTTCTGCCCAAACTAGTATAAATCATGTGTCCACTGTGCACACCCTTTGGAGCTCGAAAACGCACAACAAATTTACTTGTCGGAGCGAGGTTCGAAACACTGATAGTTGGTGCGCCAGGTAGGGGCTTGCACGTTCCATGACAAAGTTCTCCAAGCTCCGGATGGCTAGCTATGACGCCAATCGACCTCCCGGAACGATGATCCGTTTCAGGAGCATTGACTTCCCCTTCAACGGCGAAGGAGAAGCTATTAGGGCCTCGATGTAACACCCAAAATCCTGATTTTGGGATTTGTAGAAGAAATCAAAATGAAGAGCCCTTAGGGAATAATTACATTTGGGGACTCACCCTTCCTAAAATAAATGGTGACGATAATTGAGTTATATCTTAATAAATATCAGACACTGGAAGATGTTTTCTATAAAAACAAATGGATATGAACTTCTGAATATACTTGAAATGTAACTACACATTCAAGATAATGTTTTCCTAAAATGAATAATATCTATGGTTTGCATAATTACAACATTTGTGTAAATGGGTAAAGTAAGATAATCAATAAAATAAATAAAACTAAGCATTGCACTTCATGCTGGAGTTTTGACCATGCATTCACTTTAAAGTGGAAACTTGAATTCTAGTTTGAATTTGAAATTAAAACTAAATTTTGAATGGAAAAACTAGAAAAAAGAATTAAGTTAAACTATCTCTTAATATAGATTTTACATAAGAAATTATATCCTTTTAAATAAATATGTGAAGATTATAAATTTATTTTATTATACTTCTAAAATGTGGCTATGTGTTTGAATTATTTTCTTTAATAATTATTATTGTAAAACATCTTACATGAAATTTTTCTACTAATTTTTATTTGCTTAAATGGATAAATTAATTAATAATGATGATTTGCATTCATGTTCAGTTTTTATTTGTTGCAATTTATGTTTGAAATAGAAAATTTAACTCATCTCTAAATTAGAGTTGAATTTTAAATTTAAAATAGAAAGTAAAAATTAGAAATCTAAGCTTATATAATAGATCGATGTATGTTTGGTTCGTTTGTTTGTACACGACTTCCTTTATGTAAAGTTGATACAAATTAGGATATTGGAATAAGATATTTAAGAAAATACTCCTTTTAGCTCGCGTGTAACACCCAAAAAAATTAATTTAAAATTTTAAATAAAAATATATTCTAAGATTTATTTAAATTGAAGAACTAATATGATTAGTACAAATAAACAATAATATTATTGGAATAAAAGAGATAAGTTAGAGTTCTAGGATAGGACTGTAACAGATAAGTAACAGATTTAGTTTCGAGTTTGTTAGAGTTCCTAATATATAGGATATGGTTATAACAGATAAGTACCATATTAGATCTATCATGTAACCACCCACCTCCCAGCCTATATAAATACATGCCACAATAACACCTCAAGCCATCAATCAAAGACTCATCTCATCCATAGCCTCGCAGTAGCCACCGCTCGCCGGTGGGCCTGCACCACGGGCAGGATGCCGCAGCCCCGTTCTGGCGTGAACAAGATCGTGCGGGGTAGAAATGGCCCTGGCCGTCGATCCAGTGATGAGCATTCACGATTGAATCTCAAATACCCCATCGTAATCGAAAATCATAGTCGTTGATCTCAGACCTGTTGTCCGAGATCAGATCGCAAGATACTTTAATCTCGAGCATTGATTTTAGATCCGACCGCTGTGATAGAATATCGGTTCAGGTGAGATAAGTCTCTGATCCCTGCCGTCAGATTTGGATCCCACGACTAGCAATCCACCATACCCCTTGGCCATATCCATCTTTATAAAGAGGCCCTCGGTTTTTTCAAATCAACCCACCATCCAACCAGTTAGGAAATAATTAAAACCGAGTCCCTGATATTTATGAATTTAACCCCAAGTTTTTTGGAATTATTGCCCGCAGCCTAGGGGTTAAATAAAATGAGTAACTTACTTCAGAAAATGTTTTCTAGTATATAAATAATTCTAGAAACTTCTTTAATTCATAAATAATTCATTTTAATTATTTTTGATCCGTTCTAGTTGCATTAATCTCATATTAATATTGTTTATCATCTAGTAACATTGTATTACCATGAAACCTAAGATTAAGATCTTGTACCTCACTTGTTTTATAGTAGACACTTAAAACTTTAGAAAATCATAACTTTATAACCGTAACTCTGAATTTAGTGATTCTCGAACCTACGACCTCGTAGCAACGCATAGAATATTCTTACGTTGTTTGTTCTCATGTTTGGTATAATGTTATTTTTATGTACTCCTTGTCCATTTGTATGTATTGTTACGAATATAAGTGAGGTCACGAGTCACTTGAAGACCAAATTGGTGAAGTACATGGGAATCTCAAGTCTAAGGCAAGTTGTGCCCTTGATCACTCTTCTCTACCTAATAATGTTCCTGTTAATCACTGTGACATGCTCAGGTTAATTTGATGGGACCTAATAGGCTTACCTAGCATTGTTCATCCCACACCTTGTTTGCCATTGAACTATTGGGTAGTTTTGCTATTGCTCTACTTGGTTTTGGGAAATTAATGTTATATTTTGATCATGTTCTAGTTATGTTGTTATTTTAATTATTGATCATGACAAGATCATTGTGTTAATTGGAACATGGAGCTTAACTTGAGATATCTGTGCTACCACAAGGGTGGAAT
Source organism: Zea luxurians (assembly GCA_029449295.1). Taxonomy (NCBI): domain Eukaryota; kingdom Viridiplantae; phylum Streptophyta; class Magnoliopsida; order Poales; family Poaceae; genus Zea; species Zea luxurians. The sequence continues at coordinate 15,748,261 of JAOPSE010000010.1, read as the reverse complement.
GGGACGCCCTTGGCTGACTAATTAGGAAAGCTAGTGGAGGACTACCTTACCCGAAAGGGGCAACGGCGGTAGAGGAGCTGCGTATAGGGAGGTTCTCGGGTCGATCATGCTGCGAAAGCTTTTCGGATGAGGGATTCCTATATTGCCCTTCTCAGAAACCATAGCGGGTTTTCTGAAGCTAGTGCAACTTTGTAAAGGCCTCGTAGTGGATCCCTAGCCATTCACATCGGAAGTGTCTAAGGGCCTTGCAAACCCTGGCTATACAGGATACACAACTTGTGGGTAAAGGGCGCAACCTCTGGAGAGTGTAAAACTGGTATATCAGTCATGCTCATGGTCAAGAGCGACTCAGGATTCTTGCATGATTAATTTATGGAACTAAACTTAATCTGTCATACGCATTGCATTATGGGTGTTATTATCAATTTGATCTCTTATTTAATTGGGTTGGTATTTACTTATACTTAGTAACTGCTAATAAAATTTTGACCAACTTTAAAAGCAATGCTCAGCTTTAACCATCTCCTTTGGTAAGCCTTACACTTCACATGAGGTCCCACCTTTGGTGAGTTAATGAACATTATTCCCCACAACTTGCTGAGCGATGAACGTATGTGAGCTCACCCTTGCTGTACTCACACCCCCAGGTCAAGAATAGGTACTACAGGATGAGGCGCATAAAGGATGATGTGATGAGTTTGTGAGTGGTCTAGGTCGTCGTCTCCCAGTCAACTTTGGGTTGCTGGATCGTTGCCTTTGTATGATGTAATTAACTATTATGTACAAAACTCCGTTATATATTAAAGATGTGACATTCGTTTCTATACCATGAGTCATCATATGTGTGAGACTTGATCTTAGCACACTTGGTGATGATTCATGCCTGGATTTGGTGCCCACTTAACCCGGGTGTCGAGGACCGTAATTAGGGGTACCCCCAAGGCTCCTAATCTCAGCTGGTAACCCCCATCAGCACAAAGCTGCAAAGACCTGATGGGCGCAATTTCGGTCAAGGCTCCGTCTACTCAAGGGACACGATCTCGCCTCGCCCGAGCCCATCCTCGGGCAGGAACGGTAGACCAAGGCAGATTCACGCCTCGCCCGAGGGTCTCCTCAAGCAACAGGCGCACCTTCGACTCGCCCGAGGCCTAGCTCGGGCAGGCTTCACGGAGAAGCAACCTTGGCCGGATCGCCACGCCAACCGACCGGATCGCAGGAGCATTCAATGCAAGGATCGCCTGACACCTTATCCTGACGCGCGCTTTCCAGTCGACAAGGCCGAAGTGACCGCAGTCACTTCGCCCCTCCACTGACTGACCTGACAGGAAAACTGCGCCACCTGCGCTGCTTCGACTGCAGTGCCACCTGCCAGGGTGAGGCTGACAGCAGCCAAGTCCAGCCTCGGGTGCCATAGGAATCTCCGCCTCGCCCGACCCCAGGGCTCGGACTCCACCTCAACTCTAGAAGACGGTCTCCGCCTCGCCCGACCCCAGGACTTGGACTCCACCTCGACCTCGGACGACGGTCTCCGCCTCGCTCGACCCCAGGGCTCGGACTCTACCTCGACCTCGGAAGACAGTCTCTGCCTCGCCCGACCCCAGGGCTCGGACTCAACCTCGACCTCGGATAACGGTCTCCGCCTCGCCCGACCCAAGGGCTCGGACTCAACCTCGACCTCGGACGACGGTCTCCGCCTCGCCCGACCCCAGGGCTCGGACTCAACCTCGACCTCGGACGACGGTCTCCACCTTGCCCGACCCCCGGGCTTGGACTCAACTTCGACCTCAGAGGAGCCACTTCCTCGCCCGACCTTGGGCTCGGACCGACCACGCCATAAGGGGGGCCATCATTACCCTACCCCTAGCTAGCCCAGGCTACGGGGAACAAGACCGACGTCCCATCTGGCTCGCCCCGGTAAAACAAGTAATGATGGCACCCCGCGTGCTCCATGACGACGGCGGTTCTCAGCCCCCTACGGAAGCAAGGAGACGTCAGCAAGGATCCGACAGCCCCGACAGCTGTGCTTCTATAGGGCTCAAGCGCTCCTCCGACGGCCACGACGCCACATGAACATGGCTCCAACACCGATCCGACAGCCACGTCAGCATGTACATGGGGCTCTGGCTCCCCTCTGCTAGACACGTTAGCACACTTCTACACCCCCGTTGTAAACCTGGACCCTCTCCTTATGTCTATAAAAGGAAGGTCCAGGGCCCTCGTACGAGAAGGTGGCCGCGCGGGAGAATGGGCTGACGCGCAGTCTCACGCCCTCTCTCTCTCCCTCGCGAACGCTTGTAACCCCCTACTGCAAGCGCATCCGCCCTGGGCGCAGGACAACACGAGGCCGCGGTTTCCCCTCACTGGTTTCCCCCCCCCCTTGTGCTCTGTCTCGCGCCGACCCATCTGGGCTGGGACACGCAGCGACAATTTACTTGTCGGTCCAGGGACCCCCTGGGGTCGAAACGCTGATAGTTGGCGCGCCAGGTAGGGGACTGCTGCGTGTCGACGAATAGCTTCCCGTCAAGCTCCAGATGGGGAGTCTCCAGCAACCTCTCCAACCCGGGACGAAGCTCCGTTTCGGGAGTCTCGAGTTCATGTCCCTCGACGGCAGCTACGCCATGATACTCCTTCCTTTGCCGCGCGACAACGACAATGGCGGCCGTCAGCCCGCCCGTCGGCGGCGGAATCGACGACGTCTTCCCCGCGTGGCAGAAGAACAACATCCGAGTCTGTCCTGTCTCCTTCCTCGTCGACGAGGAAGGAGGCGGGGCAATCATGGCCAAGCAGGAGGCGACGCCTCGTCGGCTGTCGAGCGAGTCGACGACGCCGGCGCCCCAGCAGGGGACACGTCGGGCGTTGACCTCGCGTCTGAGACGAAGATGAGCGTCGTTTCCCAGCGACACGCCTACCCCGAGCAGACGGGCGACGCCAGCACGCTCGTGAAGGACTTGCTGGGCGTTAGCCTCGTACCTGAGATAACGGTGCAGTCCGTCCCCGACGTGACTTCGTCACCATCCGTCGATGAAGAGGTACCGTCCGTTTCCCATCCTGTGCCTTTTAGATTCAGCTTCGACCCACCAAGCAACCCCGCTTTGGTGGACGCTTTCATAAAGGCATATCCAAACCTTCTGGGGTATCATATGTGGTCAACCTGGGACCGATTGACGGCCGTCTCGACCTACGGGCCCCCGGGTTCCGAGGAAGATGACGAGCCCGACTATGGTTGGGATTTCTCCGGGCTCGATAACCCCAGTGCCATGCGGGACTTCATGACCGCATGCGACTACTGCCTCTTCGATTGCTCCGATGGTAGCCACAGCCTCAGCGACGAGGACTGTGGCCTAAGTCGCGAATGCTTCCACGTCTATCTAGGGGGTCTCGACGAAGGCAACCACCTTGGTATGCCGGAGGACGGCGATCCCCCTAGGCCTGCGCCTCGCGTTGACATCCTTCGGGAGCTAGCTGTGGTCCCAGTCCCTGCGGGGGGTCAGGACACACAGCTCGAGCAAATCCACGAGATGCAGGCCAGGCTCGACGAGGAAGCAAGACAACTTGTGCAGCTTCGGCAGAACATCGGGAAGGAGCGGGCAGGCCGAGCACCGGCCGGAGAAGTGCGTCATCTGACCTAGGACGTCCAGCACTGCATCGCCGATAATGCCAGGGCAAGGCTGCCCCCGGCTTCTAGTGGGGTCGGCCAGAACCTAGCTGCAGCAGCAATACTACTCCGAGCGATGCCGGAACCATCCACCACCGAGGGGCGGCGTATCCAGGGAGAGCTCAAGAATCTCCTAGAGGATGCCGCGGTCCGACGGGCTGAAAGCTCTGCCTCCTGAAGGCAGGGATACCCCCCGGAGCATCGCGCCGCGACTTCCCGATTCATGCGGGAAGCCTCAGTCCACACCGGGCGCACGCGGGACACAGCGCCTGTGGCCCCGGGCCGCCTCGGCAACGAGCACCATCGCCGCGACCGTCGAGCCCACCTCGACGAGAGGGTGCGCCGAGGCTACCACCCCAGGCATGGGGGACGCTACGACAGCGGGGAGGATCGGAGCCCTTCGCCCGAACCACCCGGTCCGCAAGCTTTCAGCCGGGCCATACGACGAGCGCCGTTCCCAACCCGGTTCCGGGTCCCGACTACCATCACCAAGTACTCAAGGGAGACAAGGCCGGAACTGTGGCTCGCGGACTACTGGCTGGCCTGCCAGCTGGGTGGAACAGACGATGACAACCTCATCATCCGCAACCTCCCCCTGTTCCTCTTCGATGCCGCCCGAGCCTGGCTGGAGCATCTGCCTCCTGCGCAGATCTCCAACTGGGACAACCTGGTCAAAGCCTTTGCCGGCAACTTCTAGGGCACATACGTGTGCCCTGAAAACTCCTGGGATCTCCAAAGCTGCCGCCAGCAGCCGGGAGAATCCCTGCGGGATTACATCCAGCGATTCTCGAAGCAGCGCACCGAGCTGCCCAACATCACTGACTCAGATGTCATCGACGCGTTCCTCGCTGGCACCACTTGCCACGACCTGGTGAGCAAGCTGGGTCGCAAGACTCCCACCAGGGCGAGCGAGCTGATGGACATCGCCACCAAGTTCACCTCTGGTCAGGAGGCGATCGAGGCCATCTTCCGGAAGGACAAGCAGCCTTAGGGGCGCCAGCCGGATGACGTCCCGAGGCGTCCGCTCAGCGCGGCGCGAAGAAGAAGGGCATGAAGAAGTCGCAAGCGAAACGCGACGCCGCCGACGCAGACCTTGTCGCCGCCGCCGAGCACAAGAACCCTCAGAAGCCTCCCGGAGGCGCCAACTTGTTCGACAAGATGCTCAAGGAGTGCGTCATGCTTCGGTGCCACTTCCACAAGGCCGGGCCCCCGGCGGAAGGTGGCAGAGCCCTCGATAACGACAAGAAGGAGGGTCACAAGGCAGAGGAGTTCCCCGAGGTCCACGACTGCTTCATGATCTACAGTGGGCAAGTGGCGAACGCCTCGGCTCGGCACCGCAAGCAAGAGCGCTGGGAGGTCTGCTCGGTGAAGGTGGCGGCGCCAGTCTACCTAGACTAGTCTGACAAGCCCATCACTTTCGACCAAGGCGACCACCCCGACCGCGTGCCGAGCCCGAGGAAGTACCCGCTCGTTGTTGATCCCGTCATCGGCAACGTCAGGCTTACCAAGGTCCTCATGGACGGAGGCAGTAGCCTCAACATCATCTACGCCGACACCCTCGGGCTCCTGCAGATCGATCTATCCTCGATCCGAGCCGGTGCGGCACCCTTTCACGGGATCATTCCCGGGAAGCGCGTCCAGCCCCTTGGACAACTCGATCTGCCCGTCTTCTTCGGGACTCCCTCCAACTTCCGAAAGGAAACCCTCACGTTCGAGGTGGTCGGGTTCCGAGGAACCTACCACACAGTGCTGGGGAGACCATGCTACGCCAAGTTCATGGCCGTCCCCAACTACACCTACCTCAAGCTCAAGATGCCGGGCCCCAACGGGGTCATCACCGTCGGCCCCACGTGCCGACACGCGTACGAATGTGACGTGGAGTGCGTGGAGTACGCCGAGGCCCTCGCTGAATCCGAGGCCCTCATCGCCGGCCTGGAAAACCTATCCAAGGAGGTGCCAGATGCGAAACGCCACGCCGGCAACTTCGAACCAGCAGAGGCGGTTAAGTCCGTTCCTCTCGACCCTAGCAACGACGCCTCCAAGCAGATCCGGATCGGCTCCGAGCTCGACCCCAAATAGGAAGCAGTGCTCGTCGACTTTCTCCACGCAAACACTGAGGTTTTTGCGTGGAGTCCCTCGGACATGCCTGGCATACCGAGGGATGTCGCCGAGCACTCGCTGGATATCCGAGCTGGAGCCCGACCCGTGAAGCAGCCTCTGCGCCGATTCGACGAAGAAAAGTGCAGAGCCATAGGCGAGGAGATCCACAAGCTGATGGCTGCAGGGTTCATCAAAGAGGTATTCCATCCCGAATGGCTAGCCAACCCTGTGCTTGTGAGAAAGAAAGGGGGGAAATGGCGGATGTGTGTAGACTACACTGGTCTAAACAAAGCATGTCCGAAGGTTCCCTACCCTCTGCCTCGCATCGATCAAATCGTGGATTCCACTGCTGGGTGCGAAACCCTGTCATTCCTTGATGCCTACTCAGGGTATCACCAAATCAGGATGAAAGAGTCCGACCAGCTCGCGACTTCTTTCATCACACCTTTTGGCATGTACTACTACATTACTATGCCATTCGGTTTGAGGAATGCGGATGCGACATACCAAAGGTGCATGAACCACGTGTTCGGGGAGCACATTGGCCAAACGGTCGAGGCTTACGTCGATGACATCATAGTCAAGACGAGGAAAGCCTCCGACCTCCTCTCCGACCTTGAAACAACATTCAAGTGTCTCAAAGCGAAAGGCGTAAAACTCAATCCTGAGAAGTGTGTCTTCGGAGTCCCCCGAGGCATGCTCCTGGGGTTCATCGTCTCCAAGCGGGGCATTGAGGCCAACCCGGAGAAAATCGCGGCCATCACCAACATGGGGCCTATCAAGGACTTGAAAGGAGTACAGAGGGTCATGGGATGGCTTGCGGCTCTGAGCCGCTTCATCTCGCGCCTCGGCGAAAAAGGCCTGCCCCTGTATCGCCTCTTAAGGAAGACCGAGCGCTTCACTTGGACCCCCGAGGCTGAGGAAGCCCTCGGGAACTTGAAGGCACTCCTTACAAGCGCGCCCATCCTGGTGCCCCCCGTTGCTGGAGAAGCCCTCTTGATCTACATCACCGCTACCACTCAGGTGGTCAGCGCCGTGATTGTGGTCGAGAGACGAGAAGAAGGGCACGCATTGCCCGTCCAGAGGCCGGTCTACTTCATCAGTGAGGTACTGTCCGAAACCAAAATCCGCTACCCGCAGATTCAGAAGCTAGTGTACGCGGTAATTCTGACACGGCGAAAGTTGTGACACTACTTCGAGTCTCATCCGGTGACTATGGTGTCATCCTTCCCCTGGGGGAGATCATCCAGTGTCGAGAGGCCTCGGGTAGGATTGCAAAGTGGGCAGTGGACATCATGGGCGAGACAATCTCGTTCGCCTCTCGGAAGGCCATCAAGTCCCAAGTCTTGGCGGACTTTGTGGCTGAATGGGTCGACACCCAGCTTCCAATAGCTCCGATCCAACCGGAACTCTGGACCATGTTTTTCGATGGGTCGCTGATGAAAACTGGAGCGGGCGCGAGCCTGCTCTTCATCTCACCCCTCGGGAAGCACCTCCGCTACGTGTTGCGCCTCCACTTCCCGGCGTCCAACAACGTGGCCGAGTATGAGGCTCTAGTTAATGGGTTGCGCATCGCCATCGAGCTAGGGGTACGGCGCCTCAACGCTCGTGGCGACTCGTAGCTTTTCATCGATCAAGTCATGAAGAACTCCCACTGCCGCGACCCAAAGATGGAAGCCTACTGCGATGAGGTTTGGCGCCAGGAGGACAAGTTCTACGGGCTCGAGCTCAACCACGTCGCTCGATGATACAACGAGACTGCAGACGAGCTGGCTAAGATAGCCTCGGGCGGACGACGGTTCCTCCAGACGTCTTCTCCCGAGACCTACATCAACCCTCCGTCAAGACCGACGACACGCCCGAGCCCGAGAAGGCCTCGGCTCAGCTCGAGGCGCCCTCGGCTCAGCTCGAGGCGCCCTCAGCTCAGCCCGAGGCAGCCTCGGCCCCGCCCGAGGCACCCTCTACCCCCGAGGGTGAGGCACAGCGCGTTGAGGAAGAGCGGAATGGGGTCACGCCTAATCGAAACTGGCAGACCCCATACCTGCAATATCTCCACCGAGGAGAGCTACCCCTAGACAGAGCCGAAGCTCGGCGACTGGTGTGGCGCGCCAAGTCATTGGTCTTGCTGGGTGACGAAAAGGAGCTCTACCACCGTAGCCCCTCAGGCATCCTCCAGCGATGCATATCCATCACCGAAAGCCAGGAGTTATTGCAAGAAATACACTCGGGGGCTTGCGGTCACCACGCAGCACCTCGAGCCCTCATGGGAAACGCCTTCCGACAGGGTTTCTACTAGCCAACCGCGATGGCCGACGCCACTAGGATTGTACGCACCTGCCAAGGGTGTCAATTCTACGCAAGGCAGACCCACCTGCCTGCTCAGGCTCTGCAAACAATACCCATCACCTGGCCATTTGCTGTGTGGGGTCTGGACCTCGTCGGTCCCTTGCAGAAGGCACCTAGGGGCTTCACGCACCTGCTGGTCGCCATCGACAAATTCTCCAAGTGGATCGAGGTCCGACCCCTAAATAGCATCAGGTCCGAACAGGCGGTGGCGTTCTTCACCAACATCATCCATCGCTTCGGGGTCCTGAACTCCATCATCACCGACAACGGCACCCAGTTCACCGGCAGGAAGTTCCTGGATTTCTGCGAGGACCACCACATCCGGGTGGACTGGGCCGCCGTAGCTCACCCCATGACGAATGGGCAGGTAGAGCGTGCCAATGGCATGATTCTACAGGGACTCAAGCCGAGGATCTACAACGACCTCGACAAGTTTGGCAGGCGGTGGATGAAGGAACTCCCCTTGGTGGTTTGGAGTCTGAGGACGACGCCAAGCCGAGCCACGGGCTTCATGCCGTTTTTTCTAGTCTATGGGGCCAAGGCTATCTTGCCCACAAACTTAGAATACGGCTCCTCGATGACGAGGGCATACGACGCCCGAAGCAACCAGACAAACCGAGAAGACTCGCTGGACCAGCTGGAAGAGGCTCGGGACATGGCCTTACTACACTCGGTAAGGTATCAGCAGTCTCTGCGAGGCTACCACGCCCGAGGGGTTCGGTCCCGAGACCTCCAGGTGGGTGACTTGGTGCTTCGGCTACGACAAGACGCCCGAGGACGCCACAAGCTCATGCCTCCCTAGGAAGGGCCGTTCATCAACGCCAAGATTCTGAAGCCCGGAACATACAAGCTGGCCAATAGTCAAGGCGAGGTCTACAGCAACACTTGGAACATCCGACAGCTACGTCGCTTCTACCCTTAAGATGTTTTCAAGTCGTTCATATACCTCGTTCACTTACGCAAATAAAGTCTAACCATCAAGGAAGGGTCAACCTTGCCTCGGCAAAGCCCGACCCTCCCTCGGTGGCTAGAAGGGGGGAACCCCCTCTGCGCCAAAATTTTCCTCGGAAAAAGTCTTTCTACCAGAACATCTTTCGTGCTTTTCGACTACTTCGATAGTGGAATCCTGAAAACGACGGAGTACACGTAAGCAGGCAAGGCCGACCGAGCCGAGGGACTCCTACGCCTCCGGGATACGAATACCTCACTCATCACCTTCTATGATAAGTAACTCACGCTCGGATAAGCGATTCCGCTGACCGAACAAGTCTTAACACTCGAAAACTTTTTCTACCGAAACGATTTTTCGTGCCTTCTCGACTATATCGATAAAAGAATCCTACGGACGAGTAAGAGTACACGTAAGCGGCAAGGCTGACCGAGCCGAGGGACTCCTACGCCTCCGAGATACGGATACCTCACTCATCACCTTCTGCGATAAGTAACTCTCGCTCGGATAAACGATTCTGTTACCAACGAACAAGTCCTGATACTCGAAACAAGGGGAAAAGAAACGCAGCTTTACAACACGACGACGACATGTTTTAGCCTCGGCGGCCACAAAAAACATACGCACACTACAGACAAACTGTTCCTGCAGGCTCAGACGTCAGTAGGGGGAGCAGCAGCACCCTCGGCATCGACTCCACCTTCGGCGGAATCCGACCCGGCCTCGGACAGCAACATGGTCGGAGGATCTCCACCTCGAAGGAAGATGTCAGCACCGTGCCTGGGCCATCACCGCCAGGGTCTCCTCCAGGAACCCGGCCCAAGCAGACGGCCGGACCGGCCGCTACGTAGCCTCAGCCAGCTATCCTCCGAGGACACCAGCCCGGCTCATGGCCTCGGCAGCCCGACTCCAGGGTTGGTGCCGCCAGTGGATGACCTGGCCAGGTCCCAGCCGCCACTGCTACGCCTCCTCGGCCTGGGAAGTCCCCTACTCTTGGGCCGACGAAGTTTCTTCTCCAACCGACTCTGCCTCTGTCCATGCTGACACCGCTGCCTCCGGCTTCGGCTCATCGCAGAGCAGCCGAGGGTTCCTTCACTAAGCAAGAGAAGCCTTGAGCACAAGGCCGACCGAGCTGAGGGACTCCTATGCCTCTGGGATACGGATACCTCACTCGTCACCTTCCGCACAGGGCAACTCACACTTGGTTAAGCGGTCCAGCTAGCTGACAGGCGAGTCCTGGTGCTCGAAATGGGGAAGAAACACGGCTTTACGCCCAAATACACAGATGTTCAGGCCCCGACAGCCGCAATGAACATACGCCAGCACTCAAGGTGCCATTACAAACGGGACTCCGGTTCCGTTCCAGCGGGTATGAACAACCTCCATACCAGGAGGCCCGCGGGACGACGAACTCCAAGCGGCTCACCGCCGCCCACTCCAACAACAGCAAGAGCAAGGCGGCGCAGGCGCTCCCCATCCGGGGGCTCGGAAGGCGGAAGGACGCGACACATGAGGAAAGTGCGAAGGCATGGCTACCACCCAGGAGGTCGATCCCTTTTTAAAGGCGACTCTCCCCGCCCGCGTCCTCAGCCGTTGCAGACTAAGTCTTCACCTACACGCTCTAAGGTCCTCCCCCTACGACACGGGGGCTGGGCCCCACGCGACATGCAAGCTGGCCCAGGACAGAAGAAGCCAAACCGCCGCGCGCGGAGCGTGTAATCGCCCAACAATTACAAGCATTCCTCCGTCTTCGCCCAAACCAGTGGGTGAAAGGGCGAGCCGCCATGCAGGCGGCATGCAACTGCACCAAGGGGGCGCACCCATTCGACTTCGACGCATCCAGCATGGAGGCCTAGGCCCACACGTCATGTAACCGGTGCGCCGGTTACTACATGCAAAAAACTGCAGCGCCACTTGCGCCAGCGCCGTGCCTTCTCGACTGCGGAACCGGTGCCGCAATTCGAGGCAACCCTGCGCGTGGCCCAACAGTGCCAACCAGGCACGCCGGTCATGGGTCCGTTAGCCGTGGGAGAAGGCGCGACGGTCAATATGGCCAGAAGTGGGCCGGCAGTAATGGCGGCGGCAGGCGGGCGGAAGCAGCAGCCAAATCATCTGCAGGCTCACGTCCCCTCCTGGAACAGCGAGAGAGCCCTCTCCCACGGCGTGAAGACGACGCGCCCATGTTCCGTTCCTCGAACGGCTCGCGCATGCACAACGACTGCCCCGCGAACCACTCGTCCCGTTGCATTAACTCTACGGCAGGGCAGGCGACACCTTTGGTAGGCGAAGCAAGCGACGCTTCACCTCCGCCGTAATGACCGCGTCAAAAAAGGTGCGCCATGTCGTTTGATTTCGTATCCTTTTCTTCTTCCCCTTTCTCTCTCTTGCTACAGGGACCAGAAAAGGGGAAACTCCGAAAGGGATCCTTCTCCACGAAGGAAGCGGACCCCGAGCCCCCCTACTGATCAGAGGTTCGAAGGCTGGCCCCTCGGAAGGGTTCAACAGCCGCCTCAGAGCACTCGGGCTCCGAGCCCCCCTACTAGTCAGAGGTTCGAAGGCTGGCCCCTCGGAAGGGTTCAACAGCCGCCTCAGGCCACTCAGGCTCCATGCCCACTACTGATCAGGGGTTCGTAGGCTGGCCCCCGATGGGTTCGACAGTCGCCCTAGAACACGCAAAGTGAGGGATGACTCTGGGTACGTGCAATACATAACCAAGGCTTGGGCTACGCTCCCGAGGTACCCTAGGACATTTCCGAGACCAGCAGGAGCGATTCTGTAACGGAATCCCATCAGAGGGAGGCATCGAGCCCTCGGACCCTATCGAACGGGACCGGGTCCAGCAAATCACCTACAGGTACTTTTGGAGCACGCCTCAGGGCCACTAGCCGACCCTTACCGAATGGGGCACGGGCGTCCACTCGGATCACCCGTTAGCAACTCACTGGAGACACCATGTTCGGCGCCCTCCGAGGGCAACATGGCGCTTTCCCCCCCTCCTCCTTGCGGAAAGGCGATGAAGGGGCGTATGAAAGAAGTTGAGTCAGTCCTTGACCATCCTCTCGCCCTGTGCAGAGGCTCGAGGGATGCTCTCACAAACCCGACTCCGGCCAAACCGTTGACAGCGTCAACATACCAGCCCGAGAACTCGGAACCTGACTATGCACCCGGGCGACGACCAGATCGCATGAGGGAACTACCAGACCGGCCGAGGCATCACGAAAGGCATTAAGACCTCGAAGGAGTCAAACCACTCCTCCGAGGCCTCAGGGGCTACACCCGGCGGGTGCCCTCGCGCGCACCCACCGGAACAAAATGCAACCGAGAAAGGCCGGTCCCCTTGAAAAAAGTGTGACAAAGCCTCCAAGCGAGTACCCACACTCCCTTTGAGGCTCGGGGGCTACTGTCAGGGACCGTAATTAGGGGTACCCCCAAGGCTCCTAATCTCAGCTGGTAACCCCCATCAGCACAAAGCTGCAAAGGCCTGATGGGCGCAATTCCGGTCAAGGCTCCGTCCACTCAAGGGACACGATCTCGCCTCGCCCGAGCCCAGCCTCGGGCAGGAACGGTAGACCAAGGCAGATTCACGCCTCACCTGAGGGTCTCCTCAAGCAACGGGCGCACCTTCGACTCGCCCCAGGCCCAGCTCGGGCAGGCTTCGCGGAGAAGCAACCTTGGCCGGATCGCCATGCCAACCGACTGGATCGCAGGAGCATTCAATGCAAGGATCGCCTGACACCTTATCCTGACGCGCGCTTTCGAGTCGACAAGGCCGAAGTGACCGCAGTCACTTCGCCCCTCCGCTGACTGACCTGACAGGAAAATAGTGCCGCCTGCGCTGCTCCAACTGTTGTGCCACCTGCCAGGGTGAGGCTGACAGCAGCCAAGTACAGCCTCGGGCGCCATAGGAATCTCTGCCTCGCCCGACCCCAAGGCTCGAACTCCACCTCAACTCCAGAAGACGGTCTCCGCCTCGCCCGACCCTAGGACTCGGACTCCACCTCGACCTCGGACGACGGTCTCTGCCTCGCCCGACCCCAGGGCTCGGACTCTACCTCGACCTCGGAAGACGGTCTCCGCCTCGCCCGACCCTAGGGCTCGGACTCAACCTCGACCTCGGACGACGGTCTCCGCCTCGCCCAACCCTAGGGCTCGGACTCAACCTCGACCTCGGACGACGGTCTCCGCCTCGCCTGACCCTAGGGCTCGGACTCAACCTCGACCTCGGACGACGGTCTCCGCCTCGCCCGACCCCTGGGCTCGGACTCAGCTTCGACCTCGGAGGAGCCACCGCCTCGCCCGACCTTGGGCTCGGACCGACCACGCCACAAGGGGGGCCATCATTACCCTACCCCTAGCTAGCCCAGGCTACGGGGAACAAGACCGGCGTCCCATCTGGCTCGCCCCGGTAAAACAAGTAATGATGGCACCCCGCGTGCTCCATGACGACGGCAGTTCTCAGCCCCCTATGGAAGCAAGGAGACGTTAGCAAGGATCCGACAGCCCTGACAGCTGTGCTTCTACAGGGCTCAAGCGCTCCTCCGACGGCCACGACGCCACATGAACAAGGCTCCAACACCTCTCCGACAGCCACGTCGGCATGTACATGGGGCTCTGGCTCCCCTCTGCTAGACACGTTAGCACACTGCTACACCCCCCGTTGTACACCTAGACCCTCTCCTTACGTCTATAAAAGGAAGGTCTAGGGCCCTCGTACGAGAAGGTGGCCGCGCGGGAGAACGGGCTGACGCACAGTCTCACGCCCTCTCTCTCTCCCCCTCGCGAACGCTTGTAACCCCTTACTGCAAGCACATCCGCCCTGGGCGCAGGACAACACGAGGCCGCGGTTTCCCCTCACTGGTTTTCCCCCCCTTGTGCTCCGTCTCGCGCTGACCCATCTGGGCTGGGACACTCAGCAACAATTTACTCGTCGGTCTAGGGACCCCTCGGGGTCGAAACGCCGACACCGGGTGTGACACTCGGAAGCCTGACCCTCTGCATCGATGAATCTTAGTACGACCGTGAGGGCTGGTGGTAGCCCTCGCATCGAATGCACCCCTGGGGCATCCATCCGCTTCAGATGCCTTGATTTTTCCATCAGCCAGGAGGGCGACATGGTTAGGGCGGTGCCCGCTCGACCTACTACGCCTGAGAGCCCCAACACCATCTCGAAGGCCCTCGTCGCCCTTAACCTTGCCCTGTCCGGACAGCGTGAGAGGCACAGACAAGCCCTACCTTCCAAGGTTGACAAGATAAGGCGTCATATCGTGATTCATATGGGGCCAAATCCCTTGAATGACGATCTGTTAATTCTTTTTGCATCTTACACAGAGCTCTCTGCATCGTATGATAAGGAAATGGCATCCTACTATGGCAGCTTTGGCGCCTTTGCACCTTGACTGCGCCACACCCAGTTGTGATCGTCGCCCTAGTGGCCCGCGCCACATCCCTACCTCCGACAACCTGGAGTTTGTAGGGATGGTCGATGGTAGCAGGGACCTCATCTTCAACGTGCTCTGCATGGACTCAAACTCGGATCTAGGTCCCTCTGGGAGCAGCAAGGAAGAACCCCCTGCGGCGAGGAGAGTGAATACCGCCCAAATGCTATGGCCCCATTGGTGATACCAGCGCAGTGGGGCGCCATGCATGGTAGGAGTCAGAGGGGTCGTTGGACGTAAAACTTCTGGAGAGGGCCCGTTGTAGGCATCTGACCGGAGCGGATCTATGCCCCATTTTGTAACACTTTTAGGAAACGATGAATAAATGTACTTTCAGAAGCCTTTCTTAAAGCTAAGCATGTGATAGCAACAAGGAAGGCTCACCATAGCCAAGGTATGGCGAGTGCCATGTGCATCCTATCATTAACAAACGATGGTCGAATAGTAAACAATGTTTTAGCTTTAGGTTTGTTTAAAGAGAAAAGCGCTCTCGAGGCACTAGTAAGCACAGGTGTTCACAAGGAGTTGGATGAGGCACTAGGAGAAAGGAGTGTCCCTTCTTTTCCCATGGCCGTCACAAAGGCAGGGGTCCACCTTGATTCCCCTAGGCGGGGTGTTGCCGAGTAGGGTAGCACCTAGCTTCTAGGTGAAAGGCTCCACAGCCTTCACCATCCGGTGAAATCTAAATCATTCTAGGTGTTGCAGTAGCCTTCGCTCATCTCCTCTAGTTTGACCCCCCTTCATAGTGAGATGTGACGACGACAAAGGCTTAGTAGATCCCTTGGTAGAAGGATTCCTTCTCAAGTTCTCAGAACTAGCTAGCGAGGCCCTCAAGGTAGAAGATGAGTGATTCAAACCTGAGCAAAGGAGGTGCTCCAAAGCGCCCATGCATGGCACTCACCACCTCCGACAGGAGATGCCACTCCTTCTCCAGCTCCTCCAAGCGGCTTTGCACCTCAACGAAGTTCCCCTCGACGTCATCGAACTTCCATTGTATTATTGACTGGACAAAACATAAGCCGTGAGAGGGAGGAAGCGGGAGCACACGCCTAGCCTCAAAAGAAACTATTACAAGGTATTACCTTACAGAGAGGCCAGAAGTTTCTCCTCCTTGGTTTGATCACCCAGCTCTTCGTCCATGGTCACGACTCAAGCCTCGGTGACCTCTTTTCCTCGCTCTAGGATACAGAGGTGGGAGTTTGCTTTCATGCTTTCAAGACGTGTGAGGGTCGCCGACTCTGCATCCTTCTTTGCTGCTCCGATCAGGGTTTCATAGGCATTCTAGATTGACGTGGCACGAGTGCGGGCTTCGACGGCCTCACTTTTCGCTACCTAAAGATCACTAGAGGAATGCTCCCATTCCTCCCTTTGGTCAAGAAGAAGGTGGGACCTGCCCACCAGCGTCCCTGCGAGTGAATGAACACACGAATGGAATAATGAGTTGATTAGCAAGAGCAACATTTCCCACACCAAGCCACCCATGCACGGCTTACCGCAAGCTATTGGCGCTTAGTTGAAAGCCAATCAAGATTGTTCTGCAACACCTTCTCGATCGCAATGCTTTCTTCATTTAGCTCCCCACACAAGGCTAGGGGCTCGTCGCCTTTAGCAGAGCGATCTGGAGCGAGCTAGACATCTAGCCAGAGACCAAGGCCTGGTAGCGTAGTCTAGGGCTCCATACGAGCAAGGAGGGACGTTGTCCCTCTTGGAGCTGTGACCTACACCGTATCAATGAAAACTACTTCCAAGCCCACTATAAAAGAAAAAAGGGTGAACTTCAGCCGCCACTGCTAGAATCACGCTAGAGCAGTTTGGAGGCGTCAAGAGAGACGAACCTGAGACATCGACCCTAGTGGCACCCTACGGGAGTATTGGCAAGGAGGAACTCGACACCACAACTGCCCCACTATCCTCACTGATGACAAGCATCGTTCTCCTCCTCTTGGAAACCACTTTCCTCGTGAGCGACATGAAGGCAATAAGCTGAGGGGGCCATTGGGGGAATGCAAAAAAAGATCATGACGTTATAGTGAAAAAGGAATCAGACGGCATGGACCGGTAAGGCCCTCACCCGATTAATCGCACCTTGATGAACCTTTGCCCTTCGAAAAGGCACCTTGCCTCCATGGCACCTGAACAACGCGCGGATCCCGTCACTTGCCTTGGAAGCAAGAACGGACGACCTTGGAGGTGTGCGCGGTCGGGACCACTAGCGGGCCCAAGGCAGAGGAGCTTCCCACCAAATAGACCTATGCGGTCGGCCGGACGGGGGCTCGGCGGGTGAGGGAACACGTGCCACCAAAGCCATCGGCCTAGAGAATAGGGCAGGAGTTCTAGGAAGTCAACCTCCTCCATGATAGGGAAGGCACTTGCCGCTCGCCAGAAAAGGGCGAGACAAAGTCAGCTGTTGACACGGTAAGGGGGGCATCCGGAATGGCCCCAAGGTTGGAGCCCACACTCGCATCATCGTCACCGTCCTCATCTTCATCGGTCAAGTTAGTCTCAGCATTGCAGTCCCTATGCATCTGACGCTCGCCCCTCCGCCGCTTCTTCTCCACCCTACCTTTTTTATCGCTCCGCTGCTGCTCCACTTGCGCGTGAGCCGCCTCCTTCTCCGCCCTGCTTTTTGATAGGGGAGCAGGGTTGTCCTATAGCATCGGAGAAGAGGGCTAGATCAAGGAAGGAGGGAGGGATTCGGAGGGTGTGAAATCGATGAGAAAAAAGAAAGGGGAAGAAAGAGTGGAACTGGGTGAACTCACAAACTCCGCGAAGCCTGGCTCGGGACGCATCAGACCTAGGATTGGGAAGACATATGTGACGATAGCCCCATCCGCACCTTTGTGAATTTCCATGGCTTCCATGAGCCAACGAGCAATCTTCTCGTTGGTGGGAGTGGGGCACTCAGCCGAGTCCCGTCCGGTGGAGCCTCGGCAGTCATCTAGAAAAGTGGTAGCCACCTTTCCATGAGAGGAGCCACCCCCTAGGAGAAGTAATTCTTGATCACACCTGCTAGCGTGACCCCGCGATTGCAAAGGATCGCCATTGCTGCAATGCCCTCGACCGTCCTTCTCTCCCCTTCTTTCGGGACACCCCTGAAAGGGAAATGGACCTAATCATTTCCTATAATAGATTTTGGTGGTTGACATCCAACACAAACCACGTGGACTAACTAGTTTGTCTAGATATCTTTCATCTCACATGCATAAGGTTCAACACAAACCAAGAAAGAAATTCGGTTAGGGACACAATCAAATTTGGAGCAAGACATGAGAGTGTGCTGCTAGGTGGCGCACCGAACACTGTCCGGTGCACCAGGCCCTCGACCAAACGAACAGGCCACTCCCGGGAATTTTCTAGGCTCACTTCGCTATAATTCACCGGACTGTCCGGTGTGCACCGGACATGTCCGGTGAACTAGCGGAGCAACGACTGACTAGTGCCAATAGTCGACTACAAAAGTGAACAGTGCACGACAGAAGTCAGAGCACATAAGTCAGAGGTCACCGAACATGTCCGGTATGGCACCAGACATGTCCGGTGCAACAAAAGGACAAAGGGTTCCAACGGTCAACAACTCCAAACCCCAACGGGCGTGCTGACGTGGCGCGCACCAGACAGTGAACAGTAGTTGTCCGGTGTGCCACCGGACTGTTTGGTGTGCCCATCGACAGCAAAGTCAGCCAATGGCTAGGAATTGGTTGGAGGCTACAAATACCCCCCAACCACCTCCATTCAAAGCATCCAAGTTTTCTGAGATCCTCATTCAATACAAGAGCAGTAGCATTCACTCCAAGACACAATTCCAAAGATCAAATCCTATCCAAGTCCCAAAATCAACTCAACCACTTAGTGACTTGAGAGAGAGAGAGAGAGAGAGAGAGAGAGTTTTTGTGTTCATTTGCGCTCTTGTTGCTTGGATTGCCTTCTCTCCTTCCCATTCTTATTCTTAAGTGCTTTGTAAAGCTAGCAAGAGACACCTAAGTGTGTGGTGGTCCTTGCGGAGTCTTAGTGACCCGATTGATTAAGGAGAAGGCTCATCCGGTCTAAGTGATCGTTTGAGAGAGGGAAAGGGTTGGAATAAACCCGGCCTTTGTGGAACCGAACCTCGGTAAAACAAATCATCCTGTTCACTCGTGTTGATTTCCATTTGATTTGTTTACCCTCTTTCCTCTCTCTAAAAGTTTCCTTGCTAGTATTGTTTTGAGTTTGTTCCCAAACGTCATCCGCATCAATTGAGCAACTCTTAGCAAGAGAAACAATCTTCCACACTTGAATTTAATTCTAACGCTAACCCCAGCCTTAGTGCAAGTTTAAGTTTATAAATTTCAGGTTTCGCCTATTGACCCCCCTCTAGGCGACTTTCAATTGGTATCAGAGCCAGTGCTTCATTAAGAGTCTAACAAACTCGAAGTGATGTCTGGAGATCACGCCAAGAGGGAGATCGTGACCGGCGACAAGCCCACGGGCTCGAGGAAGACTCTCTTAAGGGAGTTCGGCAACAAGTGCAAGGAGGAATCCTCTTCCTCCATCAAGTTACATAGGAGGGGTGACAAGAAGAAAAAGAAGATGAAGAAGGTGGTCTACTATGAGACTGACTCTTCAACACCCTCTACATCCCGCACCGAGTCATCCATTACTTCTAAGCGCCATGAGCACAATAAGTATAGTAAGATGCTCCTACGCTATCCCTGTATTTCAAAGCGCGCTCCTCTACTTTCCGTTCCCTTAGGCAAACCACCATATTTTGATGGTGAAGATTATTGTATGTGGTGTGATAAAATGAGGCATCATCTAACCTCACTCCACGAAAGCTTATGGGACATTGCTGAATTTGGAGCGCAGGCACCACAGGTGGGGGATGAGGACTATGACTCGGACAAGGCCGCCCAAATTAGGCACTTCAACTCCCAAGCAACTTCTATACTCCTCGCCTCCTTGTGTCGAGAGGAGTATAATAAGGTGCAAGGATTGAAGAATGCCAAAGAGATTTAGGACGTCCTCAAAACCACGCATAAAGGGGATGAGGTGACCAAGATCACCAAGCGCGAAACAATCGAGGGAGTAATCGGTCGATTCGTCCTCAACAAAGGGGAAGAGCCGCAAGCCATGTACAACTAGCTCAAGACGATGGTCAATCAAGTGCGCAACCTCGGGAGCACCAAATGGGATGACCATGAAATGGTCAAGGTTATTCTAAGATCCCTTGTTTTTTGTAACCCTAATCAAGTACAATTAATTCATGGGGATCCTAGATATAAACAGATGTCTCCCGAGGAGGTTATTGGCAAGTTTGTGAGCTTTGAACTTATGATCAAAGACTCCAAACATATTGTCAACTTGGAGCAAGGCGCCACCTCCACACCCAAGGTGCAACCCGTTGCATTCAAAGCAATAGAAGAAAAGAAAGAGGAGTCTACACCAAGTAGGCTTCCAATCGACTCCTCTAGGCTCGACAATGAGGAGATGGCTCTCATCATTAAGAGCTTTCGCCAAATCCTCA
This sequence comes from Zea luxurians, assembly GCA_029449295.1. Classification (NCBI taxonomy): domain Eukaryota; kingdom Viridiplantae; phylum Streptophyta; class Magnoliopsida; order Poales; family Poaceae; genus Zea; species Zea luxurians. The sequence continues at coordinate 15,728,276 of JAOPSE010000010.1, read as the reverse complement.
AGCAAAGGAGGGGGAAGGACTACAAGTCCTGCTCCAACAGGGTGTGCTACTGGTGTGGTAAGTCCGGTAACTTTATAGCTAAATGTCCATATTCTAGTGAAAGTGACAGGGACGAAGACAAGAAGGGAAAGAAGAAGATGGAGAAAAAGAAGTCCTACAAGAAGAAGGGCGGCGAAGCGCACATGGGGCGGGAATGGGACTTCGACGAGAGCTCCACCGACTCCTCCTCCGACGAAGACGCCGCCAACATCGCCGTCAACAAAGGACTTCTCTTCTCTAACGACGGCCACAAGTATCTCATGGCTAAGGACGACAAGAAGAAGAAGGTACATTCTAGAAGTACCCCCAAATACACTACATCTGATGATGAGGGTAGTTCTAGTGACAATGAAGATGATTTATTTTCTCTCTTTGCCAACCTTAACATGGACCAAAAGAAAAAATTGAATGAATTAATAGAAACCATTAACGAGAAGGATGATCTCTTGGAATGTCAAGAGGACTTGCTCATTAAGGAAAACAAAAAAATTTAAATTGAAAAATGCTTATGCTCTAGAAGTAGAAAAATGTGAAAATTTGTCTAAGGAGCTTAGCATGTGCAATGATTCAATTTCTAGTCTTAGAATTGAGAATGATAAGTTAATGTCTAAGATTGAAGAATTGAATGATTGCAAAGCATCTACATCTACTGTTGAACATGTTACTATTTGCACTAGATGTAGAGATGTTAATATTGAAGCTATTTATGATCACCTTGCTATGATTAAACAACAAAATGATCACATAGTTACATTAAATGCTAAAATTATCGAGCATGAGCTAGAAAATGAGAAATTTAAATTTGCTAGAAGCATGCTCTATAATGGGAGACGCACTGGCATTAAGGATGGGATTGGTTTCCAACAAGGGAGCCAAAACAACACCAAACTTATTGTAACGCCCCGAATTTTTGCAGTTGAATTTTTTCTTTTCTTTACTCGCCAAATTCGGGCGTTACCTTTTCTTTTTCTTTTTCCCCTCGCTAGACCTTGATCTTTTCCAAAGTTAGCGGGATTCGGTTTGGAATTCCCGTGTAAAGAAAAACCCTAAAATTGTTTTATGTTGTTTGATGCACCACGCCGAACTATGCATTCTTTGATTGTTTGAAAGTGCAAATGCATTCATCTAGGAAGATCGGATTTCGAAAATAAGGAGAAAACCTTTTCTTTCTTTTTCTTTTTCTTTCTCTCTCCCCTTTTTCTCTCTCTCCCGCGCCGTGGGCCGTCCCTGGCCGGCCCAGCCGCCCCCCTGCGCGCCCCCTTTGGGCCCAATTGGCCCAACCGCCCCCCCTCCCCTTTTCTCCCCAATTCCCTCTCTCTCCCTCCCATTCTCCCTCCCCCCACCCTAGCCGCCGCCACCCCCTACCCCTAGCTCGGCCGCCCCAGCCGGCCCAACCGCCGCCCCTCGCCGTCGCTCGCCCATCTCCGGTGAGCCCCCCCTTTCCCCCTCCTCCCTCCCTCTCCCCTCACCCCTCCTCTCTCCCTGGCCGACCCAGCCGCCTGGCCGCCCCCCCGGCCGCCCCCTGGCCGCGCACCCCCTGGCCGCCTGGCCGCCCAGCCGCCCTGGCCGCGCGCCCCCTGGCCGCGCCTGGCCGCCTGGCCGCCCTGGCCGCGCCTGGCCGCCTGGCCGCCCCTGGCCGCGCCCCCGCCTCGGCCGGCCCTGGTCGCCAGTTCGGCCGCCCTGGCCGCCGGTTCGGCCGCCCCAGCCGCCCAGCTCGGCCGCCCCCTGCGCGCCCGCGCCCAGCCCAGCCGCCCCTGCCCAGGCCGGTTCAACCGCCCCCCCTTTTTTTATTTATTTATTTTTTATTATTTTATCTTATTTTATTTTACTTTCTGTGATCATAGTTATTTTATTTTAGGTAGGCTAATCATTGTTCATGCTATTGAAATAGGAAGCTCAATTTAAAATTCCGTTACGCTAGTTGATTCACGTAATTAATTGTTTATTTCATTCAATGATGATCAACTAAAAATGACTAGGTTTCCATTAGTGCATATAACAGAATTCTTTTGTTAAGAACCAATTGTAACTAATCATTAGTGCATAAGCTTTAACCCCCTGCGAGACCTTTCCCCGTTTCTTTCTAACCATAACAAATGCGATATCGAATGTCATACTTGATGCATATTCACTTTATTTGTTCCCTTGTATGGTGTACTGTTCTTTTGTATTAAATATGTGGATGTATGTATGTTTGCGCTCGCATAGAGAACGATCCGGTCGAAGAGCCCGAGGAATTCGCAGGAGAAGCCCCTGAGCAGCAGTCGGTTGGTGGAGGCAAGTGTCCTTTGACCTATCTCTGTCCTATTCATTCTTTAATTCACCTCCCGCATTACACATTTATACCTAAGGATTGACTAGCTTTGTTATCCATGTCCTTGTTTACCTATTTGGGTCGGATTATTACTGCTTAGTCTGATGCTATTGCTCAACTCTAATCAATGAACATGATGTGATTATCTATGATACGCTGTTTTCCCCTTCTTATTTATGATTATATTTGTGACCTTCAAGGGGACTCGAGCGGTTTCTCGAGTGCCTCTCCGTAAGGACCTGTTCAATGGATGACCGCCCGGGAAAACAGTGCAACCATGAGGGTGGAATGGGACGCCCTTAGCTGAATAATTGGAGGAACCGGGGTGTAGATCACTTAGCCGTTGTGCCGTCAATGGGGCTCGATGTATGTGGCTCGCTCTGCCAAGGTTGATTTGTCCCTTGGGGAGGAGTGCGGTACATTTAGGAAACCTAACGGGTGGCTACAGCCCCGGGGAATCTTTGTAAAGGCTTCGTAGTGAATCCCTAGCCATTCACCTTGGGAGTGAATAAGGGTCTTGCAAGCCCGGGCTAGAGAGGGAATCACGGCTTATGGGTAAAGTGCACAACCTCTGCAGAGTGTTATGAAACTGATATATCAGCCGTGCTCGCGGTTATGAGCGGCCAAGGGAGCTCCAGAGATTAGTGATACTTGATCAGAGATACTTTGGTACAGATGGCAATGAGATTGATGGTTCTGACTATGGTTATGGTATTGGTAAGTGGTATTCTTTCCGTTTGGAAAGGATACATTGGGCTAATAACTTGGGTTAATGTTAAAACCTGGCTCTCTACTAGTAAGTAATAACCTGACCAACTAAAAGCAACTGCTTGACTTATCCCCACATAAAGCTAGTCCACTACAGCCAAACGGGATACTTGCTGAGTATGTTGATGTGTACTCACCCTTGCTCTACACACCAAACCCCCCAGGTTGCCAGCATTGCAACCACTGCTCAGGAGAAGATGAAGCTGTGGAAGGAGACTTCCAGGAGTTCCAGGACTATGATGAGTTCTAGGTGTGGGTTAGCGGCAACCCCCAGTCGGCTGCCTGTGAAGGCCGCGTTATCTACGTTTCTTTTCCGCACTTTGATTTATTGTAAGAACTATATGGACGTCTCAGACGTATGATGTAATCGACTATTATTTCCCCTTTTAATACTATTTGAGCACTGTGTGATGATGTCCATGTTATGTAACCGCTGTGTACGTGAATAACTGATCCTGGCACGTACATGGTTCGCATTCGGTTTACCTTCTAAAAACCGGGTGTGACATAAGTGGTATCAAAGCCGTGCTGACTGTAGGACCGCTAACCTAGAGTAGAATGGTCGTTCTAAGGATTATAGACCTCTGTCCCTGCCTTGACTTTGATATCCCTTCAAAAGTTGGTCATACCGACCAAACCTATGTTCTACTATATATTATACCTTGCTGGAAATTATGTTCTATTCTGATCCTTCATTTATTTATGATTCATTACTTGCTGGTCATATTAATTCTGTTCTCACCCTTTTGCTTGCGATGTCTTTTGTAGATGGCTCGTCTTAGACACACTGCACGAAAGTCTGTCATCCCCTTCTTACCCTCCCGCCTTGCTGAGCGTCCGCTTCGCCGTCCCGTGGCTGGACAGTCCAGCCACTTGGAGAGACTGCACCACCGCCTGCATGAGGAGCAGGAACGTCGACGACAGGAGCAGCAGGGCTCTTCCTTCTCGCTCCAGCAGGAGATAGAGTCTGTGAGGAGCTGCTCTCCTGTGCTTCCCCTGGAGGCGCCCCCTGCACCACCACTGGGCGCCCCAGCTTCTGGAATAGCTGCTGGAGGAGACCCAGACGACGGAGATGGCAACGACAGCCCGAGCCACGACATCGACTTCTCTGCTGACCATGAGCCGGAAGGATGGGTTGCTCGACCCATCACTCGCGACGCTGCTCGCGGGTGTCACTTCCACGACGCGCTCGACACCCTGCTACGTCGGGCACTTGACCGGCGTACTTGGTCCATCGAGTATCGCTGTGTGGTCTACCAGCATAGTCGCGGGGTCTACCCGGACCGCTGGGAGGCGACCTGCTTGGTGCGCCGTCCGGAGAACAGTCTCCAGGGCGCGGAGGCTTGCTCAGAGCACTATTCTATCTCTGAGCGGGACTCAGCTGAGGCAGCCATGCAGGATGCTGCACGGCGTGCGCTTTCGCACTACTGCTCGGTTCTCGGTGGGATAGCTGACGGTCTCGACCTGAAGTATTACCCCCGCCGTCCATCTGGCAGCACAGGAGGCGTGATTGTTTCACCTGCTGGTGAGGACAATCCTAGGTTGAGCAGCACAGTCAACCTAGCCGCCGTGCTAAACACGGAGCTGGACCATGCACTAGACGAGCTGAGTAGGGCTCATGCTGAGATCGCCCTGCTGCGGGTTGAGCGCGCAGAACGTCGTCACTTGGATGATGGTTCCCCCGCTCCCGTTGGGACTCAGCACCCGTACCGCTCACCTCGGCGTGGACTCCAGTCTTATGGCAATCCCGACTGCAAGACCAAGATAAATCTAGAACCATAGATCGTTAGAGTTGGATCTTGTAATTAATACGAAATATATATATACATAGAAGCTTCAGTCTTAGCGTTAGTCTCGGTCTTAGTTAGTCTTAGTTAGACAGGGTAGTTTGCTATATCCTGTGCATTTATGTTTGTCATGATGAACTATGTTTGGTTTGGATCTTTGTAATGATTGTCACCAGAGTGTGGGTATCCCCTGCATTTTGGCTTACCTATTATGTTAATGGAGTTAGTTATATAGTTGGGAAACCCTTTATTCTACTTTCCTCTTTATCTGAGAAGCTGTGTGGTCTGTGTTGGAGATCAGTGAAGATGCTCATCTGTTCAGTGCTGTTGGAGAATTCTATACTCTTTTCTTATGCTGCAAGATTTGCCAGATCAGTTCTGATGTGTGGTTGCGTTCTGCAGATGTCAGAGAACAGGCGCAGAGGAGGAAGGCGTGCTCAGCAGGAGCAAGCCGCTCCACAGGATGAGGCGCCCCATCAACAGCAGCTGCCGCCCCCGCCCCCGATGTCGATCGAGCAGATGTTTCTGATGCAGACTCAGGCAGTTCAGGCCATCGGTCAGACTCTGGCCGCCATTCAGCAGCAGCAGCAACAACAGCAGCAGGCTCCACCCCAGCCTCAGATGCCTCAGATGCCTAGAGACAAGCGTGCTGAATTCATGAGAGGTCATCCCCCAACGTTCGCTCACTCTTCTGACCCCATGGATGCTGAAGATTGGCTGCGCACTGTGGAGCGGGAGTTGCATACCGCTCAGTGTGATGACAGGGAGAAAGTCTTATATGGTCCCCGTCTGTTGAGAGGAGCAGCCCAGTCATGGTGGGAGTCTTACCTCGCCACCCATGCCGACCCCGATGCCATCACCTGGGAAGAGTTCAGAGGTAGCTTTCGTCAGTACCATGTGCCTGCAGGTCTGATGACAGTGAAGAAGGAGGAGTTCCTGGCCCTTAAGCAAGGGTCATCATCTGTCAGTGAGTATCGAGACAGGTTCCTGCAGTTGTCCCGCTATGCTCCTGAAGATGTCAACACCGACGCCAAGCGACAGTACCGTTTCTTGAGAGGCTTGGTTGACCCTCTTCAGTACCAACTGATGAATCACACCTTCCCGACATTCCAGCACTTGATTGACAGAGCAATCATGACAGAAAGGAAGCGTAAGGAGATGGAAGATCGTAAGCGCAAGATCAGTGGACCCCAGCCTGGAAGCAGCAGCCGCCCTCGTTTTTCAGGCAATCAACCTCAGCAGTTCAGGCAGAACCAGCATCCACCTCAGCAGCATCAGCAGCGTCAGCAGTATCAGCAGTTCCAAAGGCAGTATCCTCAGCATCAGTACCAGAATCGTCAGAGCAATCAGTCAGGAGGAGGTCAGTTTCAGAGGCAGAATCAGCAGACACCTCGTCTTCCTGCCCCAGCAAACCAGCAGAGCAGTCAGGCAGCACCAGCTCAGGTTGGAAACAGAGCATGTTTCCACTGCGGAGAGCAAGGCCACTGGGTGATGCAATGTCCGAAGAAAGCAGCCCAGCAGCAGTCAGGCCCCAATGCCCCAGCAAAGCAGAATGTGTCTCAGCCTGGATCAGGCAACCGCCCTCAGCAGGGCTATAATCATGGAAGATTGAATCACTTGGAGGCTGAAGCATTTCAGGAGACTCCCGGCATGATAGTAGGTATGTTCCCAGTCGACTCTCATATTGCAGAAGTGTTATTTGATACTGGAGCAACGCATTCTTTTATTACTGCATCATGGGTGAAAGCACATAATCTTCCAATTACTACCATGTCAACCCCCATTCAAATTGACTCAGCCGGTGGTAGAATTCGAGCCGATAGCATTTGTTTGAATGTAAGTGTGAAAATAAGGGGGATAGCGTTTCCCGCTAACCTTATAGTAATGGGTACTCAGGGAATAGATGTCATCCTAGGGATGAATTGGCTAGATAAGTATCAGGCAGTTATCAGTTGTGATAAAAGGACAATCGAGTTGGTGTCCCCACTAGGAGAGGAAGTGGTGACCGAGTTAGTCCCGCCTGAGCCGAAGAGAGGAAGTTGTTATCAGATGGCTGTCGATAGCAGTGAAGCAGACCCAATTGAGAGTATCAAGGTTGTGTCTGAATTCCCAGATGTGTTTCCAAAGGATTTACCGGGTATGCCACCAGAGCGGAAAGTTGAATTCGCTATAGAGCTTCTTCCTGGAATCGCCCCTATCTTTAAGAGAGCTTACAGAATATCTGGACCAGAGTTGGTTGAGCTTAAGAAGCAGATTGATGAGCTGTTAGAGAAAGGTTACATCCGGCCAAGCACCTCGCCTTGGGCCGCCCCTGTCTTGTTTGTGGAAAAGAAAGATGGCACCAAGAGGATGTGCATCGATTATCGAGCTTTGAATGAAGTCACGATCAAGAACAAGTACCCTTTGCCCAGAATAGAAGATCTGTTTGACCAGTTGAGAGGAGCCAGTGTGTTCTCCAAGATTGATCTGAGGTCAGGTTATCATCAGCTCAGGATCCGACCTTCGGACATTCTGAAGACGGCATTCATTACCAAGTATGGTTTGTATGAGTTCACAGTGATGTCTTTTGGTTTGACCAATGCACCAGCGTTCTTCATGAACTTGATGAACAGTGTATTCATGGATTACCTTGATAAGTTTGTGGTGGTATTCATTGATGACATTCTGATTTATTCTCAAAGTGAAGAAGAGCATGCAGATCATTTGAGGATGGTATTGCAGAGATTGCGAGAGCACCAGTTGTATGCAAAGTTGAGCAAGTGTGAGTTCTGGATCAGTGAAGTCCTGTTCTTGGGTCACATAATCAACAAAGAAGGATTGGGTGTGGATCCGAAGAAAGTGGCAGACATTCTGAACTGGAAAGCGCCAACAGATGCCCGAGGAATCAAGAGCTTCATTGGAATGGCCGGATATTATCGGCGATTCATTGAAGGGTTTTCGAAGATTGCGAAACCAATGACAGCGTTGCTAGGCAACAAAGTTGAGTTCAAGTGGACCCAGAAATGTCAAGAGGCCTTCGAAGCGCTAAAGAGAAGTTGACAACAGCGCCTGTCTTAGTCTTGCCTGATGTGCACAAGCCCTTCTCGGTGTATTGTGATGCTTGTTACACAGGTTTGGGATGCGTATTGATGCAAGAGGGAAGAGTTGTGGCTTACTCGTCCCGACAGCTGAAGGTTCATGAGAAGAATTACCCAATCCATGATCTAGAGTTGGCAGCAGTGGTTCACGCACTGAAGACATGGAGGCACTATCTGTATGGACAGAAATGCGATGTTTACACAGACCACAAGAGTCTGAAGTACATATTCACTCAGTCAGAATTGAATATGAGACAGCGAAGATGGTTAGAGTTGATCAAAGACTATGAGTTGGAGATCCATTACCATCCAGGCAAAGCGAACGTAGTGGCAGATGCTTTGAGCAGAAAGAGTCAAGTCAATCTGATGGTCGCTCGTCCGATGCCTTATGAGTTGGCCAAGGAGTTCGACAGGTTGAGTCTCGGATTTCTGAACAATTCGCGAGGAGTCACAGTTGAATTAGAACCTACCTTGGAGCGAGAAATCAAAGAACCCAGAAGAATGATGAGAAGATCAGTGAGATCCGGCGACTGATTCTAGATGGCAGAGGGAAAGATTTTCGAGAAGATGCAGAAGGCGTGGTATGGTTCAAAGACCGCTTGTGTGTTCCCAATGTCCAGTCTATTCGGGAGTTGATTCTCAAGGAAGCTCATGAGACAGCTTATTCGATTCACCCTGGCAGTGAGAAGATGTATCAGAATCTGAAGAAGAAATTCTGGTGGTATGGAATGAAGAGGGAAATCGCAGAGCATGTGGCTATGTGCGATAGTTGCCGAAGAATTAAGGCAGAGCACCAGAGACCAGCTGGATTGTTGCAACCGTTGCAAATTCCTCAGTGGAAATGGGATGAGATCAGTATGGATTTCATAGTCGGATTGCCTCGCACTCGAGCCGGCTACGATTCCATTTGGGTAGTGGTGGACCGCTTAACCAAGTCAGCCCACTTCATACCTGTCAAGACCAGCTACAACAGTGCAGTATTGGCAGAGTTGTATATGTCTCGGATCGTTTGTCTTCATGGTGTGCCAAAGAAGATAGTGTCAGACAGAGGAACGCAGTTCACCTCTCATTTCTGGCAGCAGTTGCATGAAGCCTTGGGCACACATCTGAATTTCAGTTCAGCTTATCACCCGCAGACAGATGGTCAGACCGAAAGAACCAATCAAATTCTCGAAGACATGTTGAGAGCCTGTGCGTTGCAAGATCAGTCCGGATGGGATAAGCGATTGCCTTATGCAGAGTTTTCCTATAACAACAGTTACCAGGCCAGTTTGAAGATGTCACCATTTCAAGCGCTCTATGGAAGGAGTTGTAGAACTCCGCTGCAATGGGATCAGCCTGGAGAAAAGCAGGTGTTTGGGCCAGACATTCTGCTTGAAGCCGAAGAGAACATCAGGATGGTCCGAGAGAATCTGAAGATAGCTCAATCAAGGCAGCGAAGCTATGCAGACACAAGAAGAAGAGAGCTGAGTTTCGAAGTCGGAGACTTTGTCTATCTGAAAGTGTCACCGATCAGAGGAGTCAGAAGATTCGGAGTGAAGGGCAAGCTAGCACCCCGCTACATTGGTCCGTACCAGATCCTCTCAAAGCGTGGAGAAGTGGCCTATCAGCTCAGTCTGCCAGAGAATTTGTCAGCTGTGCATGATGTCTTTCATGTGTCTCAGTTGAAGAAGTGTTTGCGTGTGCCAGAAGAGCAGTTGCCAGTGGAAGGTCTGGAAGTCCAGGAAGACTTGACCTATGTTGAGAAGCCAGCTCAGATCCTTGAGATTGCAGACAGAGTCACCCAAAGGAAGACCATCAGAATGTGCAAAGTCAGATGGAATCACCACTCTGAGGAAGAAGCAACCTGGGAGCGTGAAGATGATCTGATGGCTAAGTACCCAGAGCTCTTTGCTAGCCAGCCCTGAATCTCGAGGGCGAGATTCTTTTAAGGGGGATAGGTTTGTAACGCCCCGAATTTTTGCAGTTGAATTTTTTCTTTTCTTTACTCGCCAAATTCGGGCGTTACCTTTTCTTTTTCTTTTTCCCCTCGCTAGACCTTGATCTTTTCCAAAGTTAGCGGGATTCAGTTTGGAATTCCCGTGTAAAGAAAAACCCTAAAATTGTTTTATGTTGTTTGATGCACCATGCCGAACTATGCATTCTTTGATTGTTTGAAAGTGCAAATGCATTCATCTAGGAAGATCGGATTTCGAAAATAAGGAGAAAACCTTTTCTTTCTTTTTCTTTTTCTTTCTCTCTCCCCTTTTTCTCTCTCTCCCGCGCCGTGGGCCGTCCCTGGCCGGCCCAGCCGCCCCCCTGCGCGCCCCCTTTGGGCCCAATTGGCCCAACCGCCCCCCCTCCCCTTTTCTCCCCAATTCCCTCTCTCTCCCTCCCATTCTCCCTCCCCCCACCCTAGCCGCCGCCACCCCCTACCCCTAGCTCGGCCGCCCCAGCCGGCCCAACCGCCGCCCCTCGCCGTCGCTCGCCCGTCTCCGGTGAGCCCCCCCTTTCCCCCTCCTCCCTCCCTCTCCCTCACCCCTCCTCTCTCCCTGGCCGGCCCAGCCGCCTGGCCGCCCCCCCCCCCCCCCCGGCCGCCCCCTGGCCGCCTGGCCGCCCAGCCGCCCTGGCCGCGCGCCCCCTGGCCGCGCCTGGCCGCCTGGCCGCCCTGGCCGCGCGCCCCCTGGCCGCGCCTTGCCGCCCCTGGCCGCGCCCCCGCCTCGGCCGGCCCTGGCCGCCAGTTCGGCCGCCCTGGCCGCTGGTTCGGCCGCCCCAGCCGCCCAGCTCGGCCGCCCCCTGCGCGCCCGCGCCCAGCCCAGCCGCCCCTGCCCAGGCCGGTTCAACCGCCCCCAGGGCCGGTTCAACCGCCCCCCTTTTTTTATTTATTTTTTTTATTATTTTATCTTATTTTATTTTACTTTCTGTGATCATAGTTATTTTATTTTAGGTAGGCTAATCATTGTTCATGCTATTGAAATAGGAAGCTCAATTTAAAATTCTGTTACGCTAGTTGATTCACGTAATTAATTGTTTATTTCATTCAATGATGATCAACTAAAAATGACTAGGTTTCCATTAGTGCATATAACAGAATTCTTTTGTTAAGAACCAATTGTAACTAATCATTAGTGCATAAGCTTTAACCCCCTGCGAGACCTTTCCCCGTTTCTTTCTAACCATAACAAATGCGATATCGAATGTCATACTTGATGCATATTCACTTTATTTGTTCCCTTGTATGGTGTACTGTTCTTTTGTATTAAATATGTGGATGTATGTATGTTTGCGCTCGCATAGAGAACGATCCGGTCGAAGAGCCCGAGGAATTCGCAGGAGAAGCCCCTGAGCAGCAGTCGGTTGGTGGAGGCAAGTGTCCTTTGACCTATCTCTGTCCTATTCATTCTTTAATTCACCTCCCGCATTACACATTTATACCTAAGGATTGACTAGCTTTGTTATCCATGTCCTTGTTTACCTATTTGGGTCGGATTATTACTGCTTAGTCTGATGCTATTGCTCAACTCTAATCAATGAACATGATGTGATTATCTATGATACGCTGTTTTCCCCTTCTTATTTATGATTATATTTGTGACCTTCAAGGGGACTCGAGCGGTTTCTCGAGTGCCTCTCCGTAAGGACCTGTTCAATGGATGACCGCCCGGGAAAACAGTGCAACTATGAGGGTGGAATGGGACGCCCTTAGCTGAATAATTGGAGGAACCGGGGTGTAGATCACTTAGCCGTTGTGCCGTCAATGGGGCTCGGTGTATGCGGCTCGCTCTGCCAAGGTTGATTTGTCCCTTGGGGAGGAGTGCGGTACATTTAGGAAACCTAACGGGTGGCTACAGCCCCGGGGAATCTTTGTGAAGGCTTCGTAGTGAATCCCTAGCCATTCACCTTGGGAGTGAATAAGGGTCTTGCAAGCCCGGGCTAGAGAGGGAATCACGGCTTATGGGTAAAGTGCACAACCTCTGCAGAGTGTTATGAAACTGATATATCAGCCGTGCTCGCGGTTATGAGCGGCCAAGGGAGCTCCAGAGATTAGTGATACTTGATCAGAGATACTTTGGTACAGATGGCAATGAGATTGATGGTTCTGACTATGGTTATGGTATTGGTAAGTGGTATTCTTTCCGTTTGGAAAGGATACATTGGGCTAATAACTTGGGTTAATGTTAAAACCTGGCTCTCTACTAGTAAGTAATAACCTGACCAACTAAAAGCAACTGCTTGACTTATCCCCACATAAAGCTAGTCCACTACAGCCAAACGGGATACTTGCTGAGTATGTTGATGTGTACTCACCCTTGCTCTACACACCAAACCCCCCAGGTTGTCAGCATTGCAACCACTGCTCAGGAGAAGATGAAGCTGTGGAAGGAGACTTCCAGGAGTTCCAGGACTTTGACGAGTTCTAGGTGTGGGTTAGCGGCAACCCCCAGTCGGCTGCCTGTGAAGGCCGCGTTATCTACGTTTCTTTTCCGCACTTTGATTTATTGTAAGAACTATATGGACGTCTCAGACGTATGATGTAATCGACTATTATTTCCCCTTTTAATACTATTTGAGCACTGTGTGATGATGTCCATGTTATGTAACCGCTGTGTACGTGAATAACTGATCCTGGCACGTACATGGTTCGCATTCGGTTTACCTTCTAAAAACCGGGTGTGACACTTATTGCCCCTAAGAAATTGTCTAATTTTGTAAAGGAAAAGGCTCCCATGGTTCAGGATAGAGAGGGTTACATTTTATATCCTGCAAACTATCCTGAGCATAAAATTAGGAAAATTCATGCTAGAAAACCTCATACTGTTATTCATCATGCTTTTATGTATAAAATGAGGCTTCTAGTTCTAGGCATACCACTCATGTCAAAATGCCTAAAAAGAAAATTCCTAATGCATCAAATGAGCATAACATTTCATTTAAGACTTTTGATGCTTCTTATGTGCTAACTAACAAATCAGGCAAAGTAGTTGCCAAATATGTTGGGGGAAAACACAAGTGTCCCAAGACTTGTGTTTGGGTACCCAAGGTGCTTGTTTCTAATGTCAAAGGACCCAAGACCATTTGGGTATCTAAGAACAAGGCCTAAATTTGTTTTGTAGGTTTATGCATGTGGTGGTCAAGTTGGATAATCGATAGCGGGTGCACAAACCACATGACAGGGGAGAAAAGGATGTTCTCCTCGTACGAGAAAAATGAAGATCCCCAAAGAGCTATTACATTCGGGGATGGAAATCAAGGTTTGGTCAAAGGTTTGGGTAAAATTGCTATTTCCCCTGACCATTCCATTTCTAATGTTTTTCTCGTAGATTCTTTAGATTACAATTTGCTTTCTGTTTCTCAATTATGCAAAATGGGCTACAACTGTCTATTTAGTAATGTAGGTGTTACTGTCTTTAGAAGAAGTGATGATTCAATAGCATTTGAGGGAGTGTTAGATGGTCAGCTATATTTAGTTGATTTTAATGATAATAAAGCTGAACTAGACACTTGCTTAATTGCTAAGACTAACATGGGTTGGCTCTGGCATCGCCGACTTGCCCATGTTGGGATGAAGAATCTCCACAAGCTTCTAAAGGAAGAACACATTTTAGGACTAACAAATGTTCATTTTGAGAAAGACATGATTTGTAGCGCATGTCAAGCAGGGAAGCAAGTTGGAGTCCATCATCCACATAAGAACATCATGATGACCGACAGGTCGTTTGAGCTACTCCACATCGATCTATTCGGCCCGATCACTTACATAAGCATTGGCGGGAGTAAGTATTGTCTTGTTATTGTGGATGATTATTCTCGCTTCACTTGGGTATTCTTTTTACAAGATTAGAAGCGATAATGGAACGAAGTTCAAGAATTCACAAATTGAAGAATTTCTTGAGGAGGAGGGCATCAAGCATGAGTTCTCTTCTCTCTACACACCTCAACAAAATGGTGTAGTAGAGAGGAAGAATAGAACTCTATTGGACATGGCAAGAACCATGCTTGATGAGTATAAGACACCAGACCGGTTTTGGGCTGAGGCGATTAACACCGCTTGCTACTCTATCAACCGGTTATACCTTCACCGAGTCCTCAAGAAAACATCGTATGAACTCCTTGCTGGTAAAAAGCCCAATGTTTCTTATTTTAGAGTCTTTGGGAGCAAATGCTTTATTCTTATTAAGAGAGGTAGAAGTTCTAAATTTGCTCCTAAAGCAGTAGAAGGCTTTTTATTAGGTTATGACTCAAACACAAGGGCATATAGAGTCTTCAACAAATCCACTGGACTAGTTGAAGTTTCTTGTGACATTGTGTTTGATGAGACTAATGGCTCCCAAGTGGAGCAAGTTGATCTTGATGAACTAGATGATGAAGAGGCTCCATGCGTCGCGCTAAGGAACATGTCCATTGGTGACGTGTGTTCAAAAGAATCTAAGGAGCCCACATAAGCACAAGATCAACCATCATCGTCCATGCAAGCATCTCCACCAACTCAAGATGAGGACAAGGTTCAAGAAGAAGAGGATGAAGATCAAGATGATGAGCCACCTCAAGAGGAGGACATTGATCAAGGGGGAGATGATGACAATGAAGACAAGGAAGATGAACAAGAGATTCGGGATCAAAGACCGCCACACCCAAGAGTCCACCAAGCAATTCAAAGAGTTCACCCCATCAACTCCATACTCAGTGATATTCACAAGGGGGTAACCATTAGATCTCGAGTTGCACATTTTTTGTGAACATTACTCTTTTGTGTCTTCTATCGAGCCATACAGGATAGAGGATGCATTAAGAGATCCGGATTGGGTGGTGGCAATGCAAGAGGAGCTCAACAACTTCATGAGGAATGAGGTATGACATTTAGTTCCACGTCCTAACCAAAATATTGTAGGTACCAAGTGGGTATTCTGCAACAAGCAAGATGAGCATGGTGTGGTGACAAGGAATAAAGCCCGACTTGTTGCTAAAGGTTATTCACAAGTCGAAGGTTTGGATTTTGACGAAACCTATGCACCCATAGCTAGGCTTGAGTCAATTCGTATATTACTTGCCTATGCTACTTACCATGGCTTTAAGCTTTATCAAATGGACGTGAAAAGTGCCTTCCTCAATGGCCCTATCAAGGAAGAGGTCTATGTTGAGCAACCTCCAGGCTTTGAAGATAGTGAGTATCCTAACCATGTATATAAGCTCTCTAAGGCGCTTTATGGGCTCAAACAAGCCCCAAGAGCATGGTATGAATGCCTAAGAGACTTCCTTATCACTAATGGCTTCAAGGTCGAAAAGGCCGATCCTACACTCTTCACTAAAACTATTGCAAAAGACTTGTTTATTTGCTAGATTTATGTTGATGGTATTATATTTGGATCTACTAACAAGTCATCTTGTGAAGAGTTTAGTAGGATTATGATAGAAATTCGAGATGTCTATGATGGGGGAGTTGAAGTATTTCCTTGGATTTCAAATCAAGCAACTTTAAGAGGGCACCTTCATCAGCCAAACTAAGTACATTCAAGACATACTTAAAAAGTTTGGAATGAAGAATGGCAAACCCATCAAGACACCCATGGGAACCAATGGGCATCTCGACCTCGATACGGGAGGTAAATTCGTAGATCAAAAGGTATACCGGTCGATGATAGGCTCTTTACTCTACTTATGTGCATCTTGACCGGATATTATGCTTTCAGTATGCATGTGTGCAAGGTTCTAGGCAAATCCTAAGGAAGTTCACTATTGGAGACTTGTTCTCAAATGCTATGAGTTAAGAACAAGGCAACATAAAATGTTAACGGTTAATGCCCTTCGTCCTTCGAAGCATTATTTCCCATAGGATATAATGATCTTCAGACAAAGGTCATGAAGGATGTACCTTCATCATCATAGTGTATGTTAATGAAAAAAGAAGCATATGAAATATAAAAGACAACATGAATAATCATATGACATTATTAATATATCTTCTTCTTATTATCATGGATAAACAGAAACAATATTGATTTACATTTATACCTTTGGCTTGACAGAAGGTAAAAGTCCAAGCGTGACGGACGAGCAAATACAAGTCAGCGTGAATAGTACGGGGATACTGTTCATCTATTTATAGGCACAGGGCGCAACCTGTGTAAAATTACATTCATGCCCTTTATGTTTACTATTGACTTAAGGACAATCCAACGAGGACTATATAGCATTTTCCCCTTTAAGTTGGTTCCTTTTTCTACTGCTGAGCCGAAGCTCCCTTGTGCGTAGCTTTGGAGCTGCATCATCCTTCGTCTTGGCCATGCTTTTCATATTGTGTACAGTTTTATTCCGAGTTCGAAGGTACCTGTGCATATGTTACACTTGGGAAACATTGTTAAATCATGTTTTTGAGGACCTTCGGAAGACGAAGGCCCCCAACAGTAGCCCCTCGCAGTATTAATTTGTTATAACAATGAATTCAGACTGCGACATGAACGAAGGCCTTAAGCCGAAGGTCCGAAAAAACACATTCCCTTTGCTAGAATAGCAAAAGTCAATGACAGACAGGGCCCACCAAGTTGCAACACACTGGGCGTATAAATATAAACCACAGCGGCAGCATTTGATACGCCGTTTCGACCATTTGCATTATTTTCTCAAACTTTTTAGCTCTTGCTCACTAGCTCTCGTCTGATTTTCAAGCTTTTCGAGCTTCGGTTTAAGGACATGTTTTCACCATGTCTGGGGAGATGATGGCTGAGGAAAAGAAAATGACTGCGGAAACGAAGCTAATTGAGGAGACGAAGTTGTTTGGAGAAAAGAAAACTGCAGATCCTTTTATCACCGGGTTTGTTGAGTCTATGGCAAAAACAAACACAGAGAAGATTACTAAAGAGATTCTAGAAGGTTTGGCTGAAGATACTGATGATAGTGATAGTTATGATGTGGAGAGCAGAGACGAAGATTCTGATGATCGGCCTTGGCGACTGTAACACCCGGTTTTAAAGGACAAAGCCGGGTGCATCTCATACATGCGCCAAGAAGACAACACATATAATAACAGAGTGTATAGAGATAAATGTCAATAACATCAGAGTATTTATTACATAGCGGAAGACTTATTACAAAATAAAGATAAATATAAAACGAACTAAGGATCGTTGGCGCCAATGTCAACTGAGAAACGCCACCTAGATCAGATCGAACTCCCCAGTGTTAGGCGGCTCCTCATCGACCACCTGTTCTTCTCCTGTGGGGGGGGGGGGGTGAGACAGCAAGAGTGAGCTCACATACGTTCATAGCTCAACAAGTCATGGGGAATAATGTGGCATGAACTCACCAAAGGTGGGAGTTCATGAAGTGTAAGGCTGATCAATGAAATAAAGGCTGAGGCTGAGCATTGCTTTTATAAGTTGGTCAAAATTTTATTAGCAATTACTAAGTGTAAGTAAATACCAAACCTTACTAATAATAAAGAACAGTAATAGAAAAATAATCCCAAATGCGATGCAAATGTCAAATTGAATTTAAGTTCCATAATTAACCATGTGAGAGTCCGAGCCGCTCATGACCGTGAGCACGGCTAGTATACTAGTTTTACACTCTGCAGAGGTTGCACATCTTTACCCACAAGCCGTGTTACCCATCTGCCAAGGGGTCATGAATCCCGTACACCTCTACCAAGGAAGCGAGGCAGGGTAACACTACGAGGCCTTTACAAAGTTCCACTAGCTTCAGACTACCCGCTACAGTTTATAGGTAGCTCCAGTGCAGGGTTCTTGCCTGACCGCCATCGCAGCAAAATCAAACAAGGACCTCCCTACACTGACCACTCCCCTACTACCCTTGCCCCTTTCGGGTAAGGTAGCCCTCCACTAGCTTTCCTAGTTAATCAGCCAAGGGCGTCCCATTAAACCCTTGTGGTAGCACTGTTTTCCCGGGTGGTCGCTCCATGTTCCCATTAATTTAATGATCTTAACATGAACAGTAATAATAACAAGATAATAACAGAATAATCATGAATAGTGTATCTCCATATCCAATCCACATAAAGCAATAGCAAGTACTACCCAAAAATATTTCAGGGGCGAACAAGGTATAGAGGTAATCAAAACTGGGGTAACATAAAGGCTCCCATCAAAATTAACCTATGCAGATCATTAAAATTAATAAGAACATGGCTGGGAAAAGTAAGCGATGAAGGGCACAACTTGCCTTCAATGAGCTCCTGCTCAGCTATCTCTACTTGTTGAACCTCAGTTTCCACAGTGGCTTGCTCGTCTATTCGCATCAACTCAATACATACATAGTATATCCAAAATCAACATCACACCAAACATGTAAATAAAATATTCAGTAAAAATCTACACATTAAAATGAGATCATAGAAATTGGAATCACCAAATTTGGAGTTATAGAGTTTAAGTTATGAATTTCCTAAGGTTTAATGTGATTGAAATAGGTTTGAATGTTAAATTAATGTTCTTACTGTTTTTATGTCAAAACAGAGACATTAAATGATAGAGAATATTATTACAAAATTTTGGAAATTGGAATGGTTCAATTTGGACCAAAGATGGAATTTCTATGAATTTTACAAGTTTCTAGATTTGTTTTTGTATTAAAAATGAATTTCTATAAATATTTCTCTGTTTTTAAACATCTCTGGACTGGGCCTCATTTTTCAGGAAATTTAGGGGCTCCGGTGTAATAATTCCAAGACTCAGTCAACAGTTAATGAGGACGGCGGGTTGTTTTTAGATAAACAGAGGGACTCTTTTGTGAATTGCGCTAGCCGAAGGGGTATGTTTCGACCAGAGCCGCACGATCCTACATCTACGGCTAGGATTAGATCTTCGCTATTATAAACCAGTGCACGGTTCATAGCCCTCGGATGCCAACTCAACGGTCCGGACCGCCAAACGACTCAGGCGCTCGACACCCGCCTGATCACCATCTGACGGCCACGAGGGACCCCGCGAAGCGGTACGCGGAGATCTAATCGGGACCGCCCGAACTGCATCCAACGGTCCACGTGATTTCCCCCAACCTCCCCACGAGCGACGGCGACGCAGAACAATGGCACGGCGGCGCCATTGCCGCCCGGTCCGATCACCTGCAATCAAGCCCTATACTTCGATTCAACGGGTATACACGTGTAGGAGGACATGGTAAACTCGGGGTAGGCATCGTTACCTCAATTAGCGCGACACAGAACTCTACCCACGGAGCGCGGCTGTAATACCCAAAAAAAAAGAGTGTAAAAGAAGACATAGTTGATTTACATACATGTTTTTGCCTCTGACTATTATAACATGTAAACCAACACTTCAAAAGTCACTAATTAACTAATGACACCTAAATTAATACGTGCATCATGCTGGACTTCCTTTGTATGTGCATTTAAAATTCAAACAAATAAGTAAAACAAGTATAACTTCAAAACCCAGTTTGAGATTTTAATTATGGGAGCGAAGGAATTGAAGAATGAATAGAAATAATAATAATATTATTATTAATAATACCAGTGAGATTGTGGCAAAACATTGATAGCATTAATCTTAGAGTGCTATTAATATTTGAGAATTTGAGATTCAAACCAGCAAATCAAATCTAATTTGAATTATTGAATTAGAAGAAAAGAGAAATAAGAAAAAGAATAAGAAAAGGTGAAGGAAAGCTACCTGGGCCTCAGACCCGATTTCGGCCCACACTACCTTCTCTACTGCACGCCAGCCCATCTTCATTTTCCCTCCACGCAGCCCACACAGCGACAACACTCTGCTCACCGACGGGTGGGGCCGGGAGGTCAGCCTCTTTCTCCTGGGCGCCGCAGTCGACTTCTGTCACCGCCACGCGGGCCCGCCTAGTCAGCCCCGTTCCTCCCACTCCCGTGCGGGTCCGTTTTGTCGGGGCGCGTTCTTCTCCGTGGATCTCGCCAGCCGTCCGCGCAGTCTGGCTCGCCGCAAATCCCGTATGTGCATGGCCGCAACAAACTCGTTTGCATCTCGCGCAAGCTTATCACAGCGCACTCCAAAACCATCCGTGGACCCTCTGTGGCGGTGCTATAATGCACAGGGCCGTGATCTCCCACCAGTCGAAGAACATAAAGCTGGGAGCCGTCGACGCCATGAAGAGGTAGTGCGGAGAGAGAAGACACCGCCGCGCCAGGGTATCCTTCGGATCGTGCGCGGCTTCCCCTGATGGAGTCAGGAGTGACCTCTATGGGGGGGCAAATTGGAACGCCGTCGATTCCTCACCGTCGTCCTCGTGCGCCGTCCTTCCGCCTCTCACCGTGGCGCTGCTCCTCCTCATCGCCATTGCCGGTATGAAGTCCCTAATCGGGTTCCCCTATGTCTTTTCTACGTACTGCACACCTCGAATCGGAGTTTGGAGCGGGGAGGTGGAAGAACGTAGTCGCCAGCCGTGGTTTCCGCCGTAGGGCTCGTGTAGCGCCATGGACCGAACTCTGCGCTCGTTGACGACACAAATTGGTGGGGGAAACAGGTTCATAATGTCATCAATTGGGCGAGGAGCGAATGAATTAGGAAATGGAGGACGGGAAGGCCGGAATCGCGATCTCTGGTGAACTCGCCGCCATACAGTGACCTGCTCCCACCGTGGGTGTGCCACCTCCGCCGTTCTGGTGGTCGTAGGATGGAAGACTTCCGTGAGCCGTTGATCCGATCACGTACGCGCGAGATTAGACCGATGTGTGTACCCCTCCGTTCTTTTGATCCGAGGCGTTGAGCGGCGATCCAACGGATTGGGTCGGATCATGCCTCAGTAAAATCCACGTCGTTGGATCTTTATCCATCGGTGATGGTTGTGTACCTGTTCAGTGGAGTCCCGGTCTAATCTGAGCCACCCATTTAGGATCAGATGACCCATGTTAGGTCATAACCCTTCGGCTGAGTAATCTTGCAATTGAACCCCTGTGGTCTCCATGAATCAACCCGCTGTCCGTGCGGGGGTTGCTCTGTGTCTTAGAGATTCTTACACTAGGGCCCCTGCAGATTTCTGGATTCATGCGCCCAGTCCTAGGAGTTAGAAAATTAGAGAAAATGGATTTAAAATAGTTTTAATATGAAAATAATAGCTAGAATTGGTTTAATTCATAGAAAATTCATATGTAGTCCAAATTAATCCATTTCAGTTTCTATAATTTTGTAATAATGTTGTTTATCACCCTGTGTCTCTGTTTTAACATGAAAATGGTATTAAAATTTATTTCTTAATTAACCTCGTATCAAATACATAAAACCTTAGGAAATCCGTATCTCCTCCGTTTTAGCTCCGATTTGATCCGTTCAAGTTGCGTTAGTCTCGTAGCAACGCGTAGATCATTATTATGCAGTATATTCTTATGTTTGGTGTGATGTTAATTTTATCTATACTATGTTTGTTTGTATTGCTACGACTAGCGCGCGGACACGTGTCATCTGAAAAGCAAGTTGGTACCTGGAATCTCAAGTGCCAGGCAAGTTGTGCCCTTGATTCACTTTTGTTACCCAATAATGATCTTTATAATCATTTACCATGCATAGGTTTAACTTTGATGGGACCCAATAGGTTTCCCTAGACTGTTTATCCTGTTTACCTTGTTTACCCATGAATCACTTGGGTAGTTTATGCTATTGCTTTACGTGGTTTTTGGGTTAATATTTCATTATATCCATGTTCCAGTTATTTTGTTATTCTATTTATGTTCATGTCAAGATCATTATGTTATTGTTAATTGGAACATGGAGCTTAACTTGAGAACCACGTGCCACCACAAGGGAGGAATGGGACCCCTTGGCTGACTAATTAGGAAAGCTAGTGGAAGACTACCTTACCCGAAAGGGGCAAGGGCAGTAGGGGAGTGGTCAGTGTAGGGAGGTCCCTGGTTGATTTTGCAACGATGGCGGTCAGCCAGGAACCCTGCATTGGAACTTCCTATAAACTGTAGCGGGTTTTCGGAAGCTAGTGGAACTTTGTAAAGGCCTCGTAGTGGATCCCTAGCCATTCACCTTGGTAGTGTCTAAGGGCCTAGCTAACCCTGGCGACATGGGAAACACGACTTGTGGGTAAAGGGTACAACCTCTGCAGAGTGTAAAACTGGTATACTAGCCGAGCTCACGGTCATGAGCGGCTCAGGACTCTCCGATGATTAAATTATGGAACCTAAACTCAATTTGTCATTTGCATTTGCATGGGATTTGTTATTAATTTTGTTCTATTATTATTTATTAAGGTTTGGTATTCACTTACACTTAGTAACTGCTAATAAAAGTTTGACCAACTACTTAGAAGCAATGCTCAGCTTTAACCCCTATTGTTGATAAGCCTTACACTTCATGAACTCCCACCTTTGGTGAGTTCATGCCACATTATTCCCCACGACTTGTTGAGCTATGAACGTATGTGAGCTCACCCTTGCTGTCTCACACCCCCCCCCCACAGGAGAAGAACAGGTGGTTTCAAGTGGAGTCAAGTATCGAGGAGCTTGATCTGATCTAGGTGGCGTTTCTCAGTTGACTTTGGCGCCAACGGTCCTTAGTTCGTTTTATATTTATTATTTTATTTTATTTTGTAATAAGTCTTCCGCTATGTAATAAATACTCTGATTGTTATGACGTTTATCTCTATACACTCTGTTATTATATGTGTTGTCTTATTTGGCGCATGTATGAGATGCACCTGGCTTTGTTCCTTAAAGCCGGGTGTGACAGAAGTGGTATCAGAGGAAATGTTGACTGTAGGACGAAACCTAGATAGAAATGGATGAAACCCTTTCCTACTTACCTTACTCTGATTCATTCCATACTTACCTTATCTTGATCCTGTCTCACCTTTTGCTATCATACCCTGATCATTCTTATCTTTTCTACTCTAAGACAAGATGGATTTCACACCTTGGAATCCTACATTTATGAACTTTTTAAGAGATAGGAGACCAACGACAAAAATTAAAACTATTTTCTCTATTAAAAAAATTGTTGGTTGATTGTTCTGATGATAAATGCTTGATTTGCTTCTTTGATTGATTGAAACATTATAGCTGTGCATCTTAGCATGTACCACCATAAGGTAATGTATTAGCTTTAGTGGATAATACACTAATCTACTTAGCTAATAAATCCCCCGTAGTAACATTCCTCGTAATTACTCGCCTTGTCTACAATTCTTTCTTTCTTACCCTGTATTTCTAACCCCGATGGGCTACCCCTATAGTGTTAGAAGAGAGCACTATAGATGTGATCCTTGGTATGTCATGGTTAAGAAAGGCAAAGGCAGTATATACATTGTGCTAAGGGAATCGTAGAACTCACCAGTTCCAAAGGACAAAGATTTGAAGTTGAGTTGGTCATTGATCTCTTACCTGAGACTGCTCCTATTTCTAAACGGCTATACAGAATGTCTGTAGAAGAACTAAAGGAACTTAAGAAGCAATTAATGGAATTACAAGAGGCTGGATATATTCGTCCGAATTCTTCACCTTGGGGAGCACCGGTACTGTTTGTACAGAAGAAGGATGGATCGCAAAGGATGTGCGTGGATTGTAGGACTCTTAATGATGTCACTGTGAAGAACAAGTGTCCATTACCCTGCATTGAGGATTTATTTGATCAGATGAGAGGAGCAAGGGTATTCTCGAAGATTGAACTCCGACCGGGTTATCACCAAATGAAGATTAGGCCATCGGATATTCCCAAGGCGGTTTTATCGACCCGATATGGTTTATATGAGTTCACTGTTATGTCATTTGGACTAACTAATGCACCAACTACTTTATGGATCTGAAGAATAAGGTGTTCATGATCTGGATAGATTCGTCGTGGTTTTAATCGAAGATATTATTATTTATTCCAAGAGTGATAGTGATCATGAGGAACAGCTGAGATTGGTACTACAAGAAGCTACAAGATAATCAACTCTAAGCCAAGTTTAGCAAATGCGAGTTTTGGATTAGCGAGGTGCCATTTCTTGGACATATCATTTCTAATGGAGGAATATTAGTGGATCCTGCTAAAGTCAAGGAGATAGTGGTGTGAAGCATACCCACTACAGTTACTGAAGTCCGAAGATTCTTGGGACTTGCAGGATATTATCGGAGGTTTATTGAAGGATTCTATAAGATTGCCAAGCCTATGACCTCGCTTCTGGAGAAGGGAAGAGAGTTTAAGAGGGATGAGAAATACCAAGATAGCTTTGATCAACGAAAGAAGAGGTTGATATCGCCACCAGTATTGGTTATGCCAGATCTACAGAAGGGATTTGATATTGATTGTGATGCATGTGGCCAAGGCTTAGGATGTGTGCTCATGCAAGAAGGACATGTGATTGCCTACGTGTCTCGTCAGTTGCGGAAACAAGAGTTGAACTACCCCACTCATGACTTAGAAATGGCAGCCGTTGTGCATGCGCTTAAGATATGGAGACATTATATCATGGGAACCAAGTGTCAAGTATACACGGATCATAAGAGTTTGAAGTACATATTCACTCAGAAGGATCTCAACCTTAGGCAACACCGTTGGTTGGAGCTTATTAAGGATTATGATTTGGAAATTCGCTATCACCTGGGCAAGGCAAATTTGGTTGCAGATGCCTTGAGTCGAAAGGAGCATGTTCATTTAGTTATTGTTGCCCAGCTACCCGATGAGATTGTTGAGGATTTCAGGAGACTTAACCTGGTGATAGTTGCTCACACTGAAGGAGTTATTATTAATGTGGAACCTACCTTGGAACAAGAAATCGACAAAGGACAAATTGGTGATGCTAAAATGCAAGAGATTAAGGATCTGATTACTAAAGGTCAAGGTCCGGAATTCACGGAAGATGAACAAGACACTGTATGGTTCAAGGATAGAATATGTGTTCCTGATATTGAAAGCCTTCATGAGACTATTTTAAAGGAAGCCCATGACTTGGATCCTGGTAGTACCAAGATGTATCAGGATTTGAAGCGGAAGTATTGATGGTACAGACTGAAGAGAAATGTGGTTGCACATGTGGCTATGTGCGATGTGTGTCAAAGAGTTAAGGCTGAACGCGAGAGGCCAGCTGGACTATTATACCCACTGAAGATACCCGAGTGGAAGTGGGAAAAGATTGGTATGGACTTCATGACTGGATTGCCTCGCACCCCGAGAGGATGAGATTCTATATGAGTTATGGTGCATAGACTGACCAAAGTGGCTCATTTCATTCCGATCAAGACTACTTATAATGGATCACAATTGGCTAAGTTATACATGTCTCGGATTGAGTCTCTACATGGTGTACCGAAGAAGATCGTTTTGGATAGAGGATCACAGTTTACCTCAAGGTTTTGGAAAAGTTTTCATGAGAAAATGGATATGAAGTTGAATTTTAGTTTGGCCTACCATCCTCAGACTGATGGACAGACTGAAAGGACTAATCAAGTATTGGAATACATGTTGAGAGCTTGTACCCTTCAGCATGGTAGTAGTTGGGACAAGAGTCTACCTTATGCTGAGTTCTCATATAATAATAGTTACGAGGCCAGTCCGAAGATGTCACTATTCGAGGCTCTATATGGCAGGAAATGCAGGACTCCTCTATTTTGGACCAGATTAGAGGAAGACAGATCTTTGGACCTGAACTTATTCAAGAGGCAGAAGAACAAGTCCATATAATTCGGGAGAATTTGAGGATAGCTCAGACCAGGCAAAAGAGCTATGTTGATAATAGAGGGAGACCACTAGAATTTGAGGATGGAGGTTATGTGTACCTCAAGGTGTCACCACTTCGTGGAATGAGGAGATTTAAAGTCAAGGGCAAATTGTCCCCTCGCTATATTGGACCATTCTGAGTTTTTTTTAGGCAAGTTGGAGAGATGGCCTATCAACTCGAGCTACCTGATAATCTATCTTATGTGCATAATGTATTTCATGTGTCTCAACTTAAGAAGTGTCTCCGTGTCCCTGAGGAATAGTTACCAATGGAAGAGCTAAGTGTTCAGGGTGATTTGACTTACACGGAGTATCCTATCAAGATTCTTGACAAATTGACTCGAGTTACAAGAAATAAAGTTATTAAGAAATGTAAAGTGCAATGGAGTCACCATGGAGAAGATGAAGCAACATGAGAAAGAGAAGAAGAGCTTCGCATAGATTTTCCCCATCTTTTCACTAGTCCTTCCTAAATCTCGAGGACGAGATTATTTTTTAAGGGGGGTAGGATTTGTAATACCCAAAAAAAAAGAGTGTAAAAGAAGACATAGTTGATTTACATACATGTTTTTGCCTCTGACTATTATAACATGTAAACCAACACTTCAAAAGTCACTAATTAACTAATGACACCTAAATTAATACGTGCATCATGCTGGACTTCCTTTGTATGTGCATTTAAAATTCAAACAAATAAGTAAAACAAGTATAACTTCAAAACCCAGTTTGAGATTTTAATTATGGGAGCGAAGGAATTGAAGAATGAATAGAAATAATAATAATAATATTATTAATAATACCAGTGAGATTGTGGCAAAATATTGATAGCATTAATCTTAGAGTGCTATTAATATTTGAGAATTTGAGATTCAAACCAGCAAATCAAATCTAATTTGAATTATTGAATTAGAAGAAAAGATAAATAAGAAAAAGAATAAGAAAAGGTGAAGGAAAGCTACCTGGGCCTCAGACCCGATTTCGGCCCACACTACCTTCTCTACTGCACGCCAGCCCATCTTCATTTTCCCTCCACGCAGCCCACACAGCGACAACACTCTGCTCACCGACGGGTGGGGCCGGGAGGTCAGCCTCTTTCTCCTGGGCGCCGCAGTCGACTTCTGTCACTGCCACGCGGGCCCGCCTAGTCAGCCCCGTTCCTCCCACTCCCGTGCGGGTCCGTTTTGTCGGGGCGCGTTCTTCTCCGTGGATCTCGCCAGCCGTCCGCGCAGTCTGGCTCGCCGCAAATCCCGTATGTGCATGGCCGCAACAAACTCGTTTGCATCTCGCGCAAGCTTATCACAGCGCACTCCAAAACCATCCGTGGACCCTCTGTGGCGGTGCTATAATGCACAGGGCCGTGATCTCCCACCAGTCGAAGAACATAAAGCTGGGAGCCGTCGACGCCATGAAGAGGTAGTGCGGAGAGAGAAGACACCGCCGCGCCAGGGTATCCTTCGGATCGTGCGCGGCTTCCCCTGATGGAGTCGGGAGTGACCTCTATGGGGGGGGCAAATTGGAACGCCGTCGATTCCTCACCGTCGTCCTCGTGCGCCGTCCTTCCGCCTCTCACCGTGGCACTGCTCCTCCTCATCGCCATTGCCGGTATGAAGTCCCTAATCGGGTTCCCCTATGTCTTTTCTACGTACTGCACACCTCGAATCGGAGTTTGGAGCGGGGAGGTGGAAGAACGTAGTCGCCAGCCGTGGTTTCCACCGTAGGGCTCGTGTAGCGCCATGGACCGAACTCTGCGCTCGTCGACGACACAAATTGGTGGGGGAAACAGGTTCATAATGTCATCAATTGGGCGAGGAGCGAATGAATTAGGAAATGGAGGACGGGAGGGCCGGAATCGCGATCTCTGGTGAACTCGCCGCCATACAGTGACCTGCTCCCACCGTGGGTGTGCCACCTCCGCCGTTCTGGTGGTCGTAGGATGGAAGACTTCCGTGAGCCGTTGATCCGATCACGTACGCGCGAGATTAGACCGATGTGTGTACCCCTCCGTTCTTTTGATCCGAGGCGTTGAGCGGCGATCCAACGGATTGGGTCGGATCATGCCTCAGTAAAATCCACGTCGTTGGATCTTTATCCATCGGTGATGGTTGTGTACCTGTTCAGTGGAGTCCCGGTCTAATCTGAGCCACCCATTTAGGATCAGACGACCCATGTTAGGTCATAACCCTTCGGCTGAGTAATCTTGCAATTGAACCCCTGTGGTCTCCATGAATCAACCCGCTGTCCGTGCGGGGGTTGCTCTGTGTCTTAGAGATTCTTACACTAGGGCCCCTGCAGATTTCTGGATTCATGCGCCCAGTCCTAGGAGTTAGAAAATTAGAGAAAATGGATTTAAAATAGTTTTAATATGAAAATAATAGCTAGAATTGGTTTAATTCATAGAAAATTCATATGTAGTCCAAATTAATCCATTTCAGTTTCTATAATTTTGTAATAATGTGGTTTATCACCCTGTGTCTCTGTTTTAACATGAAAATGGTATTAAAATTTATTTCTTAATTAACCTCGTATCAAATACATAAAACCTTAGGAAATCCGTATCTCCTCCGTTTTAGCTCCGATTTGATCCGTTCAAGTTGCGTTAGTCTCGTAGCAACGCGTAGATCATTATTATGCAGTATATTCTTATGTTCGGTGTGATGTTAATTTTATCTATACTATGTTTGTTTGTATTGCTACGACTAGCGCGCGGACACGTGTCATCTGAAAAGCAAGTTGGTACTTGGAATCTCAAGTGCCAGGCAAGTTGTGCCCTTGATTCACTTTTGTTACCCAATAATGATCTTTATAATCATTTACCATGCATAGGTTTAACTTTGATGGGACCCAATAGGTTTCCCTAGACTGTTTATCCTGTTTACCTTGTTTACCCCTGAATCACTTGGGTAGTTTATGCTATTGCTTTACGTGGTTTTTGGGTTAATATTTCATTATATCCATGTTCCAGTTATTTTGTTATTCTATTTATGTTCATGTCAAGATCATTATGTTATTGTTAATTGGAACATGGAGCTTAACTTGAGAACCACGTGCCACCACAAGGGAGGAATGGGACCCCTTGGCTGACTAATTAGGAAAGCTAGTGGAAGACTACCTTACCCGAAAGGGGCAAGGGCAGTAGGGGAGTGGTCAGTGTAGGGAGGTCCCTGGTTGATTTTGCAACGATGGCGGTCAGCCAGGAACCCTGCATTGGAACTTCCTATAAACTGTAGCGGGTTTTCGGAAGCTAGTGGAACTTTGTAAAGGCCTCGTAGTGGATCCCTAGCCATTCACCTTGGTAGTGTCTAAGGGCCTAGCTAACCCTGGCGACATGGGAAACACGACTTGTGGGTAAAGGGTACAACCTCTGCAGAGTGTAAAACTGGTATACTAGCCGAGCTCACGGTCATGAGCGGCTCAGGACTCTCCGATGATTAAATTATGGAACCTAAACTCAATTTGTCATTTGCATTTGCATGGGATTTGTTATTAATTTTGTTCTATTATTATTTATTAAGGTTTGGTATTCACTTACACTTAGTAACTGCTAATAAAAGTTTGACCAACTACTTAGAAGCAATGCTCAGCTTTAACCCCTATTGTTGATAAGCCTTACACTTCATGAACTCCCACCTTTGGTGAGTTCATGCCACATTATTCCCCACGACTTGTTGAGCTATGAACGTATGTGAGCTCACCCTTGCTGTCTCACACCCCCCCCCCCACAGGAGAAGAACAGGTGGTTTCAAGTGGAGTAAAGTATCGAGGAGCTTGATCTGATCTAGGTGGCGTTTCTCAGTTGACTTTGGCGCCAACGGTCCTTAGTTCGTTTTATATTTATTATTTTATTTTATTTTGTAATAAGTCTTCCGCTATGTAATAAATACTCTGATTGTTATGACGTTTATCTCTATACACTCTGTTATTATATGTGTTGTCTTATTTGGCGCATGTATGAGATGCACCTGGCTTTGTTCCTTAAAGCCGGGTGTGACAGCGGCGGAGTCCAGAGCCACGGCGAGCAATTCCCGGTGTCGTAGAGGTTACTTCCGCCCGCGATGCTGCGGAGAGGCTTCCCCTGGGCCCGGCGATCGTCACGGACACCACGCGAGATGCGGATGGCGACTCCGCGGAGGATTCCCCTGCGGCGGCACCCTTCTTCACCCCGCGCTCGCACTCCCCGGCTCACTGATGGTCGTGCTGGATGCCGCGGCAAGGAATTGGTCGCGAGTGGAGAGAGGGCACGGCGCGCCTAGCTTTTTAACTACCGAGCCGGGGCCTCCCCAGTCGCACGCTGAGGAATTCGCGGCCGCGGTGAGCTTTTCGGCTGGTGGTTGAGGCCGGTACTGACTACATCGGCCCACGCGCCAGAGATTGCGGGGCCCGCCAGTCGGTCACCGGCGCGAGCTGAACAAAGGGACGGAGCGGCTGACAGGGGGTACCCGGGCGCAGTGAGACCGAGTCCCACACGACGCGAGCAACCCGGCTGACCAGGTGTCCCCACATGTCGGCGCGGTGCAGAGGTGGACTGGGCTGAGCGTGGATGGAAATGGTTATTGGGCCAGATTAGGGATCCGAGGCCCAGCTGGCTTTTTATTCTTTTTCTTTTATCTTTTTCTTTCTATTTTCTTCATTTCTAAGGTTTAGTTTGAATTCGAATTTAGTTTCAAACCTTGTACAAATTTGTTATCAAATCATATTATGAAATGAAAAGTACAAATTTTAGAAATATATTTATATTATTTTTATTTTCATATCATTTCTCTTCTCACTTTTAAACCCTAATTTTCAATGTAGGGCTTAATCCAATTTCTAGTCATTTTTATATTATTATTATTTTTATTTAATGCACAAACATAAAAACTCCAACAAATGCACTTTCTTTTATTTTAGAATCATTGTTTTATTTAGTCACTCTCAATTATATAGGTGCTCTTTTAATGATGCAAATAAGGCACACAAAATGAGGAGCTCTCTCTATTACTCTTTGTATACAACTTTGAGTATTACAAATCCTACCCCCCTTAAAAATAATCTCGTCCTCGAGATTTAAGAAGATCTAGGGAAAAGGTGGGGAAAATCTATGCGAAGCTCTTCTTCTCTTTCCCATGTTGCTTCATCTTCACCGTGGTGGCTCCATTGCACTTTGCACATCTTTATAACCTTATTCCTCGTGACACGAGTCAGCGTATCCAGAATCTTGATGGGGTACTCAGCATAAGTCAGATCCTCTTGAACATTAAGGTCCTCCATTGGTATTTGTTCTTCAGGTACCCTGAGACATTTCTTCAGTTGAGATACATGAAATACATCATGAACATCCGCAAGATGATCCGGTAGCTCCAATCGATATGCAACCTCACCCACTCGCTTTAAGATTAAGAAGGGTCCAATAAAGCGAGGGGACAACTTTCCTTTGACTTTGAATCTCCTCATACATCGGAGTGGTGACACCTTCAAATAGACATAATCTCCCTCCTTAAACTCTAGCAGTCTTCTCCGGGTATCAGCATAACTTTTCTGCCTGGATTGTGCAGTTCTCAAATTCTCCCTTATTTGCTGAACTTGTTCCTCTGCTTCTTGTATAATCTCAGGTCCAAACAACTGCCTTTCACCAGTTTGATCCCAATATAGTGGAGTTCTGCATTTTCTGCCATACAAAGCCTCAAACGGTGACATCTTCAAACTGGCCTGGTAGCTATTATTATATGAGAACTCAGCATAAGGTAGACTCTTAGCCCAACTTCCACCATGCTTAAGGGCACAAGCTCTTAACATATCTTCCAGCACTTGGTTGGTCCTCTCAGTCGTCTGCCCATCAGTCTGGGGATGGTAAGCCGAACTAAAATTCAATCTTGTATCCAAGGACTCGTGCAACTTCTTCCAATATCGAGAGGTAAACTGTGATCCTCGATCAGACACGATCTTCTTTGGCACACCATGTAGGCAGACAATCCGTGCCATGTACAACTCTGCCAACTTGGCTCCTGAATAAGTGGTCTTCACTGGAATAAAGTGGGCTACTTTAGTTAGCCTGTCCACAATCAGCCATATAGAATCATATCCAGCAGATGTGCGGGGTAATCCAACAATAAAGTCCATGCCAATCTCTTCCCATTTCCACTCAGGTATCTTCAGTGGATGTAGTAGTCCGGCTGGCCTCTGGTGTTCAGCCTTAACTCTTTGGCATACATCGCACATAGCCACATGTGCAGCCACATCTCTCTTTAGTCCGTACCACCAATACTTTTGCTTCAAATCCTGATACATCTTAGTACTTCCAGGATGGATAGAATAAATTGAGTCATGTGCTTCCTTCAATATAGTTTCCCGAAGACTATCAATGTCGGGAACACAGATCCGATCCTTGAACCATATCGTGCCTTGCTCATCCTCCGTGAACTCTAGGCCTCTACCCTCTGTTATCAGATCCTTGATCTCCTGGATTTTAGCATCACCAACCTTAGATGTTGTTCATGATCACTTTCATTCTTAGAATAGATAAGAATATCGTCGATAAACACCACGACGAATCTGTCCAAATACTCCATAAACACTTTGTTCATCAAATTCATGAAATAAGCCGGTGCATTGGTTAATCCAAATGACATAACAGTAAACTCATATAATCCATATCGAGTCGAGAATGCTGTCTTAGGAATATCCGATGGTCTAATCCTCATCTGATGGTAACCGAATCAGAGATCAATCTTCGAGAATACTCTAGCACCTCTCATCTGATCAAATAAATCCTCAATACGGGGCAACAGATACTTGTTCTTCACCGTAACTTCATTAAGAGACCTATAATCCACACACATCCGTTGCGATCCATCCTTCTTCTGCACAAATAACACCGATGCTCCCCAAGGTGAGGAACTCGGACGAATATACCCCGCCTCTTGCAACTCAGTTAACTGCTTCTTAAGCTCCTTCAGTTCTTCTATAGCCATCCTGTATGGTCGTTTAGAAATAGGGGCGGTTCCAGGTAGGAGATCAATAACAAACTCAACTTCTCTATCAGGTGGCATCCCTGGTAACTCCTCTGGAAAGACATCCGGAAAATCTCTAACCACCTGGATGTTGTCACCAACAAACTCCTCAGGCATAAAGAACATTGCACGCATGGATGAGGAGGTTACTGCAATATTAACATGAAATCTTTCTCCTTTAGTGGTAGTGAGTTCTACGGTACCTCTACCACATGCTATAACGGCCTTTGCCTTTCTTAGCCATGACATACCAAGGATCAGATCTATACTGCTTGACTCTAATATTATAGCAGTAGCTCCAAATTCTCTACCCATAATGGTCAAGGTCAATCTACGTGTCATTTGATTCGCCTCAACCGGCCCTTTAGGTGTAATTACTATCATGTTACTTTGGGGAATTTATTAGCTAAGCAGTTTAATGTTTTACCTACCATAGCTAATTTATTACCTTACGCTGGCACATGCTAAGATGTCCATATATAATATCTCAATCAATCAAAGAAGCAAATCAGGCATTGATCATCAGAACAATCAACCAATATTTTTGATAGAGAAAATAAATTTTAATTTTGTCTTAGGCTTCCTATCTCTTAAAATTGTCATAGGGGTAGGGATTCCAAGGTGTGAAATCCATCTTGTCTAAGAGTATAAAAGATAAGAGTAATCAGAGTATGACAGCAAAAGGTGAGACAGGATCAAGATAAGATAAGTATAGAAAGAATCAGAGTAAGATAAGTAGGTAAAGGTTTGTCCATTTCTATCTAGGTTTCGTCCTACAGTCAACATTTCCTCTGATACCACTTCTGTAACACCCGGTTTTAAAGGACAAAGTCGGGTGCATCTCATACATGCGCCAAGAAGACAACACATATAATAACAGAGTGTATAGAGATAAATGTCAATAACATCAGAGTATTTATTACATAGCGGAAGACTTATTACAAAATAAAGATAAATATAAAACGAACTAAGGATCGTTGGCGCCAATGTCAACTGAGAAACGCCACCTAGATCAGATCGAACTCCCCAGTGTTAGGCGGCTCCTCATCGACCACCTGTTCTTCTCCTGTGGGGGGGGGGGGTGAGACAGCAAGAGTGAGCTCACATACGTTCATAGCTCAACAAGTCGTGGGGAATAATGTGGCATGAACTCACCAAAGGTGGGAGTTCATGAAGTGTAAGGCTGATCAATGAAATAAAGGCTGAGGCTGAGCATTGCTTTTATAAGTTGGTCAAAATTTTATTAGCAATTACTAAGTGTAAGTAAATACCAAACCTTACTAATAATAAAGAACAGTAATAGAAAAATAATCCCAAATGCGATGCAAATGTCAAATTGAATTTAAGTTCCATAATTAACCATGTGAGGGTCCGAGCCGCTCATGACCGTGAGCACGGCTAGTATACTAGTTTTATACTCTGTAGAGGTTGCGCATCTTTACCCACAAGCCGTGTTACCCATCTGCCAAGGGGTCATGAATCCCATACACCTCTACCAAGGAAGCGAGGCAGGGTAACACTACGAGGCCTTTACAAAGTTCCACTAGCTTCAGACTACCCGCTACAGTTTATAGGTAGCTCAAGTGCAGTGTTCTTGCCTGACCGCCATCGCAGCAAAATCAAACAAGGACCTCCCGACACTGACCACTCCCCTACTGCCCTTGCCCCTTTCGGGTAAGGTAGCCCTCCACTAGCTTTCCTAGTTAATCAGCCAAGGGCGTCCCATTAAACCCTTGTGGTAGCACTGTTTTCCCGGGTGGTCGCTCCATGTTCCCATTAATTTAATGATCTTAACATGAACAGTAATAATAACAAGATAATAACAGAATAATCATGAATAGTGTATCTCCATACCCAATCCACATAAAGCAATAGCAAGTACTACCCAAAAATATTTCAGGGGCGAACAAGCTATAGAGGTAATCAAAACTGGGGTAACATAAAGGCTCCCATCAAAATTAACCTATGCAGATCATTAAAATTAATAAGAACATGGCTGGGAAAAGTAAGTGATCAAGGGCACAACTTGCCTTCAATGAGCTCCTGCTCAGGTATCTCTACTTGTTGAACCTCAGTTTCCACAGTGGCTTGCTCGCCTATTCGCATCAACACAATACATACATATTATAGCCAAAATCAACATCACACCAAATATGTAAATAAAATATTCAGTAAAAATCTACACATTAAAATGAGATCATAGGAATTGGAATCACCAAATTTGGAGTTATAGAGTTTAAGTTATGAATTTCCTAAGGTTTAATGTGATTGAAATAGGTTTGAATGTTAAATTAATGTTCTTACTATTTTTATGTCAAAACAGAGACATTAAATGATAGAGAATATTATTACAAAATTTTAGAAATTGGAATGGTTCAATTTGGACCAAAGATGGAATTTCTATGAATTTTACAAGTTTCTCGATTTGTTTTTGTATTAAAAATGAATTTCTATAAATATTTCTCTGTTTTTAAACATCTCTGGACTGGGCCTCATTTTTCAGGAAATTCAGGGGCTCCGGTGTAATAATTCCAAGACTCAGTCAATAGTTAATGAGGACGGCGGGTTGTTTTTAGATAAACAGAGGGACTCTTTTGTGAATTGCGCTAGCCGAAGGGGTATGTTTCGACCAGAGCCGCACAATCCTACATCTACGGCTAGGATTAGATCTTCGCTATTATAAACTAGTGCACGGTTCATAGCCCTCGGATGCCAACTCAACGGTCCGGATCGCCAAACGACTCAGGCGCTCGACACCCGCCCGATCACCATCTGACGGCCACGAGGGACCCCGCGAAGCGGTACGCGGAGATCTAATCGGGACCGCCCGAACTGCATCCAACGGTCCACGTGATTTCCCCCAACCTCCCCACGAGCGACGGCGACGCAGAACAATGGCACGGCGGCGCCATTGCCGCCCGGTCCGATCACCGGCAATCAAGCCCTATACTTCGAGTCAACGGGTATAAACGTGTAGGAGGACATGGTAAACTCGGGGTAGGCATCGTTACCTCAATTAGCGCGACACAGAACTCTACCCACGGAGCGCGGCGGAGTCCAGAGCCACGGCGAGCAATTCCCAGTGTCGCAGAGGTTACTTTCGCCCGCGATGCTGCGGAGAGGCTTCCCCTGGGCCCGACGATCGTCACGGACACCACGCGAGATGCGGATGGCGACTCCGCGGAGGATTCCCCTGCGGCGGCACCCTTCTTCACCCCGCGCTCGCACTCCCCGGCTCACTGATGGTCGTGCTGGATGCCGCGGCAAGGAATTGGTCGCGAGTGGAGAGAGGGCACGACGCGCCTAGCTTTTTAACTACCGAGCCGGGGCCTCCCCAGTCGCACGTCGAGAAATTCGCGGCCGCGGCGAGCTTTTCGGCTGGTGGTTGAAGCCGGTACTGACTACACCGGCCCACGCGCCAGAGATGATGAGAAGGCCGAGCGTGAGCGCGTTTCTGGGTTGCGGGGCCCGCCAGTCGGTCACCGGCGCGAGCTGAACAAAGGGACGGAGCGGCTGACAGCGGGTCCCCGGGCGCAGTGAGACCGAGTCCCACACGACGCGAGCAACCCGGCTGACCAGGTGTCCCCACATGTCGGTGCGGTGCAGAGGTGGACTGGGCTGAGCGCGGATGGAAATGGTTATTGGGCCAGATTAGGGATCCGAGGCCCAGCTGGCTTTTTATTCTTTTTCTTTTATCTTTTTCTTTCTATTTGCTTCATTTCTAAGGTTTAGTTTGAATTCGAATTTAGTTTCAAACCTTGTACAAATTTGTTATCAAATCATATTATGAAATGAAAAGTACAAATTTTAGAAATATATTTATATTATTTTTATTTTCATATCATTTCTCTTCTCACTTTTAAACCCTAATTTTCAATGTAGGGCTTAATCCAATTTCTAGTCATTTTTATATTATTATTATTTTTATTTAATGCACAAACATAAAAACTCCAACAAATGCACTTTCTTTTATTTTAGAAACATTGTTTTATTTAGTCACTCTCAATTATATAGGTGCTCTTTTTATGATGCAAATAAGGCACACAAAATGAGGAGCTCTCTCTATTACTCTTTGTATACAACTTTGAGTATTACAGCGACCAAGCCATACTGTCTTCGGAAAATCGACTACTAAACAGAGTCATCTTGACAAGATGAGAGTAAGATACTTTCGTGACATGTCTATGTGAGAGTTGGAGGGGACAGCACTGCCCCTGCCTCAGAGGAAAACGAAGTTGTTATGTACCGAAGCTTTTTTAAGGCTGGTCTTCGGTTGCCGCTGAGCAAGTTTGTGGTTGAAGTGCTGAAGATATACCAGATCTTCCTTCATCAGATCACCCCCGAAGCTATTATTAGGATGGGGATTTTTGTCTGGGCTGTAAGAAGTCAAGGACTGTAGCCAAGCGCAAAGTGCTTCTGTAGTATGCACGAGCTTTTATATGAGATGAAGGCCACTGGCAAAGAACAGTACCACAACAACTTCGGTTGTTATGGATTTGTTGCTCGCCCCAACGCAAGCCACCCAGTGCCAACATTCCGAAAGATATGGCCTGGAGCCTGGATGGAGGAGTGGTTTTATGTAAAACATGATTTAAAGGCAAGGGAAGACATCAAAGAAATCATCCAGCGCCCCATCTGGTCTCGCTTCAGCCTCCAAAGGCCGAAGGTGGAAATTGATGACGCTGTTGAAGCATGCCAGAGGGCTTTTAGCACTGTTTGTGCCTTCATTAGCACAAGGGATTTGATTCAAGAGCATATATTGTTCAAGGTATGGCCACTTGTAGAAAGCTGGGATATGCCTAAGGAGACCACCACCGATTCTAGTGAGGGTGGTCTAGTCCGACTGAAGTATACCTTCAGATTTAGGGAGAAGTTTGATGAGCCAAACGACGACTGGCTGAAATGTATCGAAGCTACTAGCGATGAGCTACTTGGAGCATACTCCAAGGTCGAAGATAATGCTCTGTCCGCAACCTTTGGAGGTCGGGGCAAGAAAAGATTAAATAGGATATTTGATGCTATTGGCTTCGTATACCCTGATTACCGCTACTCGCTGCGAGGGCAAGAGAAAAAGAGGAAGGCTGCCGTTTTAGCCACCACAGTTGTGCCGAAGAGCAAAAAGGTGAAGGTTCTGACCCACCGGTCGCGTTATATTGAACCGGTCGTGGTGCCTGATTTTGTCAAAGGAGCCTCTTCACCTGCTGAAGCAAGACAAGCTGCTTCAATTACACGGAGCGTTGAAGAACCAACTGTAATGCCGAAGACGCATACAGTCACGCCAGTCGAAGATAAGGTTGACAAGGCTGAAGAGCCAAAGGTTAAAGAAATAATAAAAATGCCAAAAATTCTGAGCCCTCTGACAGAGGCAAAACTGCCGAAGGTGCAAAAGGCTTCTGCCGCAACTCCCAAGAGGAGGAGGATGACCAACATGCTGGATGTTATTCTGGAGACTACAAAGGCCTTCAGCCCTGCTCCTACAAAGAAAATTGCTGAAACTGCCAAAATGCAAGCCGAAGCCGAAACTGGGCAAGCAGAAGCCGAAGCTACACAAGCTCAGGCTGAAGCAGAAGCTGGGCCTTCAGTGCCTACCGAGACGGAGCTCGTCGCGCCTGAGGAAAAAACGACAAAGCAGACTGCACCTGAAAAGATCGAAGCTCCTGCTCGCGAAGCTTCGAACAAAAATGTTGACTACATCATTCGTCATGCTTCAGGAAAGAAACTATCCCAAGAAGAAATACTAGAAGCAAGACACTACGCCTAAAGATTGAAATATCCGAAGGGGGCCTTAGTGTTCAATGGTAGTAACGAAGAAGATTTTCTATACTGTCTCCCGGATAACAAAGAAATATCCGTTTGTCGGGAGATAGGTAAGAGTATAGGATTCCCGAAGCTGGAAGACGGCCTTTCGATTTTGTCGAAGGATGAACTTGCTGACAGCCTAGCATACAATAGTATAAAGGTATAGAAGTTAACTTTGAATTTTAGAACGGAGTATTTTATTTGCCATGCCCAATTCTTTCCTCCTCTTTGCAGGGCTTAATTCTTAGTAATGCCCTGAGGGCGCAGAAGAATATTGAAGACGAAGGCTATACAATGGCCCCCAATAACCTTCGTTCAGAAGTGATTGAACTGAGAAATGAAGGTCTGGAAAAAGACAAAATCTTAATTTCACTAGTAAACAAAGTAAAGGAAGACGAAGCTAACTTCAAAGCTCTAGCCGAAGCCCAGAAAACCGAAATTGAAGACCTTCGGAGACAACTGGCCGAAGCTAAGGAAAACTGCGTGCTCACTCAGGCTAGTCAAGAAATCAGTGAATATTAGAAAAATCATCTAGAGAAAAATGTTGAAGAACTTCGCAAATCCAAGGAAAGGTGCTTCGAGAAATCCTTGGATTGCGTGAAGAAATTGAAAACTAGCTTCGCTCAAGTGGGTGCCTACTCTGCTGAAGAAAACTTCATACGAGGCGACCCCGAGGGCGTCATTGAATGGTTAAGTGGAGAGGCCGAAGCCTTCGAAGAAAATTTGAGTGATCGCGGGGATGTTTGTGCGTTTTCCGGTGCGTGGGAAATTTCAGCCATCTTGGAGAAGGCTGGATGCGACCATGTTAAAACCATGGCCTAGGCCGAAGCTGCCTTCTCCGTAGATGATAGAAAGGATCTTTCAGCCGAAGTAAGTTTAATGGGCAGGAAATTTTATAGCGATGTCTGGGTGAACGGTGGCCGAGAGCTGGCCCATGTGATTATTAAAAAGTGTGAAAAAGACACCCACGACACCCGGGTAGAAGTAAAGCGAGCTAAAGAAGCTGCAGAACACGAAAGGCGTATTGGTACTGTTTCTTGATTATTTAGCTTTGGAACTTGTTTTATGGCTTCGAACTAAATGTGCTTACCTATTTCAGCTGAACTATCCCCACCACTGGAGCCGTACGATCCCCTAGCTGATCCAGAGATGAAGGAATCATTGGATATCATAAGCACGGCTGAATCTATTGTCGATGAAGTCGTCGACAAATTACTGAACAAGATTGTAGAAAAAGTCCTTAGAGAGAAATAGGTTTTATTGTAATAATCATTTCGAGAAGCTTGATGTATAAAATTAATAAAGGAAGATTAGGCCTCTTTTTGTAACGAAACTGTGTAACATTTGATGTATACAACATTGAATCGAATATGTAAACTATTGCAATTTATTTCTTTGCGATGCATGAAATTTACTCACATACCATTTTTGAGCCTTCGGCGAAAAAAACGCCTTCTCTTCTTTTCATGCTTCGTAAAGAAAAAGACCCCTTCTTATGATAAGGCTGGTTCAACTGTATTTCCCGAAGCTTACTTCGTGCCCTAGCACATTCTCATTTTGATGAAGCATTTGCCGAAGATTGGCTTCGTATTCAATTCTTGTGTCGGTAATGCAGTATGATGTATGATGTAATGCTATGCGAAATGATGTGATGATATGATGCAAAATGATGAGGATGCCGAAGATATACAACCACACACCCACACTGGAACACACAAGCTCTGTATCCCCTTAGGAACTTCTTTTGAGCTTCTTCACCTTCTATTTCGGTGATATAAGTTCTGCATCCCCTTAGGAACGTCTTTTGAACTTCTTCGCCTTCTATTTCGGCGGTATAAGTTCTGCATCCCCTTAGGAACGATTTTTGAACTTCTTTGCCTTATATTTCGGCAGTATTTGGCTCTGCATTCCCTTTGGAACGACTTTTGAGCATAGAACTTACGCTGCGCTCCCTTAGGAACGACTTTTGTAGCTTCGTAAATCTGTGAAGAAGATATATTTCATTCTGATAGAAAAAAAATCATTACAAGAAATTAAAACTAAGTTTTCATTGCTTGTTCCTTATTCAAAAAGCAAAAATAAGCTAGAAGACAAAAGTATTTAAGAAGCAGGATATTGGTCAGTATATGTGCTTTGATTCTGGTACAGTACTATTGACTGTACGAGCTTCGGACTCCTCCCTGAAGTCACGTTGTTGTTGGGAGTGTTGGCGGCCTTCTGGCTGCTGGCTTTGGGAATAAGTAGGTTGTAGTGGTGGTGGCGGTGGAAGCTGAGGCCAAGAAGCCTGTGAATGGCTTGTCGAAGCAACAGAGGCTACAGGTTGATTGCCCACGTATTCTGGTATGTAAGGAGAGTGGCACGAAGCAGTGTATAAGACCTGCTTCGGCTGATTCTGCTGAGCTTCTGCTTCGGCAATCTCCTTTTGCTTCAGAATGGTGATTTGGCACGTTCTTGTAGTGTGGCCCTTGTTCTCACCACAGAATAAACAATAAATTTTTCTGGGTTGATCCCCATATCTTCCTCCGAAGCCCCTGTCGCCTCTGCCCCTTGGAGCTGGTGGCCTGAAAGAGCTTTGCTGCTGTCCCGAAGAGTGTGAGGTGTGCTGTGGCCTCTGAAGCTGGCTTCCTTTGTCATCATTCTGACTAGAGCTGTGGATTGATCTGACATGCCTAGGGTGGATTCTTCCTCCGAAGCCCCTAGTCATCTCAGAGAATCTGTAAGCTTCCTCCCTTCTTTGGCGGAAGTCGTTGTCAGCCCGATGTACTCATCCATTTTCTGAAGCAGCTTCTCCAGAGTCTGGGGGGCTTCCTGGCGAAGTATTGAGCCGTAGGCCCTGGCCGAAGACCTTTGATCATGGCCTCAATGACAATTTCATTGGGCACTGTAGGCACTTGTGCTCTCAGGCGCAGGAACCTTCGGACATATGCCTGAAGGTACTCCTCATGGTCTTGAGTGCACTGGAACAAGGCGTGAGCAGTGACTGGCTTCGTCTGAAACCCTTGAAAACTGGTGACCAGCATATCCTTAAGCTTATGCCATGACGTGATTGTCCCTGGCCGAAGAGAGGAGTACCATGTCTAGGCCACACTTCGAACTACCATGACGAAGGACTTCGCCATGACAGTAGTATTGCCCCCATACGAAGATATAGTTTCTTCGTAGCTCATCAGGAACTGCTTCGAATCTGAGTGCCCATCATACATGGGGAGCTGAGGGGGCTTGTATGATGAGGGCCATGGGGTAGTCTGCAGTTCTGCTGATAGAGGAGAAGCATCATCAAAAGGAAAATTTCCATGATGGAATTCGTCATACCAATCATCATCATTATAGGAATTGTCTTGACGAAGCTCTCTCTGTGGAGGTCTTCGGTCCTGGTCATCTTGAGTAAGATGACGTATTTCTTCAGCATCTTCATCGATCTTCTTCTGAAGATCGGAAAGACGAAGCATCTTCTCTCTCTTCCTTTCCACCAGCTGATGGATAGCTTTGAGATCCCTTATCTCCTGGTCCAGCTCCTCCTCTTGGGGGGGTTGGACTTATAGCCTTCCTCTTTTGAGTTCGGGCTTCGCGCAGCGTGTCCTGGTTGACGTCTAGTGGCTGCAGTAAACCTCTATATAGGCGGTCTAGTTAGCCTCTACATAGGCGGTTCCAGGAACCGCTTGTGGTGTACCGCTTGTGATGTAAAACAACATCACAGGCGGTCAATCAAAAACCGCTTGTGATACTAATACATCACAGGCGGTCCAGTTTAAAGGAACCGCCTGTGATATACACACATCACAGGTGGTTTCTAATCCTAGCCGCTTGTGTTAAGCACACATTACAGGCAGTTTCTAATCCTAGCCGCTTGTGTTAGACACATACCACAGGCGGTTTTAAATATAGGTCCGACTGTATTTCAATATACAGATTCCAGATTCATATGCAGATTCCAGATTCATATACAGAATTAATAACAGATTCATACACAGTTTCAAACACAGATTCATACACATATTCATACACATATCAAGTTCCATACACGGATTCATACACAGATTCATACACATATCAAGTTCCATACACAGATTCATACACATATCAAGTTCCATATACAACTCAACATCTCAAGTTCCATATACAACTGAACATCTCAAGTTCCAAACTAAAGATCTAAACACTGTGTGATATCGTGTACAAACTTAGTTCTGGGAAGTGTTGCAAATTTCCATTTGTATTGTAGAATAGCCCTTGTTGATGAAGAACTTCACGGCGCATAAAGTAAAGCAAGTCTTTTACAACCTTAGCCACGCCGACGGAAACCATATCTCTTTCTAACCATTCAACATTGATCTTGGATTTAGGAACCTGCAATGAAAGCAAAAAGCAAGCAGTGCTAAGAGTAATGTGATGAGCAACAATATAACATAAAAATTGCAACATAGGCAATGATAGTGAACTTACATCCTCACGATTGACCATGTAATGGAAGGTGACACGACACCATTCGCATACATAATAACCGCACAGGACAGTACCCGGAGGTTGTTTGTCACCATATGGAAATAATGATATTGACAAATTAGGCTTGTCCTCTGGATGTTTGCCGCCAAGATCTTTCCAATAAAAACGGTATGCACTACATATAAGAATAGCATTGTGAGATTAAGAATACATTTGTTAAGTTGTAATAAGTACAAGTGTGCAATAATAATCATACTTCTCTAAAATCTTCAAAAAGTGATTATACGCAGCCTTTTCCATTCTCAGTGAGTCGAAGACCACGACTTTACCATGCTTTGGAAAGATCATGATACAAATGTAGTGGTCACTATATAGACAGACGAAAACACATGTTAAGATCATGATTGCCATAATTTGTAGTTCAAAATTAGGTCGAGAACTTACTTAAAGTGGTGCGGAGCTATTATTAAGTCATTGCCATGTTGTACATGATTATACATGGCTCGTCCAATGTATGCCGCCATTACCTTCATTTTCTTTCTCTGATTTTGTTTGACAGCTTTCTCAAATTCATCATCATCCAAGTCTTTGTATTCTTCTCCATGTCTCCGAACAACTTCTTTGTAGAGAGCTTGGGATATCATCAACGGGTCAAGAAACCCTGTCTTAAGTTGTTTCTTCTTATCATCCATGTATTGCATCCTACGTGTAAAAAGTGTTAATCGTTAGACTCTCGTTTATGTGTGCGTGTACAAAACTAACAAATATGAAAGTTTAGAGGTACTTACAAGCAAAAGAGGGTTAAGTAGTTGGTTTCCATCCTTTGTCGGTGGTACAACGACCACAGATCATCAAAGAATAAATGCCGCACAGGATCTATATTATCTTTGCTCCAAAATGCATCTTCTGGCACAACAAATGTGAAGTCCTCGAGTTTGTATTTGTTGCTAGCCACCATGTACCACTCATGCATTCTAATCTCCGGAGTCGACAACTTAGAAAGTTGCACCGTCGTCAAGAACGGCCTCCCAATCACAAATTTAGGAGGAACAACCTCCTTGTATATCGGGATATTGATTTTAAGACGTAATGATTCTCGAGTATGAATCATTCCATCTTCTTCCCATACTTTGAAATTGTCTATTTGGGACCATGTGCGTACTCCACGAGATGCTGATTCCGCTTTTGATTGATTTGTCATAACTCTCTGCAATTTTTGCAGGTAGCGTGTCACTGATTCTGACGGTTTCTTGACATTGTCAGTGGTGATTCGCTGATGAATTTTCTTTGAAGTTGTTGGCCCTTCAACATTGGTGTCAACCTTTGCTTCCTTTTTGATGTTTGCGTCGACATTCTGAGGAACAATTTTGTTTACGTCCCCATCGTCAACCTTTGCTTCCTTTTTGATTGTTTCAACGGTTTTTGTGGAGGTCTGTGCTATATTTTCCTGCACCATGGGGTATGGAATGATTGAACTATCCTTCTGTTACATTGGTGTTGTATTCGGCATTGGTGACTTATGACGCGATAGACGGCTTAAGATCGGCTCATCACCCAACTTGATGTCTCGTCGATGCCA
Organism: Zea luxurians; assembly: GCA_029449295.1. Lineage (NCBI taxonomy): Eukaryota > Viridiplantae > Streptophyta > Magnoliopsida > Poales > Poaceae > Zea > Zea luxurians. Next base: position 15,683,863 of record JAOPSE010000010.1, on the reverse strand, counting down.
AAGGACCAACTCGTTCATTGCCTCCTACAAAGTTATGATCCCCTCAACTGGAAAGTCTATCTCCTAATCTTCACAACCACTGTCTGTGATCTCTAGAACTTGGACCACATCATAGTGTGGCGGGACAGGATTATCCTTGTAGTTAACAAGTCCTAGTTTTACCAAACCAGTAGCAACTTGTTTTGTTTTTGTCCCAGATCGATTGATTGGAATATGAAGAAAGCAAGGTTTGTCCACTACAATATCGTCTATAGGGTACTTGGTGCCCGATACGAAGTCTTGCACAGATCCTACGCTGCTAGGGACTAGAGGTGGACTCATGTGGCCTGGCTTGAGTTCACATGATATGCATTCTGTTTTCTTCATTTTGTTCATCACGTCATTAAGAGAAGAGAAGCTTCAGGGCTAGGAAGCGCTCTTAGCAGCCCACCTAAGAGAAGAGAAGCGCACTGATGATGCCGGGGCGGCTTTAAATTTTGTGACCACACATTTGGACAGAGTACACCGGCTCACCATCGTCTGGCCCCTTAATAAGCTCGCAGACGTCCCTAGCCCGAAGGTCGTTTGCTGCCACCAAATGTTTCCAGCCCTCGGTGAAGCCTACAAATAACGGGCTATCGTGGTAAACGACAGGCCATAATCTCTTCTTGGGGTCCTTCAACATTATAACATCACAGCCATGCCTTCTCTGTCTAACTGCATTGGAAAATGCACTTCTGTCTGCTCCGTGCTTCCCGGCCCGATTTAGGCATTCAGCCAAAGCCATTCTCCATAAGTCCCAAACAGATATGTGCTTCCATGGTTTTTGGCAATTGTCCCAAACAAATCATGGTTGTTGTTTATGGAGTACGACACTAGAGAATAGGGATGAGGTAGTCAAGATTGTAGGCGCTGGACAAGCATTTTGGCTTCCGTTGGCTAAAAACTATGAAAAAGCATGAGGTACCCTAAAAGATATGGACACAAGTCCAAATTTCTTCTTGAGGGCATTAGTTCTCAACTACTAGCATCTATAATAAATCTAACTAGATATGAGAAGAGAACTTGTGGAACTTCTTTTGTAGTGCAAAAGTTCCTTCCAAACATCTCAAAATAACAAGAGTTTCTAAAAAGTGCTTATCAGAGACCTGCCTTTATCAATACATATCTATGATAAGTAGGCATCAAAGACATAATTTAAACAACTTAATGATAGAAAATGATTTATGTCATTTGTTGATATATCATACCAATCAACATTGGCAAGTATGATGACAAGAAGGGTCTAAAGAAGTGGATTTGGTGCTACTCGGCACCATCGATCTCACTAGGGAAAACAAATACATCAAAGAGATCCACTTCCCAATAGTACTCGAAGATAGTTCATTGACTTGGCTCGAACAACTCCCCAAATGATCGATCGATAGCTTCTTGACACTCTCTAAGAGGTTCATGGATAACTTTCAAAGTGCATAGCCTCATCTAGTCAACCATCATGTTGTTCCCCAAAATTGCATGTAGAAGGATGAAGAAAGCATACACAACTACTAGAAGTGTTTCACTGAAATTTGCTCTACCATTGTGGACATCTTTGATACAGACGTTATCAACTACTTCGAAATTATCAAGCTTTTGACATGATCAACAACTAGACTAATGCTAAAGATAGAGTATGAGAAAAGTCTCACAATCAAAATTGAGATTGCAACAAAGGCAGGGATCAGAGGGAAAACAAGGATGGCTTATAGGGCAAAAAGAGGGGTCCAAATAACACAGTCATGGCTATGAACAAGTCAAAGAAGGGAGATAAGAACAAGTCTTTTGATGAGCTACTGCTAGAGCAGTGCCCTTACCACCCACATCATAATGACTCTATCATGGATGTAAGCAACCCAGAAATCATGGTTTTGTCTTGACTCTGAAATAAGATAATAAAGACAAAAAAAATGCAGACGAAACATGACCAATACAAGCAGGACAATGGAGACTTCCAACGAGCTACAAATATGGTAAAACTTGTCTTTGTAGGAGTAGCTCCTCAATGTCTAAGAGATAGACTAAACTTACTATCTACGAGATTATGACTGTCAAACCCACAACTTTGACCAAATTGCGGTGGTCCAAGGTCCCAATCTAGTTCATGAGGTTAGATTAGTGGACAAGCTTCTCCAATCTAGGTTGTAGTCCTGAACCTAGTGGTTGCAGGAGTTCAACTCACAAAGGTTCTCATCTTTGCGAGCATATTAAAGAGGATGTGACAACCATACGGCGGCGCTCGGCCTCGGGCTCTTACCAAATCGACGGCATGCATGGAGAGGGAGGGTGCTCTTACCAAAGTGATCTTACCGTGGTGGTCGGGGACGATGGCGCTCGGGCTCGGTGACGACGGCGCTCGGGCTCAGGGACGGCGGCGCTCGGCCTCGGGCTCGGGGACGGCGGTGCAGTTGAACAGCCTGGCAGCGCAACACCTATGTCAGCTCGGGCGGGAGTTAGCTAGGGTTCCGGCCGGAAGCAGCAAGCCTTTTATACTGTACACACATCGCAGGCGGATTTTTAGAAAAACCGCTTGTGATATATAACATCACAGGCGCTTTTTAATTCCGACCGACTGTGATAGATTAACTTCACAGGCGGTCAGAATTAAAAAGCGCATGTGATGTTATATATCACAAGCAGTTTTTCTAAAAATCCGCTTGCGATGTGGGACATACCGGTTCAAAGATTTCGGAGATCTAATCTGGGCCGTCCACGAGGGATCCGATGGCCCAAGATTCGCGGTACCCCTTCGGTGTACACATTTACATAAGAAACCCCTTGTTTTCTTAGAATAAACCCGCAGTCCAACTAGCAGTGCTCCCTGTGTCTTAGGATTATTACCCCGAGACCCCTGGATTTCTCTGGAATTGAGGCCCAGTCCAGAATGGTATTTAACCCGAGAATTTAAATTATAAAATGGATTTTTAATATATAAATAAGTGCTAGAACTTGTAAAATTCATAGAAATTTCATTTTTAATCAAAATCAATCCATTCCAGTTTCTAAATTTTTGTAATATTATTAGCTATCACTTAGAGTCTCTGTTTTGTCATGAAAACAGTACTAAAAATAATTTCAGTAATTGATTGCTTGAAATGTTTGTTCTCAAATCCTAGGGAGGCTGAGCTTATGCGTTGGCATTCTGAAAATCGCAAGCAGAGTAACAAACAGATTCGACACCCTGCTGATGCATCACAATGGAAAAAATTCGATCTTATGTATCCTGAGTTTGCCAAAGAAACCAGAAATGTAAGATTTGCTTTGGGTATAGATGGAATGAATCCATTTGGTGAAAAAAGAAGTGTACCTAAACATGAGGGTAAACTATGTGGGAGAGGGAGAATGGGCAGTAAAACTTTTCGCGTTGAGGATTACAAGCTAGTACATTGTGCTCATGGTAGTGTACTACAACATCTCACGATAGTCGAGCCTTACATAGAGGAACACCTGGATGAGCTTCGTTTCAGAACCGCACAGAGGACTGGATCATGAGGGAGCACAAACATTGTTTCAGCGAATGGTTAATGGACAAAAACATCCCATTCAGAGACTCTTTAGAAGACCACATATCGATGTGTTCGTATCGATGCTTTTGACCTACAGGGACAGAAGACCACATATTTTGGATGCATAGAGGAAATATGGGAACTTGATTATGGCCCAAGCATGAAAATGCCCTTATTTAAGTGCCAATGGGTACAACATCCCATGGGGGTGACAGTGGATAACTACGGACTCACACTGGTAGACTTAAAGAAAGTAGGATATAAAGATGACCCGTGGGTTCTCGCCGAATGTATTGCACAATTGTTCTATGTACTCGATCTAGTAGATGAGAAGATGCATGTAGTTATTTATGGAAAGCAAAAAATTATTGGAGTTGAGAATGTGTGAGACGGAGATGAGGAATACAATAAGTATGAAGAGATGTTCGTCTTTAACGGTCCAGAGAGAATCAAGCATGTGGAAAAGAAAATCGATAAGAACTTAAAGCCATACATGCGGAAAAATGGTAGTTCATGAAAAATTGTATGAATCAAATTGTATTTATTAGCATGTATGATCGGCTATGCATTGTGGTTGCCAATTAATTTAAAATCTCGCTAGTTATCTATGTGTGCTATTAAAATTCATTTAAATTGTATTTGCATATTTTTGTTAAAAATTAAAATATTAATTCATTTAAATTGTATTTGCATATTTCTGTTAAAAATTAAAATATTAATATGGTAATCAAATCACAATAATCAAATCACAATCACAGGCGGTTTTTTCATTACGGTCCGTTTGTGAAAAGAATAGAGCACCACAAGCGGTCCGAAACAAAAATCGCTTGTGATACTAATACATCACAAGCGGTCCGAATAGCCTGGGACATCCCAGGCGGTTTTCTAACCGAACCGCTTGTGATGTAAAAAGCCTACCGCTTGTATAGAGCCAAATTGTACTAGTGCCCTAGCCCTGAAGCTTTCTTCGGCGGCATGACGAAGGTCACAGCTTGCCGAAGATGGTCGAATGAGTTCACCGGAGGTGGGCGCCACTGTTGGAGACTTGTTCTCAAATGCTATGAGTTAAGAACAAGGCAACATAAAATGTTAACGGTTAATGCCCTTCGTCCTTCGAAGCATTATTTCCCTTAGGATATAATGATCTTCAGACGATGGTCATGAAGGACGTACCTTCATCATCGCAGTGTATGTTAATGAAAGAAGAAGCATATGAAATATAAAAGACAACATGAATAATCATATGACATTATTAATATATCTTCTTCTTATTATCATAGATAAACAGAAACAATATTGAATTACATTTATACCTTCGGCTTGACAGAAGGTAAAAGTCCAAGCATGACGCACGAGCAAATACAAGTCAGCGTGAACAGTACGGGGTACTGTTCATCTATTAATAGGCACAGGGCGCAGCCTGTGTAAAATTACATTCATGTCCTTTATGTTTACTATTAACTTAAGGACAATTCAACGAGGACTAGATAGCCTTTTCCCCTTTAAGTCGGTTCCTTTTTCTGCCGCTGAGCCGAAGCTCCCTTGCGCGTAGCTTCGGAGCTGCATCATCCTTCGTCTCAGCCATGCTTTTCATATTGTGTATAGTTTTATTCCGAGTATGAAGGTACCTGTGCATATGTTACACTTGGGAAACATTGTTAAATCATGTTTTTGAGGACCTTCGGAAGACGAAGGCCCCCAACATTCACCTTAGGGCTGTGAAAAGAATCATGAGATATTTAGTTTACACTCCTAAGTTTGGGCTTTGGTACCCCAAGGGATCTACCTTTGACCTAATTGGGTATTCCGATGCCAATCATTTCGGATGTAAAGTTAACTGAAAGAGCACATCAGGGACTTGTCAGTTTCTGGGAAGATCCCTGGTGTCTTGGTCTTCAAAGAAACAAAATTTAGTAGCTCTTTCCACCACCAAAGCTGAGTATATTACCGCGGGTCATTGTTGTGCGCAATTACTTTGGATGATGCAAACCCTTAGGGATTATGGCTATAAATTGAGCAAAGTCCCTCTCCTATGTGATAATGAGAGTGCAATCCGCATGGCGGATAATCCAGTTGAACATAGCCGCACTAAGCACATAGACATCCGGTATTACTTTCTGAGAGATCACCAACAAAAGGGGGATATTGAAATTGCTTAAGTTAATACCCACAACCAATTAGTCGATATCTTTACCAAGTCAAATGAGCTAAATATACTTGATTCTCGGAACTTTGATTGAAACATTGCACACATAGCTAATTCATATACCTTTTATCATGTCTCTTTCATTTGGTACAAATGCATATTTCTTATTTTTCTTGTTCTAAGGCTAAGACTAATGTGCTTTCAAGTGTTTTTCCATCCTTAGTCTTAGATTGAATGGGAAATGGAGTATTCGACAAAGACAAGGCTTCCACTCCATCTCTGACGGTATCATTTACCCTTTGTCGTTACTCATGTAACTCTCAATTGGTATAACCCTTCACTCATATTTCTTTTACCAATGGGGAGAAAGTATTAGGAGAATTATAAAGGGCTCTCAAGTTCTCCGTTTTTGGCAATTAATGCCAAAGGGGGAGAAAGTATTAAGCCCAAAGCAAAAGGACCGCACCACCATTTCAAAATTTCAAAATTTCACTAATGTTTATTTCAACAATTGGTATTTGAGTTAATTTTAAATTGGTATCTTATTTGGTTTCAAAATTTCAAGTTTGTATAAAAAATTTCAATTAGTATAATATCATTTGGTATCTGCTTCAAAAAGGAAAAATCATTTCAAAACCCTCTTGAAAGCTAAGGGAAGAATTTCTTCAAGGGGGGGGCTTTTATTTAGTCAAAGGAAAAGCATTTGAAACAGGGGGAGGAATTTCACATCTTAAAAATGCTTCTTGCAATCATATTCCTATACCTTTGACTATTTGCAAAAGATTTTGAAAAGCTTTTTCCAAAAGATTTGCAAAAACAAACAAGTGGTGCAAATGTGGTCCAAAATGTTAAATAAGAGAAGAAGCAATCCATTCATTCTTAGACATTTGTATAAAGTCTTTCATTGGTTTAATTCTAAGTAACCTATGCACATATATCTCAATTGCAAACTAGTTACATTTCTACACTTCATATTTGCTTTGGTTAGTGTTGGCATCAATCACCAAAAAGGGGGAGATTGATAGGGAAATGGACCTAATCATTTCCTAGTTTGTCTAACACAAACCATGTGGACTAACTAGTTTGTCTAGATATCTTTCATCTCAGGTGCATAAGGTTCAACACAAACCAAGAAAGAAATTCAGTTAGGGACACAATCAAATTTAGAGCAATACATGAGAGTGTGCTGCCAGGTGGTGCACCAGACAATGTCCGGTGCACCAGGCCCTCGACCAAACGAACAGGCCACTCTCAGGAATTCTATAGGCTCACTCTGCTATAACTCATCGGATTGTCCGGTGTGCACCGGACATGTCTGGTGAACCAACGAAGCAATGGCTAACTGGCGCCAACAGTCGATTGCAAAAGTGAACATTAGTGAATAGTGCATGGCAGAAGTCAGAGCGCAGAAGTCAGAGGTCACCGGACATGTCCGGTGTGGCACCAGACTGTCCAGTGCAGCAAAAGGACAAAGGGTTCCAACGGTCAACAGCTCCAAACCCCAACGGGCGCGCTGACGTGCCCCGCACCAGACAGTGAACAGTAGTTGTCCGGTGTGCCACCGGACTATCCGGTGTGCCCATCGACAGTAAAGTCAGTCAACGGCTAGGAAGTGGTTGGAGGCTATAAATACCCCCCAACCACCGCCATTCAAAGCATCCAAGTTTTTTGAGATCCTCATTCAATACAGGAGCAATAGCATTCACTCAAAGACACAATTCCAAAGATCAAATCCTCTCCAAGTCCCAAATTAACTCAACCACTTAGTGACTTGAGAGAGAGAGTTTTTGTGTTCATTTGCGCTCTTGTTGCTAGGATTGCCTTCTCTCCTTCCCATTCTTATTCTTAAGTGCTCTGTAAAGCTAGCGAGAGACACCTAAGTGTGTGGTGGTCCTTGCGGGGTCTTAGTGACCCGATTGATTAAGGAGAAGGCTCATCCAGTCTAAGTGACCTAAGAGAGGGAAAGGGTTGGAATAGACCTGGCCTTTGTGGCCTCCTCAACGGGGACTAGGTTCTTTGGTACCGAACCTCGGTAAAACAAATCATCGTGTTCACTCGTGTTGATTTCTATTTGATTTCTTTACCCTCTTTTCTCTCTCTAAAAGTTTCCTTGCTAGTATTGTTTTGAGTTTGCTCCTAAACGTCATCTGCATCAATTAAGCAACTCTTAGCAAGAGAAACAATCTTCCGCACTTGAATTTAATTCTAACGCTAACCCCGACCATAGTGTAAGTTTAAGTTTATAAATTTCAGGCCTCTAGGCGACTTTCAGCCCCACGCCTAGCTTTGAGGGGCCTCTAGGGGCGCCCTGGAAGGAAGGCGGGAAGGCCATGGTCGGAGGCGGATGGAGTCCTGTAGTTGCGCAAGTAAATCCACTGACCATGCTAGCCCTTGTTAGACGAACACAACCGCAATGGGATGTACCCCTAGGATCGTGCCCCTCGCAGTTGGATGGCCACACACCTGATTTGGTTCGCCTTCACCAGGGCATCTAGAGTCGACCATTTGCAGAGCATCTTGGCTGAGAAGAAGTAGCACTAGAGGCAGAAATGGAGGGACATCTCGAGCTATCCCTCGTGTAGGGCAATGAAAGAGGCCATGTGTTGAACCCCATTTGGGTTCAAGTGATGTAGATGGATCTTGTATTGGTGTAGTAGCCCCACCAAGAAGGGATGAGGAGGCATCACGAGGCCCGCCAGAGGATCTAGAACATCTTCAGAGCCGGGTAGTAGGTAGTCTCCCTAGTAGAGGAGCCCGCGAGAGACTAGGGTTCCTAGGCGGTTTTTGTCTGTTAGAGAGTGGTTCCAGAACCCCATGGTGGCCTCACGGTGGGTGGCGGCAGTGTAAGGAGATGGTGATGAGGGGGCGAGTAGAGCCCTAAGAAAATAAGCCATGGGAGGTAGCTGAACGACGCTAAGCCAAGGACAACCGACCGACCTGCCAGGCTATAGACGCTCGACCAAGGGTCCATACTGGTAAGCAACGAGAGATAGTAATTGATGTATCATCAATTTAGATTTGCAGAATTAGGATAGACAAAATGTGCGCCTTGGGGTCGTGTGGCCCATAAGCCCGACTAGTGGACCAGGAGATGGTCGCATCACGTAGAAAGTGGCACCGACGCCCACTGCTGCCAAGCCAAGACTGGGTAAGATGACTCAACCCATCTTTTCAATACTCGATACTATCTCTCATCTATCGGGAAAGGAGCGGCAGACCCTCACCGGTCCATGATCACGAGGCGCCTAGCTAATCCAGAAAAATTTGGAATTTGAAGGTCGGCCCATGAAGGGTTCGCGACCTCTCCCGAAACCCCAGAGCAAGGGGCGATTACAAAGTGGGCACCATAGTGTCCAGTACTCTAGCGCATGAGCGCTAAGGGCATTTCTAAATCGTGTTTGAGTCCTAGGGAACGTCTGACTCATGGTTTATCATGAAGAGAGGCAACGAGCTGTCGGACCCGATCGAATGGGGTCAACAACTCTATGAGTCAGAACATGGGAGTATGAGGACAGTCACCAGTGAACCCCATGCCTAAATCCTATGAAGGGACCGGGGTCTCACTTGGATCACCCGTTTGAAGCTCACTGAGCGCCATGATCTCGACCATCGAAAGAAGCATGGTATGGCTCACCCTTCCCCTTCCGGCTAACAGAATGTGCAGGAAGGAGTATTAAAAAGATTGGACGTACCCCTAGATGAATCCCTTGTAGCGAACGGGGGACTCAAGGGATCGCTCCACCGAAAGAAGGGCTCGCTCGAATCAGTCGATTGAGGCCCACCGAGCGCCATGATCTCAACCACCAAGGGGGCTTGGTACAACTCACCCTTCCTGTAACGCCCCGAATTTTGGAGTTGAATTTTTTTCTTTCCCTTTCACTCACCAAATTCGGGCGTTACCCTTTTCTTTTTTCTTTTTTCCTCTCGCTAAGCTTCGATCTTTTTCAAAACCCTAGCAAGATTTGCCTTGAGATCTCGTGTAAGTAAAACCCTAGAAATACTTTCTTTTGTTTGTTGCACCACGTCGAACCATGCATTTGTTTTGATTGATTGAAATTGTGAAACCATTCATCTAGATTTAGAGAAAAAGGAAAACCTTTCCTTTTTCTCTCTTCCCCCCTCCTCCCCTTTTAGCCCAGCCGCGGCCCAGTCGGCTTCCCCTTGGCGCGGCCCAGCTCGCCCCCTCCCCTCGCGCGTAGCCCAGTCGGCCTAGGCAGCACAGCCGGCCCCCCTTCCCTCCCCCGCTTCGGGCCCATTTGGCGGCCCAGCCAGCCCCCCTTCCCTCTCCCGCTCGTCGGCCGCGCCCCCCCCAAACCCCATCCCTCTTTCTCTTTCCCTCCTCTAACCCCCCCCCCTCGTGCACGATCTCTCTCCTCCCACCTCACGCAGCTCCCCTACCCCACCCCAGCTCGCCCGTCGACGCCCGCCGTCCGACCCCCGCGGTGAGTCCTTCTTCTCCCTTCCCCGCCGCTTTTCTTCTTGCTTGGCTCGGTCGCGCCCCCTCCCTCTTCCTTGCGCCCACCGGCCATGGCGGCGCACGGCCTCGGTGCCGTTCGGCCCCAGCGTCCTGCCCCCATCCCGGCGCGGCTCTCTCCTCCCCGCGTCCGCCCCGGCCCGGCGAGCTTCCCCCTCCCCCTGCGTGTCGCGCCCGCGCTGCCCTGCCCCAGCCGCGGAGCGGCCCGGCCTCACCGGCCATGGCACTCGCGCCTGCCATTCCCGACGCGGCTCTCCCCTCCCTCCCTGCGCGGTGGCGCGCCCGCCCGGCTAGGTTGCGGCCGCGGCGCGTCTGCCCGCCCCAACCCCTCCCTGCGCGGCGCGCTTGGCGCATCCGCCTTGCCCCGGCGAGCTCCCCTGCGCGACCATGGCGCGGCCTCGGCTTGGCGCACCTGCGCGGCTCGCCCGTGGCGTGGCTCCCCCTCGGCGCGACGTCCCCGGCCCCTGCCCCAACCCGGCGCGCGGCCTCGGCGCGGCCATGGTGCCCGCCCGTCCCCGCTCCCTGCCCACCCGCGCCCGCCGTGGCGCCCTGTGCAGCCCCGCCCCGGTGCGCGGCCCTAGTGGCCCGCCCGCCTCGGCATGCCCTGCCCGCGGCGTGTTGGCCCCGGGGTGCCTATGGCGCGCGGCCCCGCGCGTTCGGCCCTGGCGTGTCCCCATTGCCGCTCGCGGCGCGCGGCTCGTTCGCGTCACGTTAGCGTGGTGCACGCGGTGCTTTGGCATGGCTCGCCGTGCCCTCGGCGCGCTCGTCTACCCCCTAGATGCGCCCGTCTACCCCCCCCCCCCCCCCCCCCGTGTATTCCATGCGTAGTGATCGCGTTATTTAATTCAATAAATGGAAACTCAATTTAGAGATTGGTTACGTTAGTTAATTCATGTAGTTAATCATTTACCTTGTTTAATGTTGATCAATTGAAAATGGTTATAATTCTATTAGTGCATGTGACTAATACTTGTTATTGGAGCTAAGTGGAACTAGATCACATAATGACTAGTTATGTATTTGCCCGTAATACGCTTTGATTATAGCTTTGACCATTGCGAGACCTTCTTTCTTCTCTTTCTAGCCATGGCGAATGCAATATCGTATGTCATACTCTATACATATTCAATTTGTCTGTTCTCTTGTATGGTGTACTATTTATTTCCTAATTCGAATGGATGGATGTATGTATGTTTGCGCTTGCATAGAGAACGATCTGGTTAAGGAGCCCGAGGAACTCGCAGGAGAAGTCCCTGAGCAGCAGCTAGTTGGTGGAGGCAAGTGTCCCTTGACCTATCTATGTCCTATACAATTCTATAATTCACTTTCCGCATCTACACAGTTATACCTAAGGATTGACTAGCTTTTATTATCCATGTCCTTGTTTACCTATTTGGGTTGGATTATTATTGGTTAGCTTTATGCTATTGCTTAACATTAATCAATGAACATAATGAGAATTATCTACGATACGTTGTTTTCCCTCTTAACTATGATATTATACTTGTGGCATTTAAGGGGACTCGAGCGGTTTCTCGAGTGCCTCTCTGTAAGGACCTGTTCGTTGGATGACCGCCCGGGAAAACAGTGCAACTATGAGGGTGGAGTGGGACGCCCTTAGCTGAATAATTAGAGGAACCGGGGTGTGGTTCGCTTCGCCGTCGTGCCGTTAATGGGGCTTGGTGTATGTGGCTCGCTCTGCCAAGGTTGATTTGTCTCTTGGGGAGGAGTGCGGTACATTTAGGAAACCTAACGGGCGGCTATAGCTCCGGGGAATCTTTGTAAAGGCTATGTAGTGATACCCTGCTGGGTCACCTTGGTAGTGATCAATGGAGAGTCATGATCTCCGGGCAGAAAGGGAAATCACGGCTTGTGGGTAAAGTGCACAACCTCTGTAGAGTGTATGAAAACTGGTATATCAGCCTTGCTTGTGGTTATGAGCGGCCAAGGGAGCTCTATTGATTAGTGGTACTTGATCACAGACGTTTTGGTTACAGGTGGCAATGAGATTGATGGTTTTGATTATGATTATGGTACTGGTAAGTGGTATTCTTTCCATTTGGAAAGGGTACATCGGGTTAATAACTTGGGTTAATGCTAAAACCTGGCTTTCTACTAGTAAATAATAACCTGACCAACTAAAAGCAACTGCTTGACTTAACTCCACATAAAGCTAGTCCACTACAGCCAAACAGGACACTTGCTGAGTATGTTGATGTGTACTCACCCTTGCTCTACACACCAACCCCCCCTCAGGTTGTCTGCATTGCAACCACTGCTCAGGAGAAGAAGCCGTGGAAGGAGACTTCCAGGAATTCCAAGATTACGACGAGTTCTAGGTGTGGGTTAGCGGCAACCCCCAGTTGGCTGCCTGTGAAGGCCGCGTGTATCTACGTTTTGTTTTCACACTTTGATTATTGTAAAGACTATGTGGATGTCTCAGACATATGATGTAATCGAAAATTATTTCCCCTTTATGTTATTATTTGAGCACTGTGTGATGATGTCCAGTTATGTAACTGCTGTGTACGTGAATTGCTGATCCTGGCACGTACATGGTTCGCATTCAATTTACCTTCTGAAACCGGGTGTGAAATAAGTGGTATCAAAGCCGTGCTGACTGTAGGACCGCTAACCTAGAGTAGAATGGTTGTTGTAAGGATTATAGACCCCTATTCTTGCCTTGACTTTGGTATCCCTTCAAAAGTTGGTCATATCGACCAAGCCTATGTTCTACTATATATTATACCTTGCTGAAAATTGTGTTTTATTCTAATCCTTCATTTATTTATGGTTAATTACTTGCTGGTCATATTAGTTCTGTTCTCACTCTTATGCTTACGGTGTATTTTGTAGATGGCTCGTCTTAGACACACTGCACGGAAGTCCGTCATCCCCTTCTTACCCTCTCGTCTGGCGGAGCGTCCGCTTCGCCGTCCAGTGACCGGTCAGTCCAGCCACTTGGAGAGGCTGCACCATGGCCTGCATGAGGAGCTGCTCCCCCGTGCTTCCCCTGGAGGTGCCCCCTGCACCACCACTGAGCGCCCCAGCCGCTGGAGTAGCTGCTGGAGGAGACCCAGACGACGGAGGTGGCGACAGCAGCTCGAGCCACGACACCAACCTTTCCGCCGACCAGGAGTTAGAAGGATGGGTTGCTCGACCCATCACTCGCGACGCTGCTCGCGGGTGTTACTTCCACGATGCGCTCGATACCCTGCTATGTCGGGCACTTGACCGGTGTACTTGGTCTATCGAGTATCGCTGTGTGGTCTTCCAGCACAGTCGCGGGGTCTACCCAGACCACTGGGAGGCGACCTGCTTAGTGCGCCGTCCGGAGAACAGTCTCCGGGGTGCGGAGATCTGCTCAGAGCACTACTCTATCTCTGAGCGGGACTCAGCTGAGGCGGCCATGCAAGATGCCGCACGGCGTGCGCTTCGCACTACTGTTCAGTGCTCGGTGGGGTAGTTGATGGTCTCAACCTGAAATATTACCCTGTCGTCCATCTGGCAGCACAGGAGGCGTGATTGTCTCACCTGTTGGTGATGGCAATCCTAGGTTGAGCAGCACAGTCAACCTAGCCGCCGTGCTAAACACGGAGCTGGACCATGCATTAGACGAGCTGAGTAGGGCTTGTGCTGAGATTGCCCAGCTGCGGGCTGAGCGCGCGAAGCGTCGTCACCTGGAGGATGGCTCCCCCGCTCCCGTAGGGACTCAGCACCCGTACCGCTCACCTCGGCGTGGGCACCAGTCTTATGGCAACCCCTAGTCGGCTGCATGTGAAGGCCGCGTGTATCTACGTTTCTTTTCCGCACTTTGATTATTTTAAAGACTATGTGGATGTCTCAGACATATGATGTAATCGACTATTATTTTCCCTTTATGTTATTATTTGAGCACTGTGTGATGATGTCCAGTTATGTAACTGCTGTGTATGTGAATTGCTGATCTTGGCACGTACATGGTTCACATTCGGTTTACCTTCTGAAACCGGGTGTGACACTTCCCCTCCCGATGGACGGGATGCATGGGAAGGAGCTATAAAAGACAGTATACGTCCCTAGACGGATCCTCTATAATGAATGGGGGACTCAGGGGCTCGCCTCGCAAAAAGGAGGCTTGTTGTGACCTCAATCATCAAGGGGGGCACGAGATGACTCCCACTTCACCTTCCTACCAACGGACCATAGAGCACTCATAACCTACGAACCCCACAGACTACGGTGCATTTATGGCCCGCATGCCCCTCGGTCTGTGGCGCACTCATGACCTATCACGACTAGGCCTAAGTGTGTAGGCCGATGGCAGGACACAACACGACGAGCTACGCCGAGCCCCAAGCTACGAAGGCCAGGGGTCGACATAGCCTGAATGATAGCGCATGGGACACATGCACGCCCATGCCACCCACTATAGTAAATAGAGATAGCCAGGCGAACCCCAGGGCCCATGATTACGCCCGACTTTACCTCGGGTAGAACGTTTGGTTTACCCTTGTGTTATGGCTCCTTCATGAGGAAGCCACTGCTAGCCGACCTCTCTCCCGCCCTATAAAAGGAAGGGGTTGGCCCCTAGGCAAAGGGTTGAGTTCTTTCGGATACGCACCGAGAAGGACGGACCCCAGATGAATCGACAAACAGGAGGAGCACTGACGAACACCAAGAGGCTGGAGTCCCACCATATAACCAAGACTTAGCAAGGATTCCACTCTGTAGCTCTTAGATACACTTCCACCCCAATATGAGACTTGGGAGCCTCTCCTCCCTCTCTCGCACGCTTGTAATCCCTAGTAAGATTTTTGATTATCAATGGTGTCATTAGCGCAAGCTGCCGATGACTGAAAGTAGAGACTTTCTGTCTGAACCAGTATATATCTTGCGCCCACCACGCACACCCTACGAAGTCCGAAACGTGCATAATAAATTTACTTGTGGGAGCGAGGCTCGAAACACCGACGGTACTACTCCCATTAGATTGAATAATGTGTCTTTACTTTAGGGGAAAATGAACTACTTGAACATTTGGAGAGGAGCCTTCAATATCAATTGTATCTATGGAAAGTGCATATATGAATTAATATACATACATATATTAAATATACGTCAATATCAATTTGTATATATAGAAAATAAAATTCACTTTAGTATCGGTTATATGCTAAGAACTGGTACTAAATACCCTTTTACTATCGGTACTAAAATCCCATCGACTACTACTGATCACATCGAGACTTTCCTGAAACACATATCCCATCCAACCCAAAGAGGATGAAGACGTCAAACCTAACTAGTACTTCCTAGTCAGGTTCAAGAATTGGCCAACACTTTTCTAGTTTGCCAAAAGAATATAAAAACCGCATTAAGATATTTTCAAGGGTCCAATAAATTAGTGAATTGTACTTGAAAAATTAAGAGGTGTGGTTTCAAAGATAATTTACTTCGTCATGGTCTCAAGTTATTGAAAGAAGATTGAGAATATTGTCAGATATTCAATATGCTAGAAGATTCTATAGCAAAAAAATTATCTCTTAGATGTCATTCACGCTTAGTAGCTAGATGATTTTGTATGAGTATTGGATGTTGTAAACTTTATATTGGTTTTACGTTGTATGTATATATGACTGTTGTGAACTCTATATTAGTTTTATGTTGTATGTATATATGTTGGATATTTTGAACTCTTTATTAGTACACACGTACATATCAAATTAAAATATGTAGAATAAAAAGTCTCTGAACATTTTGGTATCAGTTCTAAGTAAGAGCCGATACTAAAAGGAATGCTCTTACAACCCTGTCAATCCATTCACGCGCTCCCATTGACGCAAAGTGAGTAGATGAGACAGAATTAAGTATTGATAAAAGGAATGCTTCACAAACGATTCACTCATATGACCGAGTACGACCAACATTAATTTGCAGTTGTTTTTATCTCTTCTGAACTAATAAGTCATTAGTTATTAAATAATCCTTGTCGTATCTAAGTTTACCACTAGTGTCGTATGTGTAGGAGTACTCTTGATAAAAAGTTATGGACAAAAATGGTCGTTTCTTCTACCAAATGGATGGAAAGTGACAACGAAGGAGGAGAACGTTTAGAGCAGTGTCATCGGAGTCGAAGGAATCCGACAAGAAAGTGTTTTGGAGCGGCTTTATGCTTGAAAATAGTTGTCTAAAAGATTTTGGAAAGCCCGATAATTTAACGTTTGAGTATAATTTTCTTTTTTTTAAAGTAACTCTATTCTACGTACAATAAATTAAGAGTGAAATGGCTCCGTCATACCGTATGCCGAAACTAAACAACCGTAACGCAGTAGGATCTTTAGAGACGTAAATAAAAGTCCTATGGTAATTGGGTTGAGTGGCTCAGACCAGCAGCCTGAAGTGGTCGAGCGCCGATCGTCCGTCGAGACCCTTCTGCCTATAGTAGTCGAGGAACTCTACGCCGGTCACGCTCCTGTAACGCGGAGCCTCCGGCGGCTTGACGAGCTCGGGTACGGGGCCGTACTCCTTGGACGTGGCGGCGCCGGAGGGTCTGAAGAAGCAGGCCACCGAGACCCGGGCGGCGGCGCCTCGAGGCACGGCCACCACCCGGTGCTCCACGCTCTTGAACCTGTCGTTGGACATGAGCTGGAGGAAGTCGCCGATGTTAACTACGAGCGCGCCGGGCAGCGAAGGCACGTCCACCCAGCGGCCGCCGAGGAGCACCTGCAGGCCGCCCACGGCGTCCTGCAGGAGCACCGTGAGGAAGCTGGGGTCGGAGTGCCTGGTGGTGCCCAGCGTGAGCCACGGCTCCGGGCACGGCGGGTAGTAGTGGCAGGCGAGCGAGGGCCCGTCCAGGCAGCCGGCGTCGCGCTGCAGGTAGCCCGCGTGCAGGCCCAGGGCCTCCGACAGCAGCGCCAGCAGCTGCGCCGCCAGCCCCCGCGCCTGCCTGGCGTACTCCGGCACGACGTCCCTGAAGGCCGGCGGCATCTCCTCGGGCGCCGCCGAGTCCTCGAAGAAGACCGTGTCGCGCCAGTTGGCGGCGGGCGAGTGGAAGAGGTCGAAGTTGCTC
Organism: Zea luxurians; assembly: GCA_029449295.1. Taxonomy (NCBI): domain Eukaryota; kingdom Viridiplantae; phylum Streptophyta; class Magnoliopsida; order Poales; family Poaceae; genus Zea; species Zea luxurians. The sequence continues at coordinate 15,666,671 of JAOPSE010000010.1, read as the reverse complement.
TCGTACCTCACGCGCCTCGCCTGGTCCCTGGTGTAGTAGGGCCGCCGCTCGTCGGCGGGCTCCTCGTTGAAGTTTTTCACTGACGCGAGCATGCGGGGGAGCAGCTCCGCGGGCACGCCGTGGTTGACGACCTGTAAGAAGCCGACGGTCTCGGCGGCTGCCTTGACCTGGGCGACCAGCTGCTGGTGGGCGTGGTGGGCCTCGTCGTTGTTGGTTGCTGAGAAGGCGGCGACATCGATGACCGGGATGGCGGCATGGGCGTTAGAGGTGGCGTCGTGAGGGTCAGGCAGGTGATGAAAGATGGGCGGGACGACGGTGACGCCCTCGTCGACGAGGCCCTTGACGCCGGCCTTGGTGTCGTCGAAGGCCTTGAGCTGGCTGAGGCGGTCGTTATTACCGATGGTGGAGGCCATGATTGGAGATAGGTAGGATAACGATCATGGGCCTGGAGCCTAGGCGCCATATATGCTAGGTGCTGCGAGGACGAGGCATCGCGCGCCACTGCCGGGTCGCCGGGACAGTGGTAGATGAGGTCGATCCGTCTGTGCATGTGGCGTGCGTGCTTAACTGCAACGCGGCCATGGCAACATCCACGCACGCACGTCAGGCCGGCAACCGATCAGCGTCAACATTGAACACCGCGCAACCAATCACACAATGATGACGGCATATAGCAGACAAAGACTTCAAACTAACAACGCAAGGTCCGGTCCGGGCTGGTACACGAGTGCATAGCACAGACCACAGCGAGTTGCTACGGCCCACGTCAGCACGTGCGGCCGGGTAGGGTGGCAGTCTCCTGTGGTGGTGTACGTAACCGTTGTACACCACACATCAGGAGGTTAATTAATGACCTCAGCCCCACTAGGCCACTATCACTAAGAACTTGGATAGTAATACAATCGTTTGCCCCAGCTCTAAAAAAATGCATATCATCTAATAATTCTTTCAAAATACAAGTTATACATTTGACTTGGTCCACCTCTTCTTCTCACGAAATATTTTGGAGTCCATGAGCAATTCGCTTTGGCTACTAGTGAGTAGCCCGTTTCTCTTCTCTCTTTATTTCACTTTCTTTCACGTCACCATAAATTCAATATGACATCTGTTGCAGCTCATCCAAGTCACCTTATTATACTTCTCTTATTAACTTAGCCCACTATCCACTTCGAGGTTGTTGCATGGAGATCATATCGCTAGAGGTTTGTTATGTTTTTAACAACCTATAAAACGGTTCGCGCTTTTTCCCTAAACGCTGTTTGCAGCACTTGGAATAAAAAATCGCACAACACGAAACAGTCTGGCTTCGGACAGACAGCCATATCAACTTCTGATGGCTTTAAGATCAGCGGTTAAAAGTTAACTTACGACGTTGACAACAACCGTCTAAAGTTAACTTAACTTTCAACAGGTAACAGTAAAGCCGTCAGAAGTTAACCTCCGACAGAAGGTTGCAACCTTTGAAAGCCATCAGAAATTATCGACAATAACACAGTGTCGCTGCTCTCAATTGGTATGCTCATATTCCTCCTCATGTCGCCGCCTCCTCGCCCGTACGCTGCCGCCTTGCACGAGCGTCACGTCGCCGCCTCCTCACGCACACGCCCCGCAACCGCCTCACCTATGTGTCACGCCGATGCTGCCTTGCCACGTCGCACTGCCTCTAAGTCAACTGAATTCTTCTTTCTTCAATATTTTTCACCCATTGGGTGTAGCCCTCAAGCTTCGAGCTGACTTGAGTAACAATCAACTCAAAGGTTAAAAAAAGAAACTTCCTCTGCATCGTTGATCCGACTTATCCTGAATTGGGTTGGTTGGCACAATATCTTGTGATCTTACGGTTATGAAGTTCGACTGAAAGCTCCATTATTTGAATTGTAGATTTTTTTGATACATTCCCCACCTATTTGATGTGAATAAGGGTGTATACCTGCTAAGTATACATATGATTGATTTGACGGTTTGTTGTGAAGCAAACTACTATATTTTGATGTCATGTAAATGAAAACCCATGATGTCTTAGGAGTCGAACCACCATCATTATGTTTCCCTTGTGACACAAGTGTTAACAATCAGGAATACAAAGCATCACCTTCCTTTCTTCATAATAAAGCCTCATGGGCTCTCTTTCACCACATTTACATCTATCTCTTCACACTTCCTTTTACTCTTTCCCGAAAATCCCATTCTTCCAACTGAAAACACCATGGCCAACAGAGGGAAGAAGAAAGAGGATGATATGCCCTCTGACTCCTTTGGCGACTCCGAGAGAGATGAGTCCTCCAGCATTGGTTGGAGTGACAGCGAGGATCCAGCAGAGGGGGTGCCTCTAGAGGAGGCCTACCCAACCGACTCCGAGGGCATGGAGCCCAAGGAGCGACCCTACCTCTGAGGCCTCAAGCGTGCCAGGCTTGGGGGCTTGGAGGACGATGACAAGGAGGACAACAAAAGAAATGATGAGGATGACGACGATGATGGCGGCGATGAGGCCATCTTTTCATCATCGAAGCGCCGCCGCCTCGCCAAGTAGATATAGGGTAGCATAACCATAGTTTCTAGGAATGGCTCTCAAAGAGCAACTTTTGTAATCTACCAATGCATATAAAAAATGTGTAGTTTAATGACAATGTCTACTAAGAACATTCTAGTGTTAATGATTCTGATTTTGCTAATTATTTGTGTGGAATGCTGAAGACCGAACCTCATATTCTTCTGGCTAGATAATGCCAACTGAATCTTCAAGCAACCAATTTTTCAACCAAAGATAGATTTGTTACGTTCGGCAACATCAGGTACTTAAGGAAATCCATGCCCTAACAGTTCCTTCCACATGAAAACAGTTATTTCCTAAGTTAATCATTTCTGGTGTCGCCGCTGCTACTGACTTCGAGATCCAATACTTTAATCGCCTCCTAAATTTAACCGCACCACTTGTCCTGCCAGTGATAGCCCCGAAGACAAAAACCTTGAGCGAGCGTGAAAACACTAAGGAGATTCTTCCATATGATGAGAATGTTCAGATCCCCAATCCATTCCTTTCTTTCTGTAAGTCCACTGTCTCTGAATCATATCTTCTTCAAATAGTGGAAATGTGTGTTCTCCCCTAAGGATTTGGGCGCCTAAAAAAGTTGGAGAGGGGAAAGAACCCCTACTAAAAATACTGATGAATCATTAGTTTTTGCCCCTTTCTTTGTTTGTGGGTTAGGTTTGCCTATTTGCTCAATTGTCCAAGGCTTGCTTTATTTCTATGCCATAGACCTCACTCATTTGAATTCGAATTCCATACTACAAATTGCCATCTCCATTCATCTATTTGAATCATTACTTGGGATCATTCCACATTTTGGTTTATGGAAGTATCTATACCACTGTAAACCTGGTATGAGGGAGGGAGTGTTGTAAGTTGTTGGTGTTGGTTACTTGTTTTCGATCGCTAAACACAATCAAGAAACAAGGCAACACAATGTTAAAAGAATAGATAACCTACATCATGAAGGAGTTAACCCTTCGAGATAACTCCTTCGTCAATGAAGGTAATTATTGATTGAATACATGAAAGTGCAAGGAATACAAAAGAGCTATGATATGATAACTCGATTATACTATCTTCCTGATATCTTTCTCTTAATTTAAATTAACTTTACAAGTGTACCTTCGGCGGTTGTAGAGAGAATTACAACAGAGATGCCGTAGAGGGAAAATTACAGAACAATCGTACCGTCCACCAAAAAGGTGTTTTATACAGGGCACTGTTCATCTATTTATAGGGAGTCGTACAGATTCGTACAATATTATATTCATGCCCTCATAGATTACACACAAAGTTTACAAATATCATAGGGATAACATTGTCATTTCCTCCTAGCAACTTGAATAACACCTTCTCCTTGTGTCGCCTTCCTGCGTCGTTGTGACGAAGCTTACTTCATTGCACTTCCATTGTTCTACGCCGAAGCTTGTTCTGATTCCGAAGCTCCTGTAATACTTAGCAATATGCTTATAACAAATGATTAGCCGTGTTTTTGAGGACCTTCGTAAGATGAAGGCCCCTAACAGTAGTCCCTCATAGTATTAGTTTGTTTCTTTGTAACAAATTTAGACTGCAAAACGAACAAAGACCTTTAGCCGAAAGTCCGAAAAAACACCTTCCGTTCGCTAGATTAGCTAAACCTTCTAAATCATGGGGGCCACTCTGCAGTAGTGCTTTGCATATGTATATATATGAGGGTTGTGATAAAATATTTTTCATGCTATCAAGCTTGTGTTGGCTTTGTTGTTTAGCTTGCTGATATTGTAACCGCGACTATTTTCGAGCTTTGCCCTTTTGTTTTAACCAAAGCTGAGATGGCCAAAGACAAGAGGAGTGAGGACCCCGCACTAGCTGGGTTTTACAAAGCTATGGAGAGGACTAATGTTGAAAAATAACTGATGAGATTTTAGCTGGACTGTTTGAAGATTCTGGTGACAGCGAGGACTTTTATATTGATAGTGATAATGATGATGCCGAAGATCGGCTGTGGAGGTTGAGTCACGTGGTCTTCAAAAAATCAACCGTGAAGAAAGGTCATGTTGAGGCTATGAAGGGTACTTGTTTTCATGATGTATCTATAGTGAGAATCGGTGGTGAGAATACTGTTCTTCTTCCTAAGAAAGATGAGGTAGTTATTTTTTGAAGCTTCATGAAAGCTGGGCTACGATTCCCCTTACACAAGTGTTGGTCGAAGTCTTGAAAAAGTTTGAAATTTTTCTTCATCAGCTTACTCCTAACGCATTGATCAAGGTTGGGATCTTCATTTAGGCAATAAGGAGCCAGGGACTGGAACCAGATGCCGATTGCTTTTGTAATATTCATGAGTTGTCCTACCAGACGAAGGCCAATGGAAAAGAGCAATATCATAATAACTTCAGATGTTATACCTTCGTGTACCTGTCAGATGCCAGGCATCTCATGCCAACCTTTCGGAAAAAATGGCCGGGTTCATGGATGAAGCAGTGATTTTATGTAAAGAATGATCTGAGTCAAAGACGTGATACTAAGGATGTAATCCAGTGGCCTATCTGATCCTGCTTCGGATTGAGGAGGCCTGCTATCGTGAATACGGAAAGATCTCAAGGTTGCCTAGCGACGTTTAATGTTGTGTGCTACTACATCAACACTAGGGACTTAGTGCAGGCGCACATAGCCTTTAAGGTATGGCCCCTGGCTACTGAATGGGAAATGTCGAAGGATGCTTAAGTTGATGCAAATGCGAGAAAAAGCAGTCTGGTTCACCTGAAGTATACTTATCGATTCAGGAATCAATTTGGTGAGCCAGATGATGACTGGCTTGATGCCATTGAAGCAACAGTGATGAATTGTTAGGAAGCTATACGAAGGCTAAGGATGAAGCCATGTACGTTGCCTTTGGTGCTCGGGGAAAACAAAGATTGAACAGGGTTTTTGATGCTATTGGATTCGTTTACCCTGATTACTGCTTCCTTGCTCGAAAGAGAGGGTCAAAAAGGAAAAGTGCACCAAAAGCTTCTTCTGCTGTGTCGAAGCCAAAGACAGCAAAAATTCTAACCCACCGGTTGAAGTTGTACTTTTTAGAAAGGGCTGCAAAACTGTCTGATACAGGGACTTCAAAAATAGAGACTGCTAAAACACCCGAAGGGGTCCTCCCGGCTTCGAAGGTAATACTTTCTTCTTTTTCTTTGATATGCCTCAAAACACATCTGGTCTAATATTACTTTTGGGATTTAAAAGTAGGCGGCGAAAGAAATCGAGGCAACTGTAGTGAATGCCCCAGCCCCTGTGGCAGAACCACCGGAATTATTCCAGCTTAAGTGCCTAAGTCATGCCTCAGGGGCCGTAACACACTTAAATCGGAATAACCCGTCAGTTCCTCAGATCTAGTCTGATAAAGCCACTTAACCAGGATCAAATACCAGAATCTCACTCAAAGGTGAGTCACAGAAGAAATACAATAAAACAGGAAACCTCAAATTTAAGCATTGAATTATTACATAAATCGGAGTTTTTCAAGTTGCTGGTAAGAGTTCATAAAATAAGATGCAGCGGATAATCGATGTCGTCGATAGCGAGGAAATGGGCAAGGCCTAGCCCACTACTCCTCATGCTCCTCTCCTGCCGGAGCAGCATCCCACTCGACCGTCCAACCCGGTGGCAGGGTGGTAGGCCAAGTCACACCATCAACCATATCCTGAAGCGTACCTGCAAAAATTATGCCACAAGCAAGGCTGAGTATACTAATACTCAGCTAGACTTACTCGATGCGAGGAATCTACTCCTCTACCTCTAGACCATGCAGCTGTTTGGCTGAGGGGCTTGGTTTGCCAAAAGCACTAGCCGTTTCTAAAATCAAATTTCTTTAGCTTTTCAAATTCTAGCATCATTATCTTAGCTAAGTTTGCTCCTTCTAAGCATACATGGTAACAATCATTTAGTTCAATCAACAAATTGTCTCATGTAACCTCATTTCACTTCTTACTCAATGTAGTACAAGGGGTCAAGCAGCCTCATTAACTACGAGAAGCAGACGATTCGAATCGAGTTTTTATCCTTGCAAGGTAAACCTAAACACACGACATGTTAGGGCACTCCGTCCCCACACATGTCAACCGTCCCCATCGATTCCCCGTTCGTGTCTAGGCCTCACCGCCTTGGCATACAATGCTCCACTAACCCCGGCTGCCGTCGTGCAGTGACCGCACTTGTACCCACCAAAGCTAGCATGGGAGACCCAGTCTCAGGTCGCGTGAGGGATAAAGTCCGCGCCCGGCTTCACTCAGGTACTAGGTTTACCGGTTACCATTGTGGCGGAACCGCCCGAATTATTCCAACTTAAGTGCCTCAATCCGGCCTTAGAGGCTAGACCACACTTAAATAGGAATAAATCGTCAGTCCCTCGGATCTAGTCCGACACGGCCACTGACAGGATCAAGTACCACAGTCTCACTCGATGGTGAGTCACAGAGCAAATACAATAAAGCATAAAACCATGCATGGGAGAGTATTAAGTTATTACATCACCATTGTCATCATCGGAGTTTTCGCAAAAGTAACCATCATTGTTTTTGGAATGCAGCGGAAATTAAACTAACGGTAAATAAATGGAGGGATGGGGAAGCCTGTCCCATCACTCCTCATGCTCCTGCTCAGCCGAGGCAGGGTCCCACTCGACAGTCCAACCCGGTGGCAGGGTGGATGGCCAAGTCACTCCAGCAACCATGTCCTCCAGAGAACCTGTAAAATTATGCCACAAGCAAGGCTGAGTATACTAATACTCAGCTAGACTTACCCGGTGTGAGGAGTCTATACTCCTCTACCTCTAGACATGCAGCTGTTTGGCTGTGGGGTTTGGTTGCCAAAAGCACTAGCTGAGTTTCTGAATCAAGATTTTAACTTTGTCAAAATTAAGTGTGACTCTCTTAAGGCTAAAAGTGTACTATCTATTCATACATAGTAGCAAGCATTTTTAGCATTCAACATTTTGTATCATCTCAACACAGTTCCACTTCTTACTCAATGCAGTACAATGGATCAAGCAGTCTCATTAGCTGCGAGAAGCAGACGATTCGAATCGAGTTTTATCCTTGCAAGGTAAACCTAAACACACGACATGCAGGGGCACTCCGTCCCCACACATATCAACCGTCCCCATCGATTCCCCGTCAGCAGATCAGGTCTCACCGCCTTGGCGTACAATGCCTCACTGACCCCGACTGGCCGTCGTGCAGTGACCGCACTTGTACCCACCATAACCGGAATGGGAGACTACGTCTCAGGTCGCGTGAGGGGGTATGTCCACTGCCAGGTTCACTCAGGTACTAGGCTTACCAATTTACCATATTTCTCGGTATGTGTTTAGTACGTTCAAACGCTTGACGCAGGTATCCGCACATTAATCCTTATTCCATTTTCCACCTCGTGGACAACCAATCCCCATGGATTGTGGTCCACCAACTAGTATCATGACTGTGTGAAAGTGGGTACAATCAACTTCCTGATCTCGCGCGAGTGCTAGAAAAATCACTCGTCTTCTACCGAGACCCTAATTAAATAAAGCAGCTACTCGACCTGTCATACTAGTATTCATCTCAAAAGGGTTCCTGAGATCATGCAACTAGGGTTTCAAACAATTCCTACACCTAAGTGCACAATCAATCCTACAATCATTAAGTGAAGTAAAATAGCATAATTAACGGGTTATGCATAAAACCGGGGCTTGCCTTCCGAAGCAGTGGCAGGCAGGTCCTCTGGTGCAGGCTCTGGTGCTGGGTCGGGGGCAACCTCCTGGGCAGCTCCTTGCTCCGGCACGAGGACGTACTCTCCGTCAGCAAGATTACAGTCTATCGAAATGCAATGAACATGTATGTCATGATTATGCAAGATTTAAGAACATTAAGCTATAGAAAATTAAGTTAAGAGTTAACTTAGGGTTCCTTGGCTACGAGGGCCTTCTAGTGGTATACATAGACTTATCACCTTTTAGGTTTAGGTTTTCTTTCTAAAATAACACATTGGATTTGTATTGCCTCTATAAATTTCAGTGGACAATTATAAAGGTCTTAGGAGGACATTAAATTTCATCATCCATTTTCTTTTCTTAATTCCCACCTAGGGTTTCTAGTAGGGGTTTTGAACTATGATAGTAGTTTAAAAACTTTCCAAAAATTCTGTAAAAATTACAGTGGGTTGTTACTGGCTAGACTAGCTTATTTTAATAATTTGAGGCTTAAGGTACAAAAGCTAGGCTTTAAACAAAATAACAATGGTTAGGCAATTTGGGCCATTTTACACTACAAGTCCCTTATTAAAGTGGTTTCTGCCCTAGTGGTCATTTTTGCTGGCCTCTAGTAGTGATAAAAATCTCTTGTACCAAAAATGGCAGAGAGCTACATGGTGGTTAATTAATGGTGAATTTCTAAACTTGGGTGCAAAAAGAGTGATTAGAACTAACTTGTCATTTGAAAAATATCAAACAACAGATTTCAGATTTTTCTTAAGTTCTTATTATCAACACATTAGTTATCCTAAGGTTTGGGGAGGTTTCACCTTATGGTTATTTTTGTAGGGTTTTTCTAAGTTATTCCTATTTTCTTCCTTAAAAAGGTATCTTGTTTATTTTACACTACAACAGGGTAGGACATATTTTTCCAGTGAACTACATTGACTAAGTATCTCAACAAAAATAGGTGTGCCCTCTGGTTCATCATTTATATTGCCTTTTCTATTTTCCTTAAACTTAAGCATATTATAGAATAAGGGGTTAAAATTATCTTAAAGTAATAGACAGAGAGGTTTAATATTTTTAACTAAGTTAGTGAGTGAATACAAACTTCTCCAAATTTTTCTAACCCTAGTTAAATAGTGCAACTATTTTTCTTGCTATTATTAAGCTTTTGGCCAAAACTGAAAATAAATCAGAACCTTATATTTTTCTCTAGTTCCTATGTGGTTTTATATTTTTCTTAGACAGGTTACAGTATTTAGAGTTTGGCAAAATTGGTTTGACCACATTTGGATGATTTAAACCAAAGTTATGCATTTTCAAAGTTGATGTCCAATTTAAAAACAGATTTACTTAAGGTTTTCTGGAAAAACGAGTTTGCACCGAGACCCCTAGGGTTAAACTGATTCAACTCTCGCAGATCTACCCTCAGGTCACTATTCAAATGAGTCTTGGGCTTTACACTTAACCCCCCAGGGTTTTCTTCCTCACACCCGCGGTCCTTCTTCTAAACCGAACAGTAGCCGTAGGAAAGAAAGGACGGCGCGGCTTACCGGCGGCGAGGGAGGTCCGGCGAAGGGTGGGGTCGGCTCGGGGAGGCTCTGGCGGTCACGTCGAGGTACGGCTCGTCGTCGGAGGTGGCCGGAATTGCCTGGTCCACGAGCGCAGGCGGGTGAGCTCGTCGGCGGCGAGTCTACCGGCCAAACCACGGCGAGCTGGTTCAATCCGACGGCACGGTGAGCTTCACGGGGTCACGCAGCGACTGTGTGCACAAGGAATCGAAGAATGGCTGAGCGGATTACCCGGTCCACGAACTCCGGCGAGGTTAAGTGCTCCGGCGTGGGTGGACTGGCTTCTCCGGCGAAGGAAACTCCAATTCCTCGCTCGGGGAGTCTCGCAGAGGGGTGCACAAGCTTCTCCGAGGGCGGGACGGGGCTGGAAATGGTAGAGCGGGCCGGTCTACGATGGCAGGGGGACTGGGTGGCCGCGGACGGCGGCGCACGGGCCAACAACGGTGAAACAAGCTCCGGCGAGGGTCGGGTGGGTGCGGACGGGTAAGGTCGACGCTCGGGAGGGTTTTATAGGCGCGGGCGCGCACCAGGGCGCTGGCCTAGCCGTTTGGCGCGACGCGGGCGCGAAGGGCGCGCGCGGGCGTGCTCTGGCGTGCTCAGAGCGCGTCGAACACGTGGCGCTTTGCTTCTGCCCGTGTTCTTCGCCCTGCTGAGCGGCCAAGCGTACGAATCTCGCCATGTCGACTGTGAAAGATCTCTTCCCTGCACCTAGAGCTACCTATTTCATGTGAGTTCCAAGGGAGGATACGCCCTAGGTTAGGAGATAGACCGGCGCCAAGTTTGGTTTGTCTCACTGCACACTCCGCGACAAAACCGATGTCAAAGCTTGTCAAATGTCCGAGTCTCGGTTTCAAATTTTTCCAGGGGGTGCCTTAAGTGGTATAGCACATTTTTGGTGTAGAACCCAAGTGGTTTTGGCGCCATTTTCAAAGTGAACACGGCTGGTCTTTGAAGTAGGGCTAAAATGTGACTTAGAGAAAATTAGAGAGCTCTAGCTCTCTCTCCACTTGGAGATTTGAAAAGGGGTTTCTCCAGGGGCCTTTTTGCAAAATTTTCTCCTCCAAAATGTTGGTTATCATGTTGCTTAAGGTTTGGGTAAAAGTTACACATGCTTTACCTATTTGATCTCTCACTCTCCCCCCCCCCCTTACTTAGGGTTAGGGAAGGTAGGGCTTTGGAGAGAGCTAGGGTTCTTCTCCCCCCTACTGTCCAAGATAGTAAGTGTGCAAGATCTTAGGGTAATGTTTCTCATGTCATGGGCTACTCAATTATAACATGAGCCCCAGGGTTCTTATGTGCTGCCCTAAGCCTTTATCTTATGTGATCACAGCTTCTAGTGCCAAAGTGGCTCTTAGCCAGGGTAACACCTGGGTGTTACAACCCTCCCCCCTTAAAGGAATCTCGTCCCGAGATTTAGGTAGAGTTCCTGGGAGGGGTGCTTGAGGGGGTGATGGTGGTGTTTCTCCTTTACCCACGTTTCTCTTGTTAACTGTTCTTCGAATGTCATCCTCTTTGCAACTTCAGAAGGAAGCCCTTCTTAAGTTGTATCCATAACTTAGACTATCCTTGTTATCTAAGTTTTTCTTATAATTGTATTCAAAGGGCAGGTGGGGGTAGGTTTCGGGGGTTACGTACCGGCTTCTTTGGGTAGAAAGTCGGGGAAGCGAGAGCGTAGAAAATCCTCTGTCTCCCACGTAGCTTCTTCTGCTGAATGATGACTCCACTGAACCTTATACATTCTGATTGACCTTGCCCGAGTTGATCTTTCCTTCTGATCCAATACCTTAACGGGGTACTCCTGGTAGGACAAGTCTGGTTCTATTTCAATGTCTGGTTCTGGTAGCACCTCAGTGGGTAGACGAACACATTTCCGCAGCTGAGACACATGGAACACATTGTGAACTGCGGACATATGGGATGGTAATTCCAATTGGTAGGCTACGGGTCCACAACTTTTCTCGATCTTATAAGGTCCAATGTAGCGAGGGGCCAACTTGCCCTTGATCCCAAATCTTTGGATACCCTTGGTTGGTGACACCTTAAGATAGACATGATCTCCCACTGTAAACTGTAGAGGCTTCCGCCTCTTGTCATGATAACTCTTTTGTCTGGCCTGCGCAGCTTCTAGGTTCTTCTTGACAATTCTAACCTTTGCCTCTGCTTCAAGCACCAAATCTGGCCCAAAAATTTCCCTTTCCCCTGCTTGAGACCAATTTAGCGGGGTTCTGCATCTTCTCCCATATAAGGCCTCAAAAGGTGCCATCTTCAGACTGGACTGATAACTGTTATTGTAAGAGAATTCTGCCAAAGAGAGGCACTTGTCCCAATCCTTCCCATAATGTAGTGCACATGCCCGCAACATGTCTTCCAAAATCTGATTCACCCTTTCTGTCTGGCCATCAGTCTGAGGGTGATAGGCTGAGCTTCGGATTACTTGGGTTCCAAGTGATTCTTGCAGTTTCTCCCAAAAGCGTGCCACAAACAGGGCTCCTCTGTCAGATACAATGGTTTTTGGCATACCATGCAACCTTACTATCTGATCAACATAAATCTCTGCGTACTTCTCTGTCTTGTGGGTGGTGTGTACTGGCAAGAAATGAGCAGTCTTGGTCAATCTATCCACAATAACCCATATGGAATCATGGTGCCGGGAGGTATTGGGTAATCCCACTATGAAGTCCATGCAAATGTCCTCCCATTTCCAAGATGGTATGGGAAGGGGTTGCAAAGGGCCTGCTGCTTTCAGATGACTAGCTTTTACTCTCTGACAAGTGTCACATTCTGAAACGTACTTGGCAATTTCCCTCTTCATCCTGGTCCACCAATAAAGAGGTCTGAGATCATGGTACATCTTGTTGCTACCCGGGTGCATGGAGAACTTGGAAAGGTGAGCTTCATCCAATATCTTCTTTCTGAGCTCGGGGTCCTTGGGAACCACCAATCGGTCTTCAAACCATAAAACTCCTTTGCTGTCCTGGCGGAAACACTTGTATTTCTCTGCCTTCAGCTCGATCATTTCTTTAATAATGTGAACTCCCTTATCCCCAAACTGTGCCTGAGCTATTTGTTCTTGCAATGTGGGCTCCACTGCAATATATCTCAATTCACCGGAAGGAACAACTTCCAGGTTCAGCTTGCACAACTCATCACACAAGGTGGTGATTCTTGCATCCATGTTCATGCAATTACATTGGGCTTTTCGGCTCAAAGCATCTGCCACAACATTTGCCTTGCCAGGATGGTAATGCACCTCCAAATCATAGTCCTTGATCAATTCCAACCATCTTCTCTGCCTCATGTTCAGATCTGCCTGAGTGAAAATGTACTTGAGGCTCTTGTGATCAGTGTAAATGTTACAGTGAGCTCCCATCAAGTAGTGTCTCCATATCTTGAGAGCATGAACTACTGCTGCCAACTCCAGATCATGGGTCGGGTAGTTCTGCTCATGAGGTCTAAGGGCTCGGGAAGCATAAGCAATCACTCTGTTCTCTTGCATCAACACACAACCCAATCCGGTACCAGAAGCATCACAATAAACTTCGAATGGCTTTGTGCTGTCGGGTTGGGCTAGCACTGGTGCTGTTGTCAAATGTTGCCTCAAGGTATGAAAAGCTTCTTCACACTTTTGGCTCCACTCAAATTTGACCCCTTTCTTTAACAGTTCAGTCATTGGCTTGGCAATTCGAGAGAAATCCGGAATAAATCGTCGGTAATACCCTGCCAATCCCAGAAAACTCCTAATCTGCTTCACTGTAGTCGGGGGTTTCCAGTCCATCACTTCTTGCACCTTCTCAGGATCAACTGATATCCCATCCTGAGAAATTGTGTGACCCAAGAATTTTATTTCTTTCAGCCAGAACTCACACTTGGACAACTTAGCATATAACTGATGGTCGCGAAGTCTCTGAAGCACAATATGCAGATGCTCTGTGTGTTCATCTTCATTCTTGGAGTAAACCAGAATGTCATCAATGAAGACAACCACAAACTTGTCCAGCTCTGGCATGAATACTGAGTTCATCAAATACATGAAATAAGCCGGGGCATTGGTTAGCCCAAAAGACATCACCAAAAACTCATAGAGCCCATATCTGGTAGAGAAGGCCGTCTTGGGAATGTCACTGGTTCGAATCTTGATCTGATGGTAGCCCGAGCGAAGGTCTATCTTGGAGAATACCTTGGCTCCTACCAATTGATCAAACAGAACATCAATGCGGGGTAACGGGTACTTGTTCTTGATAGTCACCGCATTGAGAGGGCGGTAATCAACACACATTCTCAAACTCTCATCCTTCTTCTTCACGAACAAGGCGGGACATCCCCATGGTGAAGTGCTTGGACGAATAAACCCCTTGTCCAACAATTCTTGCAATTGTTTCTTCAGTTCTGCCAACTCCGCGGGAGGCATCCTATAAGGTCTCTTGGAGATAGGAGCAGTCCCGGGTTGCAATTCAATGGCGAACTCAATATCTCTGTCAGGTGGCATCCCTGGCAATTCCTCCGGAAAGACATCGGGGTAGTCGCAGACTACTGGGATCTGCCTTACTGGAGACTCTGCTATAACAAGGGCACAAGACTGGGTACCACCCTGGTTGGGTAAATACAAAACAGTCTCGCCATAAACAGGGGAATGAATTTCAATGGCTCTGGCCGCAATGTCCAGTATTGCCTGATGTCTGGTCAACCAATCAGTTCCCAAGATGATATCCACACTATCCAGTCCCAAAATAAGAAGGTCAGTTTTAATTATCAAACTACCAAACTTTAGAGGTACCTTCATGCTGATTTGGTTAGTGGCAATCCTGCCTCCCGGGGTGGAAATGGTAATAGCCCCGTGGGTGTGGCAAAAAGGCAACTGGCACTTGACACTAAATTTGGTACTGACAAAACTATGCGATGCACCAGAATCAAAAAGGACAGTAGCAGGAAAATTTAAAACTGTAAAGATACCAGTCATGACGGGTGCTCCCTCTGGTATGTCAGCCATTGTAGTGAAGTTCAGCTTGCCCTGCCTCACTTGCACTTTCTGCCTCTTTCCCTGGTTCTGGTTGACATTCTGCCCCTGCCTCTGCTGATTCTTGGGGCAATTCTTGGCATAGTGCCCAGTACTGCCACAAGTGAAACACCGGTTATCATTAGCCTGGCGGTACTGCTGCTGCTGGTTGTTCCTCTGAACTGGGAATTGGGCACGGTTGGGTGCCTGCTGCTGTTGCTGCTGCTGCTGCTGTGGTGGCCTGATCACCCACCTTCCCTGCTGCTGCTGGGGTCCCCTGCTCTGGGAGTCAGACACAATCCTGAAGCGCTGGGGCTGTGACGAGGGTCCGGCCACAGGGGTCTTCCTCTTCTTCTCCGCCTGCCGAGCCAAGATGCAGTCTTCCTGGGAGATGGCCATGTTGACCAACTCGTTGTAACTGTTGGCCCGGACGGTGTTGAGACGGTCACGGAGCTTGGTGCTGAGCCCTCTCCTGAACCTGTCTCGCTTCTTCTCATCTGTATCTGCATGGTATCCGGCATACTGACACAGATCGTTGAAGGCCTGGGCATACTGTAACACTGTCCTGCTGCCCTGAGTGAGTGCCAGAAACTCATTGAGCTTCCGGTCCATGATGCCAGCGGGAATATGATGCCCTCTGAAAGCGGCCTTGAACTCCCTCCACTCCACCTCTCTACCATCCGGCTGCATAGCCAGAAAATGGTCCCACCAAGTTCTTGCGGGTCCGCGAAGCTGCTGTGTGGCGAACCTGACCTTGGTGACCTCCGAACAAGCCCCATGGAGCAATGGGAACTTGGATTCTATCACCCTCAACCACACATCTGCATCCAGTGGGTCCTCCGACCTGGTAAACAATGGCGGCTGTGTGCTGAGAAACTCCTGGTAAGTAGCAGCGACGGGGTGACGCTGGTGGTCTCCACCATACTGCTGAGGTGGTGGCTGCCGCTGAGCTAGCTGCCTCAGAATCTCATTCTGCTGGGCCATGAGCTCCTGCAAAGTGGGAGGCGGTGGCGGTGGAGGAACGTGCTCATTCTGACCACGGCGTACTCTCCCAGCCATCTGAAAAAGTCACATGGTTGCTTAATAACATATCTCCAAGCTTAAGGTTCGGACATGGTAGGGGAGTCAAAGTAATTGATAGATTTCAAATAAATCAAACGAAAACATGATCCTTCCATCCGAATTTAAATTACCATCAGTCATCCCTAAACATCCAAGAGAGTTTTACCACTGGTTACATCAAGGAAGCAAAAGACTCAACTCTACCTGGCCTAGTACCCTAAAGGTGCAAAAGCTAAGCTAGCGGCGAGGAGTCCAACTATCACCAATTTCTAACATTAGTCTGGCCTCTACTGAGCGAACGAGGCGACGCTAGACTCGGGGGAAGGGGGTCTCCCTGAGCCAGCGGTGTCTACACTGGAGGCAGACTCATCTCCTCCCTCGATGTCGACGTCCTCGTCAGCCTCCGCATCATGGATCTCTTGGTGATGCATGTCCAGATGCGCATTAGCCTCTGCTAACTGCTGCTGAGTGTTGAGGAGCTGATCCTCGAGGACCTCTATGGTATTCTCCCTGGTACCCACCAGCTCTTCCAACTCATGAATCTCGTCAGTCAGCTGCTCCACCTGTAAATCTTTCTCCACCAGCTCCTGGGATAAATCCACCACGAGCTCCTCCCTGTTATCCAGGGTGATCTTGGTGTCTTCTAGCAATGCCATCAGGTGGGACATGGCCTCCCCACGCATCACTTGCAGACGATACAGAGCGTTCATGCACCGTACCGACAAGTGTGCCGTGTGGCCTGGGTAGAGAGCCCAGATGTCCTTGGCATGCTCCACCCGGTCCTTCCACATCGGGTCGTCCTCCTTCTCCGCAGGGAACAACCCAATGGGGTGAGTAGCCAACTCCAAGGGGTGAAATCCATAGAAGGTGGTCAGTCCATGCAGAGCGATAGCCTCAATAGTGTCCTCAGCCCGGTATCCATAGGACTCGGAGTCCAGTGAACGCCAGCCTGGCTGCAGGGGATGAGGCTCCAAAGTCATCCTCACCCTACAGCGAGGTACCCAGTGCTTCTCGAATAGCTGCACCGCGTACTGAGGGGGTGTCGAATATCCTGCCCCCTGAAGCACCTCCCACAAGATGCGGGGAAAACCCTCTCGTGCAAGTCCGTCAGTGTGGGTCAGTGCATCTCCATCCTCGGAGGATCCGTGGGAAGTCATCTGTGCACGGTTAAGCGTAAGTAAAGAAAAAGAAGTAAAAAGAACAAGGAAAACAAAACTCAACCTGCCTCTAGTTAAAGAAAAAGGTATTGGGGACCTAGTTGGCTGCTATTTCACCTTTAAGTCTTTTTTTTTATTTAGTCAATTATTTACTTAATTAAGAATGCATGCATGCACGTCCTGAACGACCTCACAAGAAAATAAGAGGAATAGGGAAGAACTCCCATCCTGTAAAAGTGGCCTGTAGGGCCTAGTCACTTAGCCACCTAGCTACCCTTCTATTATCCTAAGGCTTCACGTCCTAGGTCTATCCTGCTCGCCCTACTATCTATCCAACATTGTTTCTATCCAGTTTTACTTTTAGAAAAGGGATGGTGTTTAGGATTTATTGATTCCTCTGTGGTGGTACAAGCTCCGATACCAGCTGTGGCGGAACCGCCCGAATTATTCCAACTTAACTGCCTCAATCCGGCCTTAGAGGCTAGACCACACTTAAATAGGAATAAATCGTCAGTCCCTCGGATCTAGTCCGACACGGCCACTGACAGGATCAAGTACCACAGTCTCACTCGATGGTGAGTCACAGAGCAAATACAATAAAGCATAAAACCATGCATGGGAGAGTATTAAGTTATTACATCACCATTGTCATCATCGGAGTTTTCGCAAAAGTAACCATCATTGTTTTTGGAATGCAGCGGAAATTAAACTAACGGTAAATAAATGGAGGGATGGGGAAGCCTGTCCCATCACTCCTCATGCTCCTGCTCAGCCGAGGCAGGGTCCCACTCGACAGTCCAACCCGGTGGCAGGGTGGATGGCCAAGTCACTCCAGCAACCATGTCCTCCAGAGAACCTGTAAAATTATGCCACAAGCAAGGCTGAGTATACTAATACTCAGCTAGACTTACCCGGTGTGAGGAGTCTATACTCCTCTACCTCTAGACATGCAGCTGTTTGGCTGTGGGGTTTGGTTGCCAAAAGCACTAGCTGAGTTTCTGAATCAAGATTTTAACTTTGTCAAAATTAAGTGTGACTCTCTTAAGGCTAAAAGTGTACTATCTATTCATACATAGTAGCAAGCATTTTTAGCATTCAACATTTTGTATCATCTCAACACAGTTCCACTTCTTACTCAATGCAGTACAATGGATCAAGCAGTCTCATTAGCTGCGAGAAGCAGACGATTCGAATCGAGTTTTATCCTTGCAAGGTAAACCTAAACACACGACATGCAGGGGCACTCCGTCCCCACACATATCAACCGTCCCCATCGATTCCCCGTCAGCAGATCAGGTCTCACCGCCTTGGCGTACAATGCCTCACTGACCCCGACTGGCCGTCGTGCAGTGACCGCACTTGTACCCACCATAACCGGAATGGGAGACTACGTCTCAGGTCGCGTGAGGGGGTATGTCCACTGCCAGGTTCACTCAGGTACTAGGCTTACCAATTTACCATATTTCTCGGTATGTGTTTAGTACGTTCAAACGCTTGACGCAGGTATCCGCACATTAATCCTTATTCCATTTTCCACCTCGTGGACAACCAATCCCCATGGATTGTGGTCCACCAACTAGTATCATGACTGTGTGAAAGTGGGTACAATCAACTTCCTGATCTCGCGCGAGTGCTAGAAAAATCACTCGTCTTCTACCGAGACCCTAATTAAATAAAGCAGCTACTCGACCTGTCATACTAGTATTCATCTCAAAAGGGTTCCTGAGATCATGCAACTAGGGTTTCAAACAATTCCTACACCTAAGTGCACAATCAATCCTACAATCATTAAGTGAAGTAAAATAGCATAATTAACGGGTTATGCATAAAACCGGGGCTTGCCTTCCGAAGCAGTGGCAGGCAGGTCCTCTGGTGCAGGCTCTGGTGCTGGGTCGGGGGCAACCTCCTGGGCAGCTCCTTGCTCCGGCACGAGGACGTACTCTCCGTCAGCAAGATTACAGTCTATCGAAATGCAATGAACATGTATGTCATGATTATGCAAGATTTAAGAACATTAAGCTATAGAAAATTAAGTTAAGAGTTAACTTAGGGTTCCTTGGCTACGAGGGCCTTCTAGTGGTATACATAGACTTATCACCTTTTAGGTTTAGGTTTTCTTTCTAAAATAACACATTGGATTTGTATTGCCTCTATAAATTTCAGTGGACAATTATAAAGGTCTTAGGAGGACATTAAATTTCATCATCCATTTTCTTTTCTTAATTCCCACCTAGGGTTTCTAGTAGGGGTTTTGAACTATGATAGTAGTTTAAAAACTTTCCAAAAATTCTGTAAAAATTACAGTGGGTTGTTACTGGCTAGACTAGCTTATTTTAATAATTTGAGGCTTAAGGTACAAAAGCTAGGCTTTAAACAAAATAACAATGGTTAGGCAATTTGGGCCATTTTACACTACAAGTCCCTTATTAAAGTGGTTTCTGCCCTAGTGGTCATTTTTGCTGGCCTCTAGTAGTGATAAAAATCTCTTGTACCAAAAATGGCAGAGAGCTACATGGTGGTTAATTAATGGTGAATTTCTAAACTTGGGTGCAAAAAGAGTGATTAGAACTAACTTGTCATTTGAAAAATATCAAACAACAGATTTCAGATTTTTCTTAAGTTCTTATTATCAACACATTAGTTATCCTAAGGTTTGGGGAGGTTTCACCTTATGGTTATTTTTGTAGGGTTTTTCTAAGTTATTCCTATTTTCTTCCTTAAAAAGGTATCTTGTTTATTTTACACTACAACAGGGTAGGACATATTTTTCCAGTGAACTACATTGACTAAGTATCTCAACAAAAATAGGTGTGCCCTCTGGTTCATCATTTATATTGCCTTTTCTATTTTCCTTAAACTTAAGCATATTATAGAATAAGGGGTTAAAATTATCTTAAAGTAATAGACAGAGAGGTTTAATATTTTTAACTAAGTTAGTGAGTGAATACAAACTTCTCCAAATTTTTCTAACCCTAGTTAAATAGTGCAACTATTTTTCTTGCTATTATTAAGCTTTTGGCCAAAACTGAAAATAAATCAGAACCTTATATTTTTCTCTAGTTCCTATGTGGTTTTATATTTTTCTTAGACAGGTTACAGTATTTAGAGTTTGGCAAAATTGGTTTGACCACATTTGGATGATTTAAACCAAAGTTATGCATTTTCAAAGTTGATGTCCAATTTAAAAACAGATTTACTTAAGGTTTTCTGGAAAAACCAGTTTGCACCGAGACCCCTAGGGTTAAACTGATTCAACTCTCGCAGATCTACCCTCAGGTCACTATTCAAATGAGTCTTGGGCTTTACACTTAACCCCCCAGGGTTTTCTTCCTCACACCCGCGGTCCTTCTTCTAAACCGAACAGTAGCCGTAGGAAAGAAAGGACGGCGCGGCTTACCGGCGGCGAGGGAGGTCCGGCGAAGGGTGGGGTCGGCTCGGGGAGGCTCTGGCGGTCACGTCGAGGTACGGCTCGTCGTCGGAGGTGGCCGGAATTGCCTGGTCCACGAGCGCAGGCGGGTGAGCTCGTCGGCGGCGAGTCTACCGGCCAAACCACGGCGAGCTGGTTCAATCCGACGGCACGGTGAGCTTCACGGGGTCACGCAGCGACTGTGTGCACAAGGAATCGAAGAATGGCTGAGCGGATTACCCGGTCCACGAACTCCGGCGAGGTTAAGTGCTCCGGCGTGGGTGGACTGGCTTCTCCGGCGAAGGAAACTCCAATTCCTCGCTCGGGGAGTCTCGCAGAGGGGTGCACAAGCTTCTCCGAGGGCGGGACGGGGCTGGAAATGGTAGAGCGGGCCGGTCTACGATGGCAGGGGGACTGGGTGGCCGCGGACGGCGGCGCACGGGCCAACAACGGTGAAACAAGCTCCGGCGAGGGTCGGGTGGGTGCGGACGGGTAAGGTCGACGCTCGGGAGGGTTTTATAGGCGCGGGCGCGCACCAGGGCGCTGGCCTAGCCGTTTGGCGCGACGCGGGCGCGAAGGGCGCGCGCGGGCGTGCTCTGGCGTGCTCAGAGCGCGTCGAACACGTGGCGCTTTGCTTCTGCCCGTGTTCTTCGCCCTGCTGAGCGGCCAAGCGTACGAATCTCGCCATGTCGACTGTGAAAGATCTCTTCCCTGCACCTAGAGCTACCTATTTCATGTGAGTTCCAAGGGAGGATACGCCCTAGGTTAGGAGATAGACCGGCGCCAAGTTTGGTTTGTCTCACTGCACACTCCGCGACAAAACCGATGTCAAAGCTTGTCAAATGTCCGAGTCTCGGTTTCAAATTTTTCCAGGGGGTGCCTTAAGTGGTATAGCACATTTTTGGTGTAGAACCCAAGTGGTTTTGGCGCCATTTTCAAAGTGAACACGGCTGGTCTTTGAAGTAGGGCTAAAATGTGACTTAGAGAAAATTAGAGAGCTCTAGCTCTCTCTCCACTTGGAGATTTGAAAAGGGGTTTCTCCAGGGGCCTTTTTGCAAAATTTTCTCCTCCAAAATGTTGGTTATCATGTTGCTTAAGGTTTGGGTAAAAGTTACACATGCTTTACCTATTTGATCTCTCACTCTCCCCCCCCCCTTACTTAGGGTTAGGGAAGGTAGGGCTTTGGAGAGAGCTAGGGTTCTTCTCCCCCCTACTGTCCAAGATAGTAAGTGTGCAAGATCTTAGGGTAATGTTTCTCATGTCATGGGCTACTCAATTATAACATGAGCCCCAGGGTTCTTATGTGCTGCCCTAAGCCTTTATCTTATGTGATCACAGCTTCTAGTGCCAAAGTGGCTCTTAGCCAGGGTAACACCTGGGTGTTACAACCATATTTCCCGACATGTGCTTAGTATGTTCAAAAGCTTGACTCAGGTATCCACACATTAATCCTTAATTCCTTTTTCCCGTCTCATGGACAAGGCATCCTTCCTGGATCCAAGTCCATAGACAAACATAGATCCCGTTATCAAGATGAATACAATCAATTCCTGACCTCGCGCGAGTGCTAGAAAAATCACTCGACTTCTACCGAGATCCTAATTAGCAAGCAACTACTCGACCTAACATACTAGTATCCATCTCAAAAGGAATCCTAAGTTCATGCAACTAGAGGTTTCAAGCAACTCCTACACTTAAGTGCACAATACAATCCTACAAGCATTAAGTGTAGTAAAGTAGCATATAATAATACGGTTATGCATAAACTGGGGCTTGCCTTCAATAGCTGGGGCTGCGGGGAGATCCTCGATGGCAGCCTCAGGAGCTTGCTCCTGGTCTTCCTCTTGGTCAGTTCCTTGCTCGGGGATGAGCACGTACTCTCCGTCAGCGAGATTACAATCTAATGAATGCAATGAATAAGATACATGCATGATATGATATGTGCTTTAGCAATTAAACTTTGATGGTGAATGATCTACTTAATTAGATAGAGTTTAATCTTTGCTATTAAAGATTTTTGGTAGTATACTTAGTATTTTAGATCTCACTCAGCTAAACTAAGTGGTAAGTCCATTTTGGTGTTCCACTGAATTCTTTTTAAGCCTTAGTGAGAATTGTCAAGATTTCTAGTTGAACTTACTAGAGCGAGGTTTATCTTTTATTTCTTTCCCTTTATTTTCTTTATGTTTTTAGAGCGGGTTTGAACCACAAGTTGTCTTAATAAATTTCCAAAAATTCTGTAAAAATTACAGTGGCTTTTTACTGGTGTATACTTCTCTGTATCAAAATTTGGGGTTCAAAAAGTGAATAGTTCTCTCTGGATAAAATTATTAAATATTAGGGCAGAAGGGGTGTTTTGAACTACAACTACCATTTAACAGTAGGTTATCCTCTAAGACTTATTTTTTCTGGCATTTAGATGTTATAACATGACTTTGTACTAACTGTTAGCCACTAATATCCTTTAGTCATTTTTCTATGATTTTCTAAAGTTTCTAGTCAAAGGGGTGCTTTCTACTACCACTATATTTGAAAAACATCAAACAACAGATTTCTGATTTTTCCTAGCTTCTTCTTTGTGCAAGAGCAATCATTTTGAAGTTTGGCATCTTTTTGCTTAAGGGAATGGTGGTAGAAATTATTTGGATTAAATGGCCTTTCCATGAAGTATTGGTAATAGGTATTATTTTGCATTTTTTAAATGGCCTTTCCATGAAGTATTGATCTAGTAAAATTTTATTTGCCCATTATTTCACCATTATTGGGTTGCTCATGATTTATTTGAAATAGAGCCCAATATCAAGTTTTATTTGTTTACCCTACTTAAAATGATGCGCTGGGGTGGTTATCATTTTTGTAGTAGGGTTCTAGTGGTTACAAGTCCACTGGATCTTTATGACAAATTATGAAATTGTTTTTATAATTCTAATAATTGTTTTCTAGTTGGAATAATGCTAAATAAAACATTTCACTTTAGTTCTGTTATGGACTAGTGGTCCTTTTTTTTCCTAGGTTCTCTGTTACTTAAGTAGGCTAGAAAAAATAATTGCACTCACTGTTCATTAATTTCTAATGACTTTCTGATTTTCCTAAGTTTTGGGCTCAAATGGCTTTTAATAGATATCCCTACTTAAATTTTCGATACTGGGTCCTCACTATTTTTAAACAGTGTTTAAATGGGGTTTGACCATCTACAAATTTTCTTAGGTTCAGTACAGAAGCATAACTAATTTTCTTTAATTAAATAAGGTTTAGTCAGTTTCTGTATTTAATTCCAAACTATAAAATTTAAAATAGAAGGCATGGGGTTTAGTATTTTTAATTGGTAGCCCATAATATTTAGAATACAACAAAATTGGTTTGACAATTTTTGGTTAAGTATTTCTCAAGTTATGAATTTCCTAAGTTCTCTGTTCATTAAAAAGATTAAACAGACATGATTAAAGGGAAAACTACTTTGCAACGGGGTCCCTGTCGGGTGTTTTCAAAGTTCCTTACAGACTAGTTCTTGGATTACTATTCAAATGTGTCGCTGACAGTTTAGAAAACCCCCTGGGGTTCCTCTAAACCTAACCCGAGGTCCTTCCCCCAAATTAAACAGTACCCGCAGTGGAGGAAAGGGCGGAGGGGCTTACCAGCGGCGAGACTGCTCCGGTGAGGTGGCCGAGGGTGTAGGGGAGGTCCTGAGAGTCACGGCGATGTGCGGGTCGCCGTTGGGGATGGTCGGAGTCGGCCGGTCCACGTGCGCAGGCGGGGGAGCTCGTCGGCGACGAGGAGTCCGGCCTATCCAGGGCACAATTGACCAATCAAATAGGTCAGAGAGCTTCACTAGGGATCAAGGATGGTGTGCACGTGAGGAATTGAAGAACGACTCACTGGATTGCTCGGTCTACGCGCGTAGGCAGGCAGCCAAAGTCCGGCAAGGATGATCTTGGCTTTTCGGTGAAGTTCTGCCAGGTCTGAGAGCTTGGGAAGCTTCACAAGCTCTTGGCAAAGCTATCTGAGCAGTTGGCACAGCTTGGAAGCGACTGGAGTGGGTTGGCCATGGTGGCCGAGGCTCGGGTGGCAATGGCGGGTGGAAGGGAGCTCGTCGGAGCTAAGGAGGGGCGTCTGGCCGGCAAAGGTGAGCATGGGGTGAGGTGAGGCGCGCCCGGGGAGGCTTTATAGGCACGGTCGAGCACGGCTAAGGGCGGGGCTCTGACAAGTGCTCGGGGCATGCGGGGGCGAACGCCAGTGCGCGCTCTGGCGCCTGGCACGACATCGAGCACGAGGCAGCGCAGAGAGAGGTCGAGTTCATGCGCGGATTGGCTCCAAATCTTTGAGATTATGGCCATGATCCTGTTGAGAGATCTCTTCCTCTGACATTCCTTTGTCGTTTATGTGTGGAGGCTTGCAGGTTTTGCTGACTGGATCAAGAGATAGAGAGGGGAGAAATCGGGTTTGTCTCACTGCCATGCACAGAGAGAAGATCCCAGGTTTGACGTGTCCAAGGCACGCGTCCCGATGCCATCTTCTGACATGCGGTAGAGAGGTTAGTTAGGCACAATTTTGTCAATGGGGTCATTAGGATTTGAGCTAGGGATCAAGGTGAACACGCTCGGTCTTTGGCTAAAGGGCTGAAATCAGAATTCTGAATTTCAGAAATCCCCATTGGACCCTCACTTGAGAAGCTTGTTTGGAGTTTTTATTAAACTATTTTGGCCAAGCTTCCATAATCTTTATTGTAGGTTATTTAGTATATTTCAATGTTTATAATTGGCCTAAGCCATGATTTTATATTTTTCATGGCCTTTTACCCCTTTTCGTTATCTCTACTTAGATAGCTTGATTAGGGTTGGTGTTAGGGTTTCAACATTTTTCCCCTTTTTTGAAAGATCTTATTTGTTTGTAACATGATTCTTTAGATATACACTTAGTGGATCTTTTGTTAAGTTAATTTGATGCTTCATGCTCAATTTGGCTCACATGAAATGTTGATTCTTGGGTTAGCACTGAGAGAAACCCTAGGTGACACTGGGGTGTCACTGCCTTCCCCCCTTAAAGGAATCTCGTCCTGAGATTTGGGTCAGAGTCCTCCCAGGGTGAAGCGAAGGGTGAGACTTACAGGAAGTGGGTGCTCTATTATTAGGGCAAACTGCTCTTCGAATGTCATTCTCTTTGCAACTTTAGAAGGAAGTCCTTTTAAATTTTGGTTTCATAATTACTTTATTCTGATTTAAGATTATATTTCTGAAATTTAGATTCGAAGGGCAGGAGGAGGGGTTGAGTATGATTACGTACCAATTTCCTTAGGTAGGCAATCGGGGAAGTTGGATCGCAAGAATTCCTCAGTCTCCCAAGTAGCCTCATCCTTTGAGTGATTACTCCACTGGACCTTATACATCTTGATCGATCTAGCCCGAGTTGATCTTTCTTTGCAATCCAGAATCTTGGAAGGGTACTCTTGGTATGATAGATCTGGCTCTATCTCCAATTCTGGCTCTGCTATGATCTCGGTCGGCAATTGAACACACTTCTTCAGCTGAGATACATGGAACACATTGTGGATGGCAGACATTATTGGAGGTAACTTCAATTTATATGCCATGGGTCCACATGCTTCTATGATCTCATAAGGTCTAATGTAACGAGGGGCTAGCTTGCCTTTGATTCCAAACCTCTGCACTCCCTTGGTGGGTGATACTTTCAAATACACGAAATCTCCCACCTCGAACTGGAGAGGTTTCCTTCTCTTATCATGGTAACTCTTCTGCCTGGCATGAGCAGCTTCTAGATTTTTCCTGATTAGTTTGACCTTCCTTTTGGCTTCAGTCACTAAGTCAGGTCCAAAAACTTCTCTTTCTCTAGGCTGAGACCAATTTAGTGGTGTTCTACATCTTCTTCCATAGAGAGCTTCGAAAGGTGCCATCCTTAGGCTGGATTGATAACTGTTATTATAAGCAAACTCTGCCAAGGAGAGATGCTTATCCCAGTTCTTGCCACAATCGATTGCACAAGCTCTCAGCATATCTTCAAGAATTTGTTTCACCCTCTCAGTTTGACCATCAGTGTGTGGGTGGTAAGCTGAACTTCTGATTAGCTTGGTTCCCAAAGACTCCTGCAGTTGTTCCCAAAATCTAGCAACAAATTGGGCTCCTCGGTCAGAAACAATGGTCCGAGGCAATCTGTGCAAACACACGATCCGGTCAATGTACAACTCTGCGCACTTTTGAGCCTTATCAGTGGAGTGCACAAGGAGAAAATGTGCCACTTTCGTCAGTCTATCCACAATAACCCAAATCGAATCATGATGACGAGAGGTGTTGGGCAGACCCACGATGAAATCCATGCTGATGTCATCCCATTTCCACGAAGGTATAGACAGGGGTTGCAAAGCTCCAGCTGATTTCAAGTGGCTGGCCTTAATCCTCTGACAGGTGTCACACTCCGATACATATTGCGCTATCTCCCTCTTCATTCTGGTCCACCAATACAAGGGCTTCAGATCATGGTACATTTTGGTGCTCCCTGGATGCATAAAGAATTTGGAGAGATGGACCTCGTCCAAGATTTTCTTCTTGAGATCCTTGTTTAGGAATCACCAATCTGCTTTCAAACCACAATATACCCTTTCCATCTTGGTGGAAACATTTATACTTCTCGATCTTCTGATGGAGATTCTCCTTGATAATTTGCACTCCCTTGTCACTGAGCTAGGCCATGATGATCTGGTCTTGCAAAGCTGGCTCAATGGAAATGTGAGTCAAAGCACCAGAAGGAATCACTTCAATCTGCATCTTGCTCAACTCATCACACAAGGTGTTAATACGAGAATCCATCACAACACAGTTGCATTGCAAGTTCCGACTCAAGGCATCTGCTACCACATTGGCCTTTCCTAGGTGATAATGTACCTCCAGGTCATAGTCCTTAATCAGCTCTAGCCATCTTCTCTGCCTCATGTTGAGATCAGCCTGAGTAAAGATATACTTAAGGCTCTTATGATCAATGAAGATGTTGCAGTGGGTTCCCATCAAATAGTGCCTCCACATTTTCAATGCGTGAACCACTACTGCCAACTCTAGGTCATGAGTGGGATAATTCAGCTCATGAGGCCTGAGTGCTCTTGAGGCATAAGCAATGACTCGGTTGTCTTGCATCAAGACACAACCTAGTCTAGTGCCAGAGGCATCACAATACACATCAAATGGCTTGCTGCTGTCGGGTTGCTCTAACACCGGTGTTGTGGTCAGATGTTGCCTTAATGCATGAAAGGCATCTTCCCACTTCTGACCCCAAACAAACTTGGCTTCTTTCTTTAACAGCTCAGTTATGGGCTTCGCAATTCGAGAGAAATCCGGAATGAATCTTCGGTAATAACCTGCTAATCCCGGAAAACTCTGAATCTGACGGACAATCATTGGTGGCTTCCAGTTCATCACTTCTTGCACCTTATCAGGATCAACAGCTATTCCTGCCTGAGAGATAGTGTGACCCAAGAATTTGATCTCCTTTAGCCAAAAATCACATTTTGACAACTTGGCATAAAGGTGGTGCTCTCGCAGACGTTGAAGCACTACATGCAAATGCCCGACATGTTCTTCTTCGTTCTTTGATTACACCAAGATATCATCAATGAAAACCACTACGAATTTGTCCAATTCGGGCATGAAAACAGAATTCATCAGATACATGAAATATGTTGGTGCATTAGTCAGCCCAAAAGACATCACCAAGAATTCATATAGCCCATATCTGGTTGAGAAAGCCGTCTTTGGAATATCGCTTGCTCGTATCATGATCTGATGGTAGCCGGAGCAAAGGTCTATCTTGGAAAACACTTTGGCTCCGACCAACTAGTCAAAAAGAACATCAATATGAGGCAAAGGATACTTGTTCTTGATAGTCACCGCATTAAGAGGGCGGTAATCTATACACAGCCTCAAGCTTTCATCTTTCTTCTTTACAAATAGGGCTGGACATCCCCATGGCGAAGTACTTGGGCGAATAAAACCTTTGTCCAACAATTCTTGCAATTCCTTCTTCAATTCTGCCAACTCAGCGGGTGTCATCCGGTAAGGCCTCTTAGAAATGGGTGTCGTTCCCGGTTGCAACTCGATGGCGAATTCAATATCCCGGTCTGGTGGCATTCCTGACAATTTATGAGGAAAGACATCTGCATACTCACAGACCACTGGAATCTTCTTCAGAGGTAACTCCGTCATAGAAAAAGCACATGACTGAGTATAACCTTGACTGGGAAAAATTAAGGTGAAACTCCCACAGAACGAGGAATTGATTTCCACGCTGCGGCTGGCTACATCAAGCACTACTTGGTGCAGGGTCATCCAATTAGCTCCCAGAATAATATCCACATTTTCCAAACCCAAAACAAGAAGGGTGGTTTTGACAATGTGGCTTCCCAGTTGAATAGGCAGACTTTGGTTTAATTTATTAGTTGCAATTTTACCCCCAGGTGTGGCTATCATAAATGGCCCTTTTGAGTGATAGAAAGGAAGTTGACATTTAGCACTGAACTTTTGGCTAATGAAACTATGAGATGCACCAGAATCAAACAGAATTAAAGCAGGTTGATTATAAACTGAAAAGATACCGGTCATGATGGGGGCTCCCTCAGGTACTTCCTCCAGAGTAGTGAAGTTGAGCTTCCCTTGCCTGACTTGTATCTTCTGCTTTCTTCCCTTGTCTTGATTTGGTGCTGGCATCTGCCTCTGCTGATTCCTTGGGCAATTCTTGGCATAGTGACCCACATTGCCACAAGTGAAGCACTTGTTCCCATTGCCCTGGCGGAACTGCTGCTGCTGCGTAGGCTGATTGTTCCTCGGGGCGGGAGCTGGAAAACGAGTGGGTGCCGGCTGCTGCTGCTGAGGTGGCCTGATCACCCATCTGCCTGCCTGTTGCTGAAATCCCTTGCTCTGATTGTGAGAAACAATCCGGAACCTCTGGGCCTGAGCGGATGGTGCTGCCATTGGTTCCTTTCTCTTCTTCTCTGCCTGGTGAGCTACAATACAGTCCTCCTGGGAGATGGCTAGGTTGACCAACTCATTGAAGCTATCTGCCCGGACAGTGTTAAGACGTTCCCGCAGCTTGGTGTTGAGACCCGTACGGAAGCGGTCTCTCTTCTTCTCATTAGAATCAGCATGGTAACCTGCATACTGGCACAGGTGGTTGAAGGCCTGAGCATACTGCAATACCGTGCGGGTTCCTTGATTAAGTGCCAGAAACTCATTCAGCTTTCGATCGAGAATTCCGGCTGGAATGTGGTGCGCTCTGAAAGCAGTCTTGAATTCCTCCCAAGACACTTCACGATTAGCGGGGAGCATAGCACGGAAGTGGTCCCACCAAGTCCGAGCAGGGCCGCGAAGCTGCTGCGCGGTGAAGCGAGCCTTGGCATCAGCAGGGCAGTCTCCCGTGAGGAGGGGAAACTAAGAGCACCTAGAGGGGGGTGAATAGGTGATCCTGTAAAATTCAAAACCTAATAGCTACAAAACTTGGTTAAGTGTTAGAATGATAAAACCAAGTGGCTATAGAGCGAGTTCTTGCGAGTCACAATAATCACACAGAAACACAATCACAAGAGACACGCGAGTTATCCCGTGGTTCGGCCAAGTAATACTTGCCTACTTCCACGTTGTGGTGTCCCAATGGACGAGGGTTGCACTCAACCCCTTTCAAGTGATCCAATGATCAACTTGAATACCACGGTGTTCTTCTTTCTTATACTTTCTCCCGTTTGCGAGGAATCTCCACAACTTGGAGTCTCTTGCCCTTACAACAAAGATCAAAATGAAAGCACTAGAGTAAGGATGGGAAGCAACACACACAAATCCGCAGCAATACGCACACACACAAGCCAAGAATTGAGCTCAAATGAAGCGCAACAAGTTCACCACTAGAACAGAGCTCAAATCACTAACAAAGTCAATCGAGTGCGCGGAGACAGAGTGTGGAAGACTTAGAATGCTCAAAGTATGCTTGGGTGTCTCCTCCATGCGCCTAGGGTCCCTTTTATAGCCCCAAGACAGCTAGGAGCCGTTGGAGGCATTCTTGGAAGGCTAATCTTGCCTTCTGTCGGGTGGCGCATCGGACAGTTCGGTGCGCCACCGGACAGCCACTATTCATGTCCGGTGCGCGATTCTCTTCCTAATTTGGCGCAGCCGACCATTGCAGATGTGCGGCAGTTGGCACACCGGACACTGTTCGGTGCACACCGGACAGTCCGGTGCTCCCTGCCGACCATTGGCACGCCCACGCGTCGCGCGCGGATTGCGTGGCCGACCATTGGAGCAGTCGACCGTTGGCTCACCGGACAGTCCGGTGAATTATAGCCGTACGCCGTTGAACGTTTCCCGAGAGCAATGACTTTGCCGAGGAAGACTCACCGGACAGTCCGGTGCACCACCGGACAGTCCGGTGAATTATAGCCGTACGTCGCCGTCAAGTACCGAGAGTGGTCTGTTCACCGGAGGCTGGTCTGGCGCACCAGACACTGCCCGGTGCACCACCGGACAGTCCTGTGCACCCAGACCGAGAAGCAACTCAATTCCAATTGCACTTCTCCTGTTTCTAGCACTTAGACAACATATGTTAGTACTCAAAACAATGTACTAAGTCTAGAAACATACCTTATAACATGATTTTCACTTCTTGAATCTTTGGCACAATTTTAACACTTAGAGAATATGGGTTGGGCACTCAATCACCAAAACACTTTAGAAATGGCCCAATGGCACATTTCCCTTTCAAACTCCCCCTTTTTGGTGATTTATGCCAACACATCCAAAAGCAACTAAAAAGGTGCAATATTAATGCAAGAGAGAACAAGAATTGTTTTTGATTCAAATTTGGCATATTTGGATCATTCTTTGCCACCACTTGGTTTGTTTTTGAAATCAAACTCATTTTCCTATCTCTAAGTCGAACACACTTGTTTAGGCATGAAGAGAGGTATTCCAAGAGAAAAATTGATCAAGAGCCAAAAACTCCCCCTTTTTCCCATAATCTTACATTCTCCCCACAAGAGGCCAAATTTTGCACATAAGAGAATTTTGACAAATCAAAAGTGCTAACTCTACTTTTTTCAAATTTCTCAAGTGGTAGCTGATCCATTTGCTTTGGCCTTTAATTTCTTCCCCTTTGGCATTAAGCACCAAAACGGGATCATTCTTGGCCCTTTAACCCCATTGCCTCACCAAAATTGTCAATTACGAGCAAAAAGGCAATAAGAGCATAGATATGAACTTGGAGTTATTACTGGAGTGCAATGGAAGTCTTTGCATGGTCCAAGTTCACCTTTCCCTTTCAATCCACTTTTGAGACTAAAACAAGAACTCAAACACAAGATTAGTCTCAAAGGGTCAAGTTGTAGCATGCCTCCCCCTAAATAAGTGCATCACTTGCAAATGGACTTGTGAGGTCCAGGGATCATGTTTACAACTTGAGCACCACAAATGAACAATATAGATTGAAATGCATAAATTTCATGATCAAAGGCATAAAACACATGTATGCTATAGATCAATCCAAGTTACGTGAATCTAAGACATTTAGCTCACTACGCAACCTGCAAAACCTTTTCTCATCTAAAGGCTTGGTGAAGATATCGGCTAGCTAGTTTTTGGTGTTAATATGGTACACCTCGATATCCCCCTTTTGCTGGTGGTCTCTCAGGAAGTGATGCTGGATGTCTATGTGCTTAGTGCGGCTGTGTTCAACAGGATTATCCGCCATGCGGATTGCACTCTCATTGTCACATAGGAGTGGGACTTTGCTCAGATCGTAGCCAAAGTCCCGGAGGGTTTGCCTCATCCAAAGTAGTTGCGCGCAACACTGTCCTGCAGCAACATACTCGGCCTCAGTGGTGGATAGGGCAACAGAAGTTTGTTTCTTTGAACTCCAAGACACCAGGGACCTTCCTAGGAATTGGCACGTCCCTGATGTACTCTTCCTATCAACCTTGCACCCGACATAATCGGAGTCTGAATATCCAATCAAGTCAAAGGTAGACTCCTTTGGATACCAGATCCCGAAGCAAGGCGTAGCGACTAAAAATCTAAGAATCCACTTAGCGGCCACAAGGTGACACTCCCTTAGGTCGGATTGATATCTAGCACACATGCATACGCTAAGCATAATATCCGGTCTACTAGCACATAAATAAAGCAATCACCCTATCATAGACTGGTAAGCCTTTTGATCAACGGACTTACCTCCTTTGTTGAGGTCGACATGTCCGTCGGTTCCCATTGGTGTCTTCGTGGGCTTGGCGTCCTTCATCCCGAACCACTTGAGCAAGTCTTGCGTGTACTTCGTTTGGGAGATGAAGGTGCCGTCCTTGAGTTACTTCACTTAGAACCCAAGGAAGTAGTTCAACTCGGCCATCATCGAATCTCAAGTTTCTGCGTCATCACCTTGCTAAACTCCTCACAAGACTTTTGGTTAGTAGAACCAAATATTATGTCATTGACATAAATTTGGCACACAAATAAGTCACCATCACAAGTCTTAGTGAAAAGAGTTGGAACGACTTTCCCAACCTTGAAAGCATTAGCAATAAGGAAATCTCTAAGGCATTCATACCATGCTCTTGGGGCTTGCTTAAGTCCATAGAGCGCCTTAGAGAGCTTACACACATGGTCGGGGTACTGTTCATCCTCAAAGCTAGAGGGTTGCTCCACGTACACCTCCTCCTTGATTGGCCCATTGAGGAAAGCGCTCTTCACATCCATTTGGAACAACCTGAAAGAATGGTGAGCGGCATAGGCTAACAAAATGCAAATAGACTCTAGCCTAGCCACAGGAGCAAAAGTCTCGTCAAAGTCTAGACCCGCGACTTGGGCATAACCTTTTGCCACAAGTCGAGCCTTGTTCCTTGTCACCACCCCATGCTCATCCTGTTTGTTGCGGAACACCCACTTGGTTCCCAAAACGTTTTGCTTGGGACGTGGCACCAGGGTCCAAACTTCATTTCGCTTGAAGTTGTTGAGCTCTTCCTGCATGGCCAACACCCAGTCCGGATCTTGCAAGGCCTCTTCTACCCTAAAAGGCTCAATAGAAGAGACAAACGAGTAATGCTCACAAAAATTAGCTAGACGTGAGCGAGTTGTTACTCCCTTGCTTATATCACCCAAAATCTGGTCGACGGGATGATTCCTTTGAATCGTCGCTCGGACTTGAGTTGGAGGGGCATGTGGTGCTTCTTCCTCCACAACTTGGTCATCTTGTGCTCCCCCTTGATCGCACGCCTCCTCTTGAGGAACCTGTTCATCATCTTGAGTCGGGGGATGCACCATCATTGAGGAAGTAGGTTGATCTTGCTCTTGGTGTTCCTGTGGTCGCACATCTCCAATCGCCATGGTGCGAATTGCGTCCGTTGGAACATCATCTTCATCTACATCATCAAGATCAACTTGCTCTCTTGGAGAGCCATTAGTTTCATCAAATACAACGTTGCTAGAGACTTTAACCAAACCCGATGATTTGTTGAAGACTCTATACGCCTTTGTATTTGAGTCATAACCTAGCAAAAACCCTTCTATAGCTTTAGGAGCAAATTTAGAACTTCTACCTTTCTTTACTAGAATATAACATTTACTCCCAAATACACGAAAGTATGACACGTTGGGTTTGTTACCAGTTAGAAGTTCATACGATGTCTTCTTGAGGAGGCAATGAAGGTAGACTCGGTTTATGGCGTGGCAAGCTGTGTTCACAGCTTCTGACCAAAACCGCTCGGGCGTCTTGAATTCTCCAAGCATCGTCCTCACCATGTCTATAAGCGTCCTATTCTTCCTCTCTACCACACCATTTTGCTGTGGTGTGTAGGGAGTGGAGAACTCGTGCTTGATTCCTTCCTCCTCAAGGTACTCCTCCACTTGTAAGTTCTTGAATTCGGACCCGTTGTCGCTTCTTATCTTTTTCACCTTGAGCTCAAATTCTTTTTGAGCTCTCCTTAGGAAGCTCTTTAGGGTCCCTTGGGTTTTTGATTTATCCTACAAAAAGAATACCCAAGTGAAGCGGGAAAATTTGTCAATAATAACAAGACCATACTTACTTCCCCCGATACTGAGGTAGGCGACGGGTCCGAAGAGGTCCATGTGAAGTAGCTCCAGAGGTCTTGATGTGGTCATCACATTCTTGCTGTGATGAGCGCTTCCCACCTGTTTACCTGCTTGACAAGCTGCACAAGGTCTATTTTTTTCAAAAAACACATTGGTTAGACCTAACACATGTTCTCCCTTTAGAAGTTTATGAAGGTTCTTCATCCCAACATGTGCTAGACAGCGATGCCACAGCCAGCCCATGCTAGTCTTAGCAATTAAGCATGCATCTAGATTGGCCTCCTGTTTCGAAAAATCAACTAAGTAGAGTTTGCCGTCTAGTACACCCTTAAAAGCTAGTGAACCATCACTCCTTCTAAAGACAGACACATCTACATTGGTAAATAAACAATTGTAGCCCATATTACATAGTTGACTAACGGACAACAAGTTGTACCCGAGCGATTCAACTAAGAACACATTAGATATGGAATGCTCGGATGAAATTGCTAACTTTCCTAGCCCTTTAACCTTGCCTTGATTCCCATCTCCAAAGATAATCGAATCATGGGAATCTTTGTTCTTGACGTAGGAGGTGAACATCTTCTTCTCCCCCGTCATGTGGTTTGTGCATCCGCTGTCGATAATCCAGCTTGAGCCCCCGGATGCATAAACCTACAAGGCAAATTAGGCTTGGGTTTTAGGTACCCAACTCTTGTTGGGTCCTACAAGGTTAGTTACAATAGTCTTTGGGACCCAAATGCAAGTCTTGTCTCCATTGCATTTGGACCCCATCTTTCTAGCATTCACTTTTTCATTTATACATAAAAGTACATATGTAGTGTTGCAAGCATGAAAAACAGTGATAGATTTATTACACACTTTCCTAGGAGCATGAGACACAAAATTTCTCCTAGGCCTACCATTAACATTAGAACTTGAAGCAACCATGGCATGTGACTCAAAAGCACTATAACTCCTACTATAATGAGAATTTCTAGAAAATTTTCTATCATGGTACATGAAAGCATGATTCTTTTGACCACTACTAGCCATAGGGGCCTTCCATTTCTCCTTGTTGGAAATGGGAGCCCTTTGACTTGTTAAGTTCTTGGCTTCCTTTTGAAAGCCAAGTCCATCCTTAATTGAGGGATGTCTACCAACGGTGTAGGCATCCCTAGCAAATTTTAATTTATCAAAGACATTTTTGCAAGTCTTAAGTTGGGCATTAAGACTTGCCACTTCACCATTAAATTTTGTAATAGAAGTAAGGTGCTCAACACATGCATCAACATCGAAATCCTTACACCTATTACAAATCACAATGTGCTCTACACAAGAACTAGATTTATTAACTACTTCTAGTTTAGCATTTAAATCATCATTAACACTCTTCAAGCTAGACACAGTTTCATGACAAGCGGATAATTCAGAAGAAAGCATTTCATTCCTTTTAACCTCTAAAGCAAGAGATTTTTGCACACTAATAAACTTGTCATGCTCTTCATATAAAATATCTTCTTGCTTCTCTAATAATCTATTCTTTTCATTTAAGGCATCAATCAATTCATTGATCTTATCAACTTTAGTTCTATCTAAACCTTTGAATAAACTTGTGTAATCTACTTCATCATCACTAGAGTCATCATCACTTGAAGTAGTATACTTAGGGGTATCTCGAGCGCTTACCTTTTTCTCCTTTGCCATGAGACAGGTGTGGCGCTTGTTGGGGAAGAGAGACGACTTGTTGAAGGCTGAGGCGGCGAGTCCTTCGTCGTCGGAGTCGGACGAAGAGCAATCCGAATCCCACTCTTTGCCTAGGTGCGCCTCGCCCTTCGCCTTCTTGTAGGCCTTCTTCTTCTCCCTCTTCCCGCTCTTTTCTTGTTTCTGGTCATTAGCATTATCGGGACAATTTGCTATAAAATGACCAGTCTTACCACATTTAAAACAGGAGCGCTTTCCCTTTGCTTTGCTCTTGTTGGGATGCTCCTTTCGTCCTTTTAGCGCCGTCTTGAAGCGCTTGATAATGAGGGCCATTTCATCTTCATTTAGCCTGGCAGCTTCAACTTGTGCCACCTTGCTAGGTAGCGCCTCCCTGCTGCTACTTGTTGCCTTGAGTGCAATGGGTTGGGGCTCATAGATGGGCATTGGGCCATTCAATGCATCATCAACGTATCTTGCTTCCTTGATCATCATACGCCCGCTCACAAACTTTCCGAGTATTTCCTCGGGCGTCATCTTTGTGTACCTAGGATTCTCACGGATTGAGTTCACAAGATGAGGGTCAATGACAGTAAAAGACCTGAGCATAAGTCGGACGACGTCGTGGTTCGTCCATCTCGTGCTTCCATAGCTCCTGATCTTGTTGACCAGGGTCTTGAGCCTGTTGTAAGTTTGTGTCGGCTCCTCCCCCCTGATCATCGCGAACCTTCCTAGCTCGCCTTCCACCAACTCCATTTTGGTGATCATGGTGGCGTCATTCCCCTCATGTGAAATCTTGAGGGTGTCCCATATTTGCTTGGCGTTGTCCAAGCCGCTCACCTTGTTGTATTCATCCATGCACAATGATGCTAACAAAACAGTGGTAGCTTGTGCATTTTTATGGATTTGTTCGTTAATGAATACAGGGTTATCCGTACTATCAAATTGCATTCCATTCTCAACTATCTCCCAAATACTAGGATGGAGAGAGAAAAGATGACTACGCATTTTGTGACTCCAAAAAGCGTAGTCCTCTCCATCAAAGTGTGGAGGTTTACCAAGAGGAATAGAAAGCAAATGGGCATTGGAATTATACGGAATACGAGAATAATCGAAAGAAAAGTTTGAGTTAACCGGTTTCTTTTTCTCGTCGTAGTCGTCGTCTCTTGGGGAAGAAGAAGACTCATCGCTGTCGTAGTAGACGATCTTCTTAATGCGCCTCTTCTTCTTCCCGTCCTTCTTCTTATGACTTGAAGCAGAGTCAGTGGGTTTGTCGTCCCTCGACTCGTTGATGATGGACTCCTTCTCCTTATCATTGACCACCATCCCCTTTCCCTTAGGACCCATCCCTTCGGGCGATTAGTCCCTTTCATGAAGAGAACGGTTCTGATACCAATTGAGAGCACCTAGAGGGGGGGGGGTGAATAGGTGATCCTGTAAAATTCAAAACCTAATAGCCACAAAACTTGGTTAAGTGTTAGAATGATAAAACCAAGTGGCTATAGAGCGAGTTCTTGCGAGTCATAATAATCACACAGAAACGCAATCACAAGAGACACGCGAGTTATCCCGTGGTTCGGCCAAGTAATACTTGCCTACTTCCATGTTGTGGCGTCGCAATGGACGAGGGTTGCACTCAACCCCTTTCAAGTGATCCAATGATCAACTTGAATACCACGATGTTCTTCTTTCTTATACTTTCTCCCGTTTGCGAGGAATCTCCACAACTTGGAGTCTCTCGCCCTTACAACAAAGATCAAAGTGAAAGCACTAGAGTAAGGATGGGAAGCAACACACACAAATCTGCAACAATACGCACACACACAAGCCAAGACTTGAGCTCAAATGAAGCGCAACAAGTTCACCACTAGAACGGAGCTCAAATCACTAACAAAGTCAATCGAGTGCGCAGAGACAGAGTGTGGAAGACTTAGAATGCTCAAAGTATGCTTGGGTGTCTCCTCCATGCGCCTAGGGGTCCCTTTTATAGCCCCAAGGCAGCTAGGAGCCGTTGGAGGCATTCTTAGAAGGCTAATCTTGCCTTCTGTCAAGTGGCGCACCGGACAGTCTGGTCCGCCACCGGACAGCCACTATTCATGTCCGGTGCGCGATTCCTTTCCTAATTTGGTGTAGCCGACCGTTGCAGATGTGCGGCAGTTGGCACACCGGACACTGTCCGGTGCACACCGGACAGTTCGGTGCCCCCTGCCGACCGTTGGCGCGCCCACGCGTCGTGTGCGGATTGCGTGGCCGACCGTTGGAGCAGTCGACCGTTGGCTCATCGGACAGTCCGGTGAATTATAGTCGTACGCCGTTGAACGTTTCCCAATAGCGACGCCTTCGCCGCGGAAGACTCACCGGACAGTCCGGTGCACCACCGGATAGTCTGGTGAATTATAGCCGTACGTCGCTGTCAAGTCCCGAGAGTGGCCTGTTCACCGAAGGCTAGTCTGGCGCACCGGACACTATCCGGTGCACCACCGGACAGTCCGGTGCACCCAGATCGAGAAGGAACAGCCAACTCAATTCCAATTGCACTTCTCCTGTTTCTAGCACTTAGACAACATATGTTAGTACTCAAAACAATGTACTAAGTCTAGAAACATACCTTATAACATGATTTTCACTTCTTGAATCTTTGGCACAATTTCAACACTTAGAGAATATGTGTTGGACACTCAATCACCAAAACACTTTAAAAATGGCCTAAGGGCACATTTCCCTTTCAGAAACTTGGACTCG
Source organism: Zea luxurians (assembly GCA_029449295.1). Lineage (NCBI taxonomy): Eukaryota > Viridiplantae > Streptophyta > Magnoliopsida > Poales > Poaceae > Zea > Zea luxurians. Next base: position 15,627,766 of record JAOPSE010000010.1, on the reverse strand, counting down.
ACGACACGGAGCCACACGTCGGCATCCAACGGATCCTCTGCCTTGGAGAACAAGGGTGGTTGCGTGCTCAGGAACTCCTGGTAGGTTGCCGCTGCCGGAGGTCGCTGATGCTGGCCTCCACCATGCTGCTTGATGAGGACATCCTCCACTATTACCCGTTGGCAAAGACGCAATTGGCCTAGTTGGCCCAATTGTAGTCGGACGGCGACCGTGTGAGCCTCAGAATTATCCCACCTTGCTTAACTTCGGAGGAGGAAGCCACTTTAAAAGGGAGAGCCACCCTTCCCCCATTGGACTAGTCTTTTGGGGCGATTGGGTCTTTCTTTGAGTTGGGTGTGCTTAACAAACTATAGGGCTCCGGGCAACCCTAATTTGTTGGGCCTCGGCCAACCCCACCTGGGCTAGGTGTATCATATGGTATCAGATTTCCAGGTTGCCCGTGAGGTATAATCCTACCTTTAGATTAGTTTTGTTTTGTCCCATAGTCCACAAAAAGCCAAAAAAATATAATTACGATCAGTTTATTCTGACCTAAAACCATTGCCTTAGCCTATGCACAATTCAGTTTTAGAGTCCGCAGTTCTGAGTTCGTATTCTAGTTTGAGTTTGGTTGCTGGTTTAGATTTGTTTTGGTTCAGTTTGATTCTGTCCATCCGCTTCCATCTACAAAACCGACCCTATCTACAAAACAGATCCTATCTCTAAAACCGACCCTATCCACAAAATAGATCATATCTCTACAATCGACCCTATCTGCAAAACAGATCCTATCTCTAAAATCGACCATATCCACAAAACAGATCTTGTATCTAAACCAACCATATCCACAAAACAAATCCTATCTCTAAAACCGACCCTGTGCTCTATAGCCGCCGCTTCGGTTCCTGCCGATTTGTGCCTTTGAAAACCATAACTTGAGGTACCTTCCATAAAACGGGCATAACTTTTCGCTCGGTGCTCTGTTTGAGCTCAATTTTTTACAGTAGATTCCTGACTCCATTCTGAGGTGACCCAAACTGGCCTTTGGCCTGTTTGGTTCAGTCAAAAAAATTCAAAAACAATCGGGAAGATAATTAAAAAAATTGTTTAAGTGTTTTCAGGAATTTCAGAGATCCTTTGTGAATTTCTCTAGGCCACAATACAACTCTGTTTCAAGTGAAATTTTGTGTGCTTCCATCCTTTGTGTTTTTGGATTAGTGATAAAAAATTCAGAATATTTCGAGTTCTTTTGCTGGTACTCCTTTGCAAACGCGCCTTTGATTTCTACTATTGCTGAAAAATCTGCTATATTTATAGAACTTCCATTTCTATTAGATACTTGTACCTCCTTTCTTGTGCTTTGGTCCAACTATCCTATTACATTTTCTAGGCCAGCAACTAGGACGAGTATTTGGAACACTTATTCAGCATTGATATCTGTTACTAACTTATGTGCCACATATATATATTTAGTTAGCTTTCCCAGAACTCTAGCTTTCTCTCGAGCAGAACTGGTACTCCTTTGCAATCACACCCACGCTCGTTGGACAGTCACACCGGTCACCGTTTGCCACCTACAGTGCTGGTAAGAACGTTGTAAGAGCGGGGTAAGATGCTTCATAATTTGTATTCCACCACCTCCACCACCACCCTGAGAGATAGTTGTAGGGTTCACATTGTTTGTTGCCTTTTTGTCTCTGTTTTGCTAATAATGACAGGACCAAAGAATCATCTGGTATCAGAGCTAGGGCACATTTTAAGAAGGTGGGAATGATGAGGACATCCTCCACTATTACCCATTGGCAAAGACGCTGTTGGCCTAGTTGGCCCAATTGTAGTCGGACGGCGACCGTGTGAGCCTCAGAATTATCCCACCTCGCTTAACTTGGGAGGAGGAAGCCACTTTAAAAAGGAGAGCCACCCTTCCCCCGTTGGACTAGTATTTTGGGGCGATTGGGCCTTTCCTTGAGTTGGGTGTGCTTAACGAACTATTGGGCTCCGAGCAACCCTAATTTGTTGGGCCTCGGCTAACCCCACCTGGGTTGGGTGTATCACTGCTGAGGGTGGGGCTGGCGCTGCAAAAGCTGTCGCAAAATCTCATTCTACTGGGCCATCAGCTCCTGCACTGTGGGAGCTAGAGGAGGTGGCACGAGAACCTGCTCGTTATGCCCGCGACGCTGCCTAGCTGCCATTTGAAAGCAGAGATTGTCGCCAATGTTATCCCAACTCACAATTTCGAACGACAAGCTATTATCTCATATGGAAAGAAAATGACATAATCATAATATTAGGTTCGAAATGAAGATAACATGGTTACAAACATCCCACATATTTCGAAAGTTCACAAGGGTTACATCAATTAGGGGAAAGTACCCGTAAGCTTAGTCTAAAATCTGACATTAACTAAGCTCGCGTAGGTTTCTATCCGCCTAAAGCGTCAAAGTGACTGATCAACCCTGAGTGGTGGAAGCGACACTAGATGCGGGTGAAGGGGGCATCGTGGAGGTAGTCCCATTGGCACCAGGGGCTGGTCCTAACTCCTCGAGAGCCTCTTCTCCCTCGCTTCCGGCCTCATTGGCCTCCATCTCCAAGTGGTGCATGTCCAGGTGGTCATTAGCCTCTTCAAGTTCCCGCTGCACATCGTGGAGCTGGTTCTCCAAGACATGAATAGTGTTGTCTCGGATCTCCACCTGCTGCTCCAAGGTGGTAATGCGTTGGCTCAGCCTTTCCACCTACAAATCCTTTTCCACCAACTCGGAGGATAAGTCGACCACAAAGTCTTCACGGCTGTCGAGGGTGAGCTTGGTGGTTTGAGCGATGTTAGCAAGATGTGCCATAGCGTCGCTCTGTAGGGCCTGAAGGCGGTACAACGCACTCATGCACTGAACAGTGACCCTCCCAACCAAGTCAGGATACATTGCCCACACATCTTTCACGTGGCTCACACGGTTACACCACATGGGGTCATCCTTCTTCTCAGCAGGGAAGAGTCCCAAGGGGTGCATCACCATCTCCAGGGGATGGTAGCCATAGAAAGTTGTTAGAGTCTTCATGGCTGCCGCTTTAGTGGTGTCGTCCGTCCTGAATCCAACCGTCTCGGAGTCAAGAGAACGCCAACCCGGTTGAAGGGGATGAGCCTCCAAAGTCAGCCAGACTCGGCAACGAGGTACCCGATGCTCCTCATACAACTGCACCGTGTATAAAGGGGGCATAGGGTAACCGGCGGAGTTAAGCACTTCCCACAAGATGGAAGGAAAGCCATCGTGAGGAAGGAAGTCAGAGCTGAAACGAGTGTCTCCTCTACTGGTGGGGGTGGGTGAATTTATCTGCGGAAGGGGATCAGATGGTAAAGATTATGGTGGAAGGAGAAAAAAATAAAAGAGCCTGGATGGTTTTAAAAGGAAGCGGGTTAGCTCAATTTTTTAATTCCTTTTAGTTTTTATAATGCATGGATGCTGAAATCAACGTCTCCTCTCCGAATAAAATAGAAGGGGGCTCCTAGGACACCCTTCAAAAGCTAAGGATTGGCCCACAGGGCCTACTTACTTAGCCACCTATTTTCCCCTCTATTCCTAAGGCCTTTCATCCTAGGTCTAGCGGTCTAGTCCTGACGATTCTTATCAGTTTCTAAGCAAGTTTTACATTTTGAAAATTGGTATTCACGGTTTATTGCCCTCCTCTATGGAGGTATTTGCTCCAATACCAGCTGTGGCAGACCACCCGAATTATTCTAGCTTAAGTGCCTAAGTCACGCATCAGGGGCCGTAACACACTTAAATCGGAATAACCCATCAGTTCCTCAGATCTAGTCTGATAAAGCCACTTAACCAGAATCAAATACCACAATCTCACTCGAAGGTGAGTCACAGAAGAAATACAATAAAATAGGAAACCTCAAATTTAAGCACTGAATTATTACATAAATCAGAGTTTTTCAAGTTGCTGATAAGAGTTCATAAAATAAGATGCAGCGGATAATCGATGTCGTCGATAGCAAGGAAATGGGCAAGGCCTAGCCCACTACTCCTCGTGCTCCTCTCCTGCCGGAGCAGCATCCCACTCGACTGTCCAACCCAATGGCAGGGTGGTAGGCCAAGTCATACCATCAACCATATCCTGAAGCGTACCTGCAAAAATTATGCCACAAGCAAGGCTGAGTATACTAATACTCAGCTAGACTTACCCGGTGTGAGGAATCTACTCCTCTACCTCTAGACCATGCAGCTGTTTGGCTGAGGGGTTTGGTTTGCCAAAAGCACTAGCCGTTTCTAAAATCAAATTTCTTTAGCTTTTCAAATTCTAGCATCATTATCTTAGCTAAGTTTGCTCCTTCTAAGCATACATGGTAACAATCATTTAGTTCAATCAACAAATTGTGTCATGTAACCTCATTTCACTTCTTACTGAACGTAGTACAAGGGGTCAAGCAGTCTCATTAACTGCGAGAAGTAGACGATTCGAATCGAGTTTTTATCCTTGCAAGGTAAACCTAAACACACGACATGTTAGGGCACTCCGTCCTCACACATGTCAACCATCCCCACCGATTCCCCATTCGCGTCCAGGCCTCACCGCCTTGGCATACAATGCTCCACTGACCCCGGCTGCCGCCGTGCAGTGACCGCACTTGTACCCACCATAGCTAGCATGGGAGACCCAGTCTCAGGTCGCGTGAGGGATAAAGTCCGCGCCTGGCTTCACTCAGGTACTAGGTTTACCGGTTACCATATTTCCCGACATGTGCTTAGTACATTCAAAAGCTTGACTTAGGTATCCACACATTAATCCTTAATTCCTTTTTCCCATCTCATGGACAAGGCATCCTTCCTAGATCCAAGTCCACAGACCAACATAGATCCCGTTATCAAGATGAATATAATCAATTCCTGACCTCGCGCGAGTGCTAGAAAAATCACTCGACTTCTACCGAGATCCTAATTAGCAAGCAACTACTCGAGCTAACATACTAGTATCCATCTCAAAAGGAATCCTAAGTTCATGCAACTAGAGGTTTCAAGCAACTCCTACACTTAAGTGCACAATACAATCCTATAAGCATTAAGTGTAGTAAAGTAGCATATAATAATACGGTTATGCATAAACCGGGGCTTGTCTTCAATAGCTGGGGCTGCGGGGAGATCCTCGATGGCAGCCTCAGGAGCTTGCTCCTGGTCTTCCTCTTGGACAGTTCCTTGCTCGGAGATGAGCACGTACTCTCCGTCAGCGAGATTACAATCTAATGAATGCAATGAGTAAGATACATGCATGATATGATATATGCTTTAGCAATTAAACTTTGATGGTGAATGATCTACTTAATCAGATAGAGTCTAATCTTTGCTATTAAAGATTTTTGGTAGTATACTTAGTATTTTAGATCTCACTCAGCTAAACAAAGTGGTATGTCCATTTTGGTGTTCCACTGAATTCTTTTTAAGCCTTAGTGAGAATTGTCAAGATTTCTAGTTGATCTTACTGGAGCGAGGTTTATCTTTCATTTCTTTCCCTTTATTTCCTTTATGTTTTTAGAGTGGGTTTGAACCACAAGTTGTCTTAATAAATTTCCAAAAATTTTGTAAAAATTACAGTGGCTTTTTACTGGTGTATAATTCTTTGTCTCAAAATTTGGGGTTCAAAAAGTGAATAGTTCTCTCTGGATAAAATTATTAAATATTAGGGCAGAAGGGGTGTTTTGAACTACAACTACCATTTAACAGTAGGTTATCCTCTAAGACTTATTTTTGCTGGCATTTAGATGTTATAACATGACTTTGTACAAACTTTTAGCCACTAATATCCTTTAGTCATTTTACTATGATTTTCTAAAGTTTCCAGTCAAAGAGGTGCTTTCTACTACCACTATATTTGAAAAACATCAAACAACAGATTTCTGATTTTTCCTAGCTTCTTCTTTGTGCAAGAGCAATCATTCTGAAGTTTGGCATCTTTTTGCTTAAGGGAATGGTGGTAGGAATTATTTGGATTAAATAGTCTTTTCCATGAAGTATTGGCAATAGGTATTATTTTGCATTTTTCAAATGGGTTTGCATTTTGTTGTGGTGGCCTATCTCATTATTGATCTAGAAAAATTTTATTTGCCCATTATTGCACCATTTTTGGGTTGCTCATGATTTATTTGAAATAGGGCCCAATATCAAGTTTTATTTGTTTATCCTACTTAAAATGATGGGTTGGGGTGGTTATCATTTTTGTAGTGGGGTTCTAGTGGTTACAAGTCCACTAGATCTTTATGACAAATTTTGAAATTGTTTTTATAATTCTAATAATTGTTTTCTAGTTGGAATAATGCTAAATAAAACATTGCACTTTAATTCTGTTCTGGACTAGTAGTCCCTTTATTTTTCCTAGGTTCTCTGTTACTTAAGTAGGCTAGGAAAAATAATTGCACTCACTGTTCATTAATTTCTAATGCCTTTCAGATTTTCCAAAGTTTTGGGCATAAATGGCTTTTAATAGATATCCCTACTTAAAATTTCAATACTGGGGTTCTCACTATTTTTAAACAGTGTTTAAATGAGGTTTGACCATCTACAAATTTTCTTAGGTTCGGTATAGAAGTATAACTAATTTTCTTTAATTAAATAAGGTTTGGTCAATTTCTATATTTAATTCCAAACTCTAAAATTTAAAATAGAAGGCATGGGGTTTAGTATTTTTAATTGGTAGCCCATAATATTTAGAATCCAGCAAAATTGGTTTAACAATTTTTGGTTAAGTATTTCTCAAGTTATGAATTTCCTAAGTTCTCTGTTCATTAAAAAGATTAAACAGAAATGATTAAAGGGAAAACTACTTTGCAACGGGGTCCCTGGCGGGTGTTTTCAAAGTTCCTTACAGACTAGTCCTTGGATTACTATTCAAATGTGTCGCTGACAGTTCAGAAAACCCCCTGGGGTTCCTCTAAACCTAACCCGAGGTCCTTCCCCCAAATTAAACAGTACCCGCTGCAGAGGAAAGGGCGGAGGGGCTTACCGGCGGCGAGACTACTCTGGTGAGGTGGCCGAGGGTGTAGGGGAGGTCCTGAGGGTCACGGCGATGTGCGGGTCGACGTCGGGGATGGTCAGAGTCGGCCGGTCCACGTGCGCAGGCGGGGGAGCTCGTCGGCGGCAAGGAGTCCGGCCTATCCAGGGCATAATTGACCAATCAAACGGGTCAAAGAGCTTCACCAGGGATCAGGGAAGGTGTGCACGCGAGGAATTGAAGAACGACTCACCGGATTGCTCGGTCTACGCACGCAGGTGGGCGGTCGAAGTCCGGTGAGGACGATCTTGGCTTTCCGGTGAAGTTCTGTCGGGTTCGAGAGCTTGGGAAGCTTCACAAGCTCTTGGCAAAGCTATCCGAGCGGCTGGCGCAGCTTGGAAGCGACTGGAGTGGGCTGACCACGGTGGCTGAGGCTCGGGTGGCAATGGCGGGTGGAAGGGAGCTCGCTGGAGCTAAAGAGGGGCATCTAGCCAGCGAAGGTGAGCACGGGTTGAGGTGAGGCGTGCCCGGGGAACTTTATAGGCGTGGGAAAGCACGGCCGAGGGTGGGGCTCTGACAAGTGCTCGAGGCGTGCGCGGGCGAACGCCAGTGCGCGCTCTGGCGCCTGGCACGGCGTCGAGCACGAGGCAGGGCAGAGAGAGGTCGAGTTCAAGCGCGGATTGGCTCCAAATCTTTGAGATTATGGCCATGATCCCGTTGAGAGATCTCTTCCTCTGACATTCCTTTGTCGTTTATGTGTGGAGGCTTGCAAGTTTTGCTGACTGGATCAAGAGATAGAGAGGGGAGAAATCGGGTTTGTCTCACTGCCGCGCACAGAGAGAAGATCCCGGGTTTGACGTGTCCAAGGCACGTGTCCCGATGCCATCTTCTGACATGCAGTAGAGAGGTTAGTTAGGCACAATTTTGTCAATGGGGTCATTAGGATTTGAGCTAGGGATCAAGGTGAACACGCTCGGTCTTTGGCTCAAGGGCTGAAATTCAGAATTCTGAATTTCAGAAATCCCCATTAGACCCTCACTTGAGAAGCTTGTTTGGAGTTTTTATTAAACTATTTTGGCCAAGCTTCCATAATCTTTATTGTAGGTTATTTAGTATATTTCAATGTTTATAATTGGCCTAAGCCATGATTTTATATTTTTCATGGTCTTTTACCCCTTTTCTTTATCTCTACTTAGATAGCTTGATTAGGGTTGTTGTTAGGGTTTCAACATTTTCCCCTTTTTTGAAAGATCTTATTTGTTTGTAACATGATTCTTTAGATATACACTTAGTGGATCTTTTCTTCTTAAGTTAATTTGATGCTTCATGCTTAATTTGGCTCACATGAAATGTTGATTCTTGGGTTAGCACTGAGAGAAACCCTAGGTGACACTGGGGTGTCACAACCCCCATTCATTAGGAACTAGCTACAGAGAAGTGTCATGGGCTAGATCAGCCAATGGTTCACGAGTTGTCAAGGACGCAAGTGCAATCACAGATTACAACCGCTCCAAAGGAAACTCCTAGGAAGGAGAAGGGCAAATGTGCTTGAGACTGTTTTGAGGCCTTTGAAGATGGCAACACCTGCATCACTGAAGACTTCCAAGGATAAGGCCGATAAACTGATGGCCGATATTGTAGATACTTCTTCAGATTTAGATAAGGCTAGACCTTCAAAGCTTACTCAATGAAAGGAAAAGTCTGAGAGCCTACCAGAGAAAATGACAACACCATCCTTTGAGATGGCACCGCATGGAGGTCTTGATTTCATCATCCGCCATGCTTCGGGAAAGCAACTGACAAAGGAACAAATTGCCAAAGTTCAACATTATGCTAAAGATCTGAGGTATCCTCGAGGGTCCTTAGTCTATGGAGGCAATGACGAAGATGATTTCCTATGTTGCCTTCCTGATAACAAAGAGATTGATATCTACTGGGACATGATGGACAACATGGGTTACCTGAAGATTAAGCTTGGGCTATCCTTAATGCCGAAAGACCATCTAGCATATTGCTTGACATACAATAGCTTAAAGGTTTGTGTTTACTTTCCTCCTCTGGCTTTTGATAATTATTTTAGATAAAGTATTTACTTGTTTTCTTTTTGCTGCCATTAGGGACTTATTCTGAGCAAAGTTTTGAAGGCACAGAAGGAATGCGAAGATGAAAGCACTCAAATAGCCTTTGGAAATCTACGCTCAGAAGTTATAACTCTTCAGAATGAGGCCCTTGAGAAAGACAAGATTCTTCTTTCTTTAATCGAGAAGCTAAAGACGAGTCAAGCTAATTTGACTAAATTCTCTAAGGCAGATCAAAAAAATTTGAAGCTTGAAAAAGAAAAAGAAGCTGACGCAAGACGCATAACCGATTTAGAATATGCTTTACCTGCTCGAGTAGAACTGCACAAATCTGAAGTAACAAGGCTGGAGAAGAAGCTTGATGAGGTCACTAAAAACTTATGTTGAGCAATCGAAGCATGGAATATCTGATACTGAACAATCCAAAGTGCAAAAGAATGTTGAAGAGCTTTGTCAAGCAAAGGAATAATGCTACTCTGTTGCTATGCAATGCTCTAAGAAATTGAAAAATGCTTTTGCTAAATTTGGCGCGTTCTCAACTGAGCGAAATTTTATCCGTGGAGATCCCAAAGGTGTGATCAAATGGATTGAAGGTGAGATTGAAGCTTTTGATGAACTTTTAACCAGCATAGGGGACTTTTTGTTCCTGTGTGGGTGCTCGAGGGGCTGCGTCATTACTCAAAAAGGCTGGCTGTGAACATGCGAAGGCTGTAATTCAGCCAGAATTCTCAGTTTCAGCGAAAGATATTAAAGAACCTTCAACTGAAGTTACCGCCCTTAGCGGGAGATTTTATTCTGAAGTGTGGATGAACGGCAGAAGAGAGATAGCAGACAAAGCTATCAAACAAAGTGAAGAAGAATCTCATCTAGCTTCAGAGGAAGCCAGAAAAGCTGAAAAAGCCGCAGAGCGTGAAAGGCGTATATGTATGCTTGTCATATTTTAGTTTCGTAAGTGCTTTAGCTTCGTGTCTAACAAAAACTTACATTTTTTATGTAGCTGAACGTTCTCCCCCAGAACCATATGATCCTGACGCCGTATCCTTGACAAATTCAAGATAGTAAACGCAGCGATAGATGAAGATGTTGAAAGACTTCTAAACGAAGCTGCAGAAAATGTTCTGAAGGAAGATGACTAATCTGTGTGTAAAAAACATTGTAGAATTTGTGTGTTGCTTTTATGCAAAAAATATAAACTATGTGATTCATCATATAATATATTTCTTTGTATAGCGTGAAATTATCGTACGTACCGTTTTTGAGCCGAAGGCGAAAAAACACCTTCCCTTCTTTTCATGCTTCATAAAGAAAATCCCTTTTTGCCGAAGGTCTCATAAACTCATACTGAATACCGTTGTCGAAGTAACAGCATTGGTTCCTTGCCTTGCGTGAGGACAACCATTAGAGATACAATATATTTCCCCTTGCCTTGCTTTAATTCCATAATTTCTCAATAAACATGTATTTAGCTTCATAGATCAACTATATCTTCCCCTTGCCTTGCTTTATTCCATAATTTCTCAACAAGCACGTATTTAGCTTCATAGATCAACCGTATCTACGAATGAATGAGCAATTTCCCTTCTTCTCTCTTTATGGATGATGTGAAATGATGTATGATGTTATGATGCAGGATGATGCGATGATATGATGCAAAAAATGTTTGAGCAAAAATGATAATAGAAAAACATTTCATAATAAGACTCTACATCCCTTAGAAACGATTTTGGAGTCTCTTCATCTTTACTAGGTGGTATTTTAGCTCTACATCCCCATAGGAACGACTTTGGAGCTAAGCTCTGCATCCCCTTAGGAACAACTTTGGAGCTTCTTCACCTTTTACTTAGGTGGTATTTTAGCTCTGCATCCCCGTAGGAACGACTTTGGAGCTTCTTCACCTTTTATTTAGGTGGTATTTTAGCTCTGCATCCCTATAGGAACGACTTTGGAGCTTATTCACTTTTGTTGTTACACTCGATAGTGTAACCATAGATTTATTACAATGTGTCGAAGGTTGCACCTTCTCAAATTGTTTCTGAGACAAGAATATAAAGCAAAAGAAGTGAAAATTACAATAGATGTGTGTCAAGTTCTTGGTCTAGCCCCTCTATAGCTTTAGTAAATATGCCTGGACTCTGGAACAGTACTGTTAATTGTCCAAACTTCAGACTCCTCTCTTGTTTCGTGCTGCTGCTGAACTTGGCACTGCCCCTGAGGCTGCTGATTATGGGATGAAGTTGGAGCCACTACTGGTGGTTGTGGTAAGGCCCATGCAGCAGGAGAATAACTTGCCGAAGCCACCAAAACTGTAGGTTGTGAGAACGACTGTTGATTACCCACATACTCTAGGATATATGGGGAGTAACACGAAGCAGTATGTAGGACTTGCTTCGGTTGGTTCTGACGTGCTTCGGCCTTAGCTATCTCCTTCTGTTTTTGTATCGTGACTTGGCAGGTTCTTGTTGTGTGCCCCTTGTTCTCTCCACAGAATAAGCAAAATAATCTTCAGGGTTAAGAGTTGAATCTCCCTCCGAAGCTACGTCCTCCTCTGCCTCTTGGAGCTAACTGTATGAAGGAGCTTTGTTGGGCCCCTGTTGACTGGGAACTATGCTGGTGCCCTTGGTTATGATTGTTCCTGTCCTCACTTTGACTAGGATTGTGTATTGTCTTGATATGCCTTGGATGAAGCCTTCCTCAGAAGCCTCTGGTCATCTCAGAATATCTATAGGCTTCATCCCTTCTTTGTCGGAAATCATTGTTGGCTCTTATATATTCATCCATCTTTTGGAGAAGCTTCTCTAGGGTTTGGGGGGCTTTCTAGCGAAATATTGTGTCATTGGTCCTGGACGAAGTCCCTTGATCATGGCCTCAATGACGATCTCATTTGGCACCGTTGGCACCTGAGCTCTGAGGCGCAAGAACCTTCAGACGTATGCCTGTAGATACTCCTCGTGGTCTTATGTGCACTGGAATAAAGCTTGAGCGGTCACTGGCTTCGTCTGAAACCCCTAAAAGCTAGTGACCAACATATCCTTCAACTCCTGCCATAATGTGATCGTTCCTGATCTGAGAGAAGAATACCAGGTTTGAGCAACACTTCTGACTGCCATGACGAAGGACTTTGCTATGACAGCCGTGTTGCCACCATATGTTGATATGGTCACTTCGTAGCTCATCAAAAATTGCTTCAGATCTGAGTGACCATCGTACATGGATAGCTTGGGTGGCTTGTATGATGGTGGCCATGGGACAGCCTGCAAATCTGTAGCTAGAGGGGAAGCGTCATCAAAAGCAATGTTATCATGGTGAAAATCATCCTACCACATGTCATCATGGCTAGGGCCTTCATGACAAAGGTCTCTTTGTTGTGGTTTGTGCCCTTGCTCTGTGTCTTGCACAATATGTCGCATCTCCTCGGCTGCTTCGTCAATCTTCTTCTAGAGCTCAGCTAGCCAAAGCATCTTTTTTCCTCTTTTTTCCACCTGTTGATGAATAGCTTCTAATTGCTGATTTCTTGGTCTAGCTCCTCATCTTGTGGTGTTGGTCTAATAGCTTTCCTCTTTTGGCTTCGGGCCTCCCTTAGAAGGATCCCATCTTGATTGGTGTCCAAGGGAGCAAGAACAGCCCCTGGCGCCGCTGTCTTCTTCGGGCATGATGAAAGTGCTTGCAGAGTTTCCTTGACGAAGGTGGTCGTTGAGTTTATCGGAGGTGGGTGCCAATATTGGTTACTTGTTTTCGATCGCTAAACACAATCAAGAAACAAGGCAACACAATATTAAAAGAATAGATAATCTTCATCACGAAGGAGTTAACCCTTCGAGATAACTTCTTCGTCAATGAAGGTAATTATTGATTGAATACATGAACGTGCAAGGAATACAAAAGAGCTATGATATGATAACTCAATTGTAATATCTTCTTGATATCTTTATCTTAATTTAATTTAACTTTACAAGTGTACCTTCGGCGGTTGTAGAGAGAATTACAACAGAGATGTCGTAGAGGGAAAATTACAGAACAATCATACCATCCACAAAAAGGTGATTTATGTAGGGCACTGTTCATCTATTTATAGGGAGTCGTACTGCTTTGTATGATATTACATTCATGCCCTCATAGATTACACACAAAGTTTATAAATGTCATAGGGATAACATTGTCATTTGCTCCTAGCAACTTGAATAATGCATTCTCCTTGTGTCGCCTTCCTGCGTCGTTGTGACGAAGCTTACTTCATTGCGCTTCCATTGTTCTGCGCCGAAGCTTATTCTGATTCCAAAGCTCCTGTAATACTTAGCAATATGCTTATAACAAATGATTAGCCGTGTTTTTGAGGACCTTTGTAAGACGAAGGCTCCCAACGGTTGGGGGTGCTATTCTTGAATTATGTTGTGGCCGAAAATTAGTGTACCTACACATTCTCCTCAAGGATAGTAATAGAGAATAGCAGATCGAGTGGTTTACTATGGAGAATCATGAGAACTTGCTACCAGTTTAGTCAGGAAGACGCCCCAACACAAAACTACCTAGTTCGGAAGAGGCACCAACTCATCAAGAGACCACCAAAGTTGTTGCTCTTCTCGCTGAAATTGAGTCTGAAAGAAAATGGATAACGACTCAAGCTGATGTGATTGACATTGTTTTTGCAATATTCAACCTCTAAGGAGCCAAGTTTATCTAGTCTTCTTGTATGTTAGCCTGGGTTGGTTTCATGACTGAGGGAGCTCCACGAGCATATTCCACATGGTATCCTTTTGCACTAGTAAGTTGCTTATCTGTCCGAGTTAATCTTGAGAACCCATTCACATTTGTTGAGGTTAATGCATTTGTTCCCACTTGTCCTTACAGAGCAACCAAGTTTTAGTTTGACCCACCCTAGCAAGGGGAAAGTTGGATATTGAAATGAACTTCAGTGATCACATAAGAAATGGAAGTTGTTGCTGCTGCCAATCAATGGATTTTCAATAACAAGGAGCCAACCTTCATTGTGATTCAGCGTCCAAGTGAAGATTCTAAGGGGACAACAGAAGCAGATACCCTTGAGGGCAGAGCCCATGAGCATGAGGAAACAAATCTAGATGACACAACCCCCGAGCAACCAGGCGTTGCTGGGGAAAACGTTAGCCCAGTTAGTGCTAAAGTGAACATGCTCTAGTGTGACTATTGTAAAGGCTGAGGCATCAAAGAAGAAGAAAATTGCACATCAGTCATCCATCAAGAGGTCTGCTCCCGCTATGACCGAGTATGACCTTGTTACTGACAATCCAAGCAAGAAAAAACAGAGTTAGAAGAGCCATGAAAGACAACACGACCAATCGTTCCTCACTTGTCGATTGGAGTCGTTTGATTGGTGATAGCAAAGAGGAGAAGAAGAGATCCCATTCGTGCACCACGAGAAGAGATCAAAGAAGCATAATTATTTCAATTTCACTTCCCCATAGAAACTAAATACTACATTCAAAGAACTAGATTTCTCAATATTTGATGCTGAACTAAATGAGTCCTTTAAGGAATTTCTGTGAATTGAAAGTGTTGGATAAGAAGATATAACTTTATCTCTCCTTTGCCTATATAAATATTCTCCTTTGTACCCTATACATTACACCACATAATAGATCTGTTTTCATCACACCACATAATAGATCTGTTTTCTTGTGATTTTTTTCTTCTCCACATTTAGAGAGTTTTTTCCGTTATATTATGTGTCTCATCTTTCCCACCTATGAATCTAACCGTTGTTATCTAGAGATAGGGTTAGATACAATTTTTTTTTTCGAAAGCCGCCGCCGCCGGTTATTCGTCCAACAGATTACGCTGCTACCGCCGCACGTAAGATCTGGTTCGACGCCGTTCTCCAAATCCGCGTGCGTGGTGCGTGTCTTGTCAGCGCTGGTGGGCGCCTTCTCGGGTGGAGGCGAGGCCTCATCTGTCACCGGCTGTGTTCGCTGCGGCTTAAAGCCGTACTGTTACGGCTGTTTGTACTGCTGCAGCTGCAATTAGTAGAGACAAAATACTGTAGAAGCCGCAGCCGCAGCCGGATTAAAGCCGCAGCAAGCCGCAGCGAACACAGCCACCGTCTTCTCACACCTTCTCAGTGTTGCTGTGCTCGTGACCATGAGCATCTCATCCAGAGGGCTACAACCATTTTCTATCTCCATCACAAGTGCCATTGTCATTATTGCTTGTGCTAATTTTCTGCTGTGTGGAATCGAGACAGCAAGTAATCAATCAAAGGAAAAATTATTTCGGAACAGCAAGCAATGAAGATCCTGACATCGCCACGTGAAGGTCTCGGATGCAAAGATCAAAGGAAAATTTATTTTTTCCGTTTCTTTGTCACCTGCTCCCATCAGTTTGCACACAATTTTTTGTTTCACTTCGGAATTTTTTATTTCGGATTACAATGTCGACTAAAATTGATATGCCGAAGTTAGATGGCAAAATCAGTTTCGTTATCTGGCAGATTCAGATGAAGTCTGTTCTTACTCAGTTATGTGTACGAAAGGCGTTGCAACCGCGACCCACGACCTACTGATATGACTGATGATAAATGGGAAGATCTTGATGAAAAAGCTTTGTCCGCCTTACAGCTCAGTTTATCTCCTGATGTTCTGTGTGAAGTAATAAATGCAAAATATGCGGCAGAATTACGGAAAAAATTGGAGGAGCTATATATGACCAAAAGTTTTGCTAATAAGCTCCGTCAGCGCCTTTATATATTCGTATGGCGGAAGGTACATCTATTCAATCACATCTTAATAAATTTAATTCTATTTGTGTCGACCTTGAGAGTCTGGTTGTGAAGATAGATGATGAAGATAAGACAATTTTGTTGGAAGTCTCGTTGCCCCTTCTTTTAAGCATTTTAAGGAAATAATGCTCTATGGAAATCATACTTCACTAACATTTGAGAATGTTAAGTCAAATTTATTGTTCAAGGAAAAATTTGATGTTGATTCTCGTTCTGAGTCTAAGGGTCAAGGTTTTATTGTTCGAGGTAGAACTCAACAAGCGAGCAGTTATAATAAACCAAAATCAAGGTCTAAGTCAAAAGACTGTAAATCCAACAATTTTTATCGTTATTGTAAAGCTGATAATCATATGATCTCTTAGTGTCTTAAGTTAAAAAATAAGGAAGAAAGGCAAAAGAAAAGGGAAGCTGATCAGCTGCTGAGACTAGTATTGTTGAGAATAGTAATGGTAGAGAAGCTCTTATGATCACTTCTAACGATGAAAAGTGTATAACTTGGGTTCTTGATTTAGCTTGGTCTTTTCACATTTGTTCACATCGAGACTGGTTTTCTGATTATTCTCATGTTAATGATGGTGATGTTATTATTGACGATGAATCTCCACTTGAAATTTCTGGAATTGGTTCTATTCAAATTAATTCTCATGATGGCATATTTAAGACCCTTACTAATGTTCGCTATTTTCCTAAGATGAAGAGGAATTTTATTTCTTTGGACACCTTAGAATCAACGAGATTTAAATTTTCTACTGATAATGGTGTTCTTAAGGTTTCTCAACCGTGTTGTGTTAAAGGCTGAACGTATAAATAATCTCTATTATTTACAAGGTTCCACAGTTATAGGTACTGCAGTTGTTTCTATTGCATCCAACACTTCAAATACCAAGCTTTGGCATATGCGCTTGGGACATATAAGCGAAAAAGGTATGTATCTCTTGCACAAGATAGGTTATTTAAATGATATTGGCAAATTGGAATTTTATGAACATTGTGTATTTGGCAAACAGAAGAGAGTCGGTTTCTCTTTATCTACTCACTGCACCAAAGGCATTCTTTATTATATTCATTCTGATCTTCGGGGTCGGGCTCCTCATTCTTCTATTGATTATATGATCACTTTTATTGATGATTTTTCTCGCGAAGTCTAGGTTTATTTTCTGAAGCATAAAAATGATGTTCTGATTCCATTTAAGCAATGGAAAGCTTTAGTGAAAAATCAGACTTGCACAAAAATCAAGAAATTGAGAACCGACAATGGATTAAAATTTTGCAATAGTGAGTCTAATTCTCTTTGTGCTGATCATGGTATTGCTAGACAAAAGACTGTTCCAGGTACTGCCGAGCAGAATGGTGTTGCTGAAAGAATAAATCGTACTATTCTGGAATGCGTTCGTTGCATTCTTTTGTATGAGGCTGCATATGGCGAGGCAATGTCTAGTCAGCACGGACCAGACTATGACTGGAGGACCTCACGTATTGATCCACAGGTTGTGTATGCAAGTGGTGGAAAAGCTCATGGAAGGTGCGGACTCTACATATCTTATATTGCTTTATTGGTTGAGTGCAATACATGTATTCTGAATCTGTCGTGATGTTACTTGTTTTGTAGGTACACAATGTTTGCTAACATCATCGACTCGAGCCAGGTGAGGGTTCAGCGTGGAGGTTCGTCGAGGTCTACTGCTCGTACATTATCCTTGGTGTTCACCTCGACCTCCACCTCCATCTTCACCTACCGAACATCAGGTATGCAAGTTCATCATTATTTACTTGTTAGTTATATTATGGTGTAACTCAGCAAATATCATTTTTACATGTATATTAGACCCCTCCAGCTACCTTGCCAACGCAGGAACGAGATGACAGGTTAGACTTTGTCGAAGCCCTCTTCGCTAGTGGAGGTATCGACCATCACTCGTCACTATACCCCGATGGCGATCGGCGATCGTGAGCTTCCATTTTATGTGTTGTGATACTTGAGACTTTTATTATGACTATGTATGAGATGTTGTGATATTGTCTCTTATTATGACTGGATGAGATGTATCTTATGACTATGGATGAGACTTTTGTGATGTAATTGATGAGACTATGAATTTAATTATTATTATGTGATTGTGTATGAGATGTTTTATATGAAAATATGTTGTGCTATAGCTGTTGATATATTTGTTATGTTGTGGAATGTGGTGTAAAATAAAAATAAACAACATTTGTTATGCTGGTCAAATTAACTTCGTAGAGGCTAACAGGGCCATAGGACGTTAGCCAGCTAACTTCCTAGGGGCTACAGTAAGCCGTAGGAAGTTAGCTGGCTGACGGCGCTAATGGCGTGAACCTACTAACTTCCGAGAGGGTCCGCTGGTTGTAGGGAGTTAGCTAACTTCCTAGATGGATATAGGAAGTTTAGCTAACTTTCGATAAAAAATTTTCGAGAGCCAAACTTCCAATGAGATAGCTTTACTTCCGAGGGTTTCGCTAACTTCCTAGAGTTTAGGGCTAACTTCCTAGAGTTTAGGCTTTAGGAGGTTAACTATTTTGGTGTAGTTTGGGCGCCCATCTGTAGAGTAAACTCATGACACTCCTTGCCCTCTCGTGGTGATCAAGCTTGACCTAGTGCTCACTGATGTAACTAGGGTTTTGGTCGTAGGCCCAGATGATTCTGAGATTTCTGATTGTGATGTAAACTGAATTTTTTTATGCCTGTGAACTATTGGATGGCATGCCTTATTTACATGACTTACAGAAAACTCTTGTATGACTTAATTTTACCTTTTGACAACTTAGCATGGGCATGTAACACCGACTATATGGTCGAGTTATGGCCCAAGTTGATTGCTCTATGTACATGGTATAGAGATCACCTTTTGAGTTTGTGTGAGCATGTAACACTAGCTATAAGTCGGGTTGTGACCTAAGCTGATTGTCCGATTCATAGGGTATAGAGGTCACCCTTTCAAGTTTGCGTGAGCATGTAACAACAGTTGTAGGTCGGCCTAAGACCTAAGATGATTGCTTTGTTCAAGGGTATAGAGGTCACCACGCATTTTGAATTTGTGTGAGAATGTAACAGCAGCCATTGGGAGGGCTCTAACCTAAGCTGATTGCCCCATTAATATGAGTACAGAGGACAGAACATAAATTGCACATGATGTAATGCAGGACATGTGAACAACAATTGCACAGAAATCATGCATTCTTTGTTCATTGAGTATGACTGCCTAGAGTACCAATGAGGACTCATTGCTTTGAGGTCGCAACGACTATAGAATCTGGTGTAGAACTTATGTAACACCCCAAAAATTCAATTCTAGAAATTTTCTTGATCTTGTCCTAAATTCAAAATGAATTTTAAAATTTTATTCCAAGAATGTTTGTTTGCGAGTTGATCTCAACAAAGAAAATATAGTGATCTATATTCTCTCTAAAATTCTCCAAAAATAATCCTATAAATATTTCTCCGGTGATCCTTCTCAAATTCTTTTCAGAAATACTGCCTAAATATTCTACCAATATTTCTCCAAATATTTTTCTCTAGAGAAATACCCTCGGAATCATTTTCAAAATCCCTACAAATATTTTCTTAACAATTTTCCTTATGCTCATGCATATACATATGCCTCTAGTGTCATACAATGAGATCTACAACCTAATTTCACTTATCCACGGCTAATACATGCTCCACTAATCCTTGCCTCCTCCCCCTAATCCCCCACCTTGCCAATAAATAGAGGGCTAAGGGGCTCACTCATGCCATCCCAAGCCATTTCATGGCAACTCGCTCCCACACAAGCACAATGATCGTTCGGTCGTTCATTCGATCGTTCGTCCAACTGTTCATAGTTTGTTTCTTCGTTTGTCCGATCGTTCGATCGTTTATTCGATCGTTCATCCTATTGTTCATGTTTCATTCGTTCATTCGTCCGATCAGTGGCGGAGGACGCTAGAAAATCTAGGTGTTGCTAACGCAACGACGTATAAAAATTTACGACACAAATTAAAGCAATTTATAGCTACAAAATGAGTAATAGATATTGAAAAATACCTTATTTAATACTCATCTTGATTATAATCCATTTACAGCCAAATTCCATATAGCAAATAAAATCTAGAAAAAAGAAAAAAATGAGTTACCAATGGCAAATTGAAGTAAAAATTGTTGAACAAGTGAAATAAGAATATACCTCTAGTTGAGTCTAGTTCTAGGAGATCTAGGCAATTGCATTTGTCTAGTTTTCTTATTTTGAAATGCCTTCTTGATTTTCTGAAGGTCGAGTCCTTTAAAAGTTTCTCTTTCATTGTAGCACACCATCAAGTCATTTAACCAACCATCGGACATCTTGTTGTGCAACTCAGTCTTAATAATCTTCATAATTGAGAAGGCCCTTTCAACTGTTGTAGTCGCCACCGGTAACAAAATAAGTCAATATACCAATGGAAACACAATATGCCTCTCAAGTTGAACCATTATCTTTGATAGACTAGCAAGATCACAACAAGCTTTGAACTCTTCAATTCTTCGTACATGAATAATAAAAGTCCTTAGCTGATCTTTTATAGTCTTGCGATCATCAAAAGAAAAATCATCAAAATAGATATCCGCGAGCCGAGCAAGCTTATCCACATCAAACTTAGAGAACGAATCCCTTGGTTCAAGACAAGAAAAACATACAAGCAACTCTTGAGATAGCTCATTAAAGAGATGATCGAACTCTGTGGTGATAGAATCTATAGCAGCATAAAAAGTATCAACACAATAAAAATGCTCTGTGGTAATATTATTTCTCCCACCTTTCCTTGATCAACCAAATCGTGGTACAACATCACTCATATTTGGTATTGGGATATCATTTACAAGGCAGAATGTTGTGGCTTCTTCCAACAATGGCTCCCAACCATCATTTCTCAAATTAACCAGACATGTTCTCACATCAACAACCAAAGACATGGCTTGGACAACGTTTTGATCCTTTGTTGCAAGAGAAGAGAAAGCTCATTTGTGATACGGAGGATCTGTAACATCATCTTTGTCATAACCACAAAGCTGAAACACTCCATGTTTTCAACAAAGCCACCTGCACTTGATGAATTGCGCTCATCTTGATGCACAATTGCTAAAACTTCTATTACTGATTCCCACCTTGACTCAATACAGAGCAAAGTCTTGTAATGAGATCCCCATCTTGTATCTCCAGGTCTTGACAATGATGTTTCTTGTTGTTTGCCTCTCCCTAATGAAATTTCTCCACTCTCCAACTTTGATAAGAGATTCAAACGATGCTTATGTTGCAATAAATCCTTTCTTTTGCAAGAAGCACAAGTGTTATTCACAATGGATGTTACATACTTAAAGAAATCCTCAAGTGATGAACAACATTTTGAGACAGCAACAACTATCAATTGCAATTGATGAGCAAAGCAATGAACATAGAAAGCAAATGGGTTCTCATCTCGAATTAGTTTTGAAGACCATTAAATTCACCTCTCATATTAGAAGCACCATCGTACCCCTGCCCTCGAAGTTTTGCAACAACTAATCCATGATCACTTAACATCTCAACTAATGCTTTCTTTAATGATTCTGATGTTGTGCCCTTCACATGCTTGATGCCCAAAAATCTTTCTATTACTTCACCCTTTTTATTGACAAATCTCACAACAAGAGCCATTTGTTCTTTAACTGATATATCACGAGATTCATCAACAAGAATAGTGAATAAACAATCCCCCATTTCTTCTTTAATTGCATGTGTGACAGCTTCTGCACAAAAGTTTGCAAGTTCTTTTTTAATCGTCCCTGAAGTCATCTTGGCATTTTTGGGACACAACTCATCAAAAGCTCTTCTCATCTCTTCATTCCTTTGTTTGTAGCAATCAAGAAATTCTAAAAAATTGCCTTTGTTTAAGGAAGTACTAGTCTCATCATGTCCCCGGAATGATTCAGCTTGCAATGCAAGAAGACTAACAATACTTAAGGAAGTTTCCAACCGTGTCTCATATTTGACCAATGCATCTTTATTATAATTTGAAACCTTATGACTAACACTTGACCTTTGGTTACAAAAATCATGGAATGTTGTTGCTGCAATATTGTGTATGCTATTAGGCCCACCAACATGTTTTGGAAATGCCGTATAAACATTTCTCCATTGTGAGAAGCCAACTTTTGTAAATGCATCATGGCAAAATTTATCATCCATTCGATCATGCTTAAAAAGGTAACAATAGAAGCAATAAGCCTTATTCTTCTCCACACTATATTCCAACCAACTATGTTGTCTGAACCAATGTTTTTGAAAGCTCCTTTTGTCATGTGACTGAGGAAAATTATGACCGGTTGGTTGAGTCGGACCTTTAGCTATGAAAGCCCTTCTAACATCATCTCTAATATTAGGAGGAAAAGAATCAATTGGAATACGAAGTCCCGATCAAAAATAATGTGATCCGGGTTGAACTGATTTATACCTTCGACTTGACCATTAACATCTTCTAGAACAAGTGCAACTTCTTCACTATTATTCTCTTGAACTCCAACTTGTATTTCGGGTTCATTGCAAACTCCACTAGCGCGAGTGCTTGGTCTATGTTGGGACCTGCCTCTCAGAACAGCTAGATCCAACGGGAAATGAGAAAAAGGGTTTGTAGTAATAACACGGGGTGTCAAAGCCACAATGTTTTTCTCTACATGCTTTGGCATAGTACGGGGGTATTTATAGGTAATCGAGGGACTGCCTGACCCTGTCAAGGACATTTAGACCCTCAATTACCTAGTTTATCCCTAGAATATTCCCTCGAGGGGAGGTTACAGCGAGTCATTACGACACACTTTATTATAGACACGGCCCAACCCACATTGCCCACACGGTATCCGGACGCGGGGCCCTGCTACATCGGCCAAATTACACACGGGCTCCTCCCTGCTCTGAGGGGACGAGGCCTTATGGTCTTCGCGGGGCCTTCGTCTTGGCTTGCCGGAGCGAAGGGGGCTGAACAGGCCTCCGTATGGATGGTGTCCTCGGTCTGTCTAGCAGGGCCTGTGGGAGTAGCCTTCGTCTGTGCAGACGCGAGGTAGATGTCGTTGAGCGAAGGGTGGCGTGTTCGCCTTTGCCCCAACATTTGCCCTCCAAGGAGCCAGTTCGACCAAGTCAGTTGGTGCCAAAGACCACCGTGAGATGGTGAAGACGCTTCCCTCGCTCGAAGTGGTCCCACGGGGGTTTTTGAAATGTGATCGTTGATGGACGTGTTACTGTTGGACCACGGGTTTCCCGAGGCATCGCTCCATGCCTATAAAACCCCAACCTCGGCTGAGACAGCTGCTTGTTTGAATTTGCGCGGTAGAAACCCTAGCTTTTATAGATGCTCGCCTGCCCTCCTTGCTCGTTCTGTGCTAGAAATCTGGCCCATATCAAGCAAACCGTTGCAATGTCTTCTTCCTTGTCTGCTACGAGCGTGTCGCTGGTCACTTCGTCGTCTGAGGAGACCTTGAGCGACTTGGCGGTGGTTGAGTTGCAGCCCGACCACACCATGGAGTTTGGGACCCTAAGGATTTTCTCGGGCCGCGTGCTGGAGATGCAGCGGCTTGGTTACTTTGGTAACGGTGTCGGGCGGGCCCCAGGTGCAGAAGTGGTCCCCGAGCCTGAGGGCGAGTTGATAGTTTTTGAGGCCTTTTTTGCTATCGGTCTTCACCTCGTGACGCATCAGTTTGTGGTGGAGGTGTTGCGAAGGTTTGAGGTGCAAGTCCACCAGTTAGGCGTGAACGCGATGGTGGCACTTGTGAAGTACGTCTGGTAGTCTCCTCCTACGGTGGGCAGCCATCTATGGAGGTCTTCGCCAAAAATTATTGCCTGCATTGGAAGAAGAGAAAGATAGGAAGACTTCGACTGAGGTTGTGGAGATAGTCCCCTATGCTAGGAACAAGTGGGGCAACTGGTGGGACTTTTGGTTCTATGTGGCTCCCAGGGATGTCGAAGGCTTGTCGAGTCTGCCTTCGGGCATCCTGTGCTTACATTGTTATGTGGCATTTCCTCGATTCGAGGTGGCGGAAGAAGATGAAGACGAAGGGCCCTCCGATATGCTGCCCACCTGAGTAGCGGGCGCGACCTGGTGGAGGAGTTTATTGCCTATGGGGTGTGGCCCTTGGCACATGGTTGGGCATTGGGTGAAGTGACCCCCGTCGGATGCCTACCCTAGGCGGCCAGATGGTGCGAAGTCCAGCCTTCACAGTGGATCTACACGGTCGTGATGTAGCCGCATTTGTGCGTTAGGTCGAGGCCGAGGCTAGGAAAATTGTAGGGAAGTGTGTGCTGAAGACGGAGACTTTAAGGAGTTAGTACATTCATGGTTCAAATGTTAGGTTGAATCGTGTTTTGAGTTAAACCATTTGCCGTATGGTGGTTACCTGGGGGACTATGCCGACATTGTTGACCGCCGGGGGAAACAGGTGATGTCCACGGCCAACGAGGGCCCCTCATGGGACAAGGTTCCGGGTGCAGCCTCCAGGAAAAGGAAATTAGGTACAGCAGCTGAGGCTTTGGGGTTGAGGGCTTCTGATCATTTTGTTGTGGATTTGCTGGAGACGTGCGCAGCTCCCGGGGAGACGATGTCTTTGCCTAAGCTTTGGGAATCTTCTGTGCGAATGCTGAAGGTTACCAGGGGTCGCTGGCCTAGGAACGTTCCGATACTCCGGGTGGTCGGTGAAGACATATTTACATCTTGATTAGCTCGTGAGATGAAGATTTCCCTTATGGAAGGAATGTTGATGCTATTGTATCGGCAGTGATGGAGAAGAATCGCCAAGATGTGCAGCGGAAGAAGTGCCGGGGTCACGTCAGGTTGGCGGACCTAAGGCGTGAGGTGAAGATGGCGTGGCCGAGCGCGAAGCCCTCCGCCCCGACACTGGTATGCCACTGCCTGCCACGCCTGCTGCTGAGCGGAGGCCCCCCTCGCCACCACACGCTGTGGAGGCGGCGGTGGCAGGTGCTGAGGGGGTCTCCATGGAGCTTTCCGTGGACGACTACCTAGTAGGGGGTTGCCATGTTCGACGCCCAGACAGGGCGGGCTCCTTTTGGTGAGTTTTTTTTGACGAGGTCTCTGTTTCTGACTTGACCATGGTGTAGGGGCAGAGTCTGGGCAACTGGCTATTGTTCCAGCTGCGGTGTCAGCCGACCCGGTGGTCACGGCGACCGTGGCGAAGGGTGAAGTGGGGGTCCCAGAGGACCCGTGGTCTAAGTTCTGTGCCAGCGGCGAGATTGCCTCGGCTGCCACTGCGAAGGGCGTGGCCGCATCAGTTGCGCAGCATCTAAAATATGTGAGTGTGACTAGTGCTTGCATTTGTATCGTTTTCGTAGTTCTGCTTTGGTAGTCTTTGTGACAGGCGGCCGCCTTCGCCGAGCGCATTGCTTCGGGGGCGCTAACGTTGGAGTTTTCTGCCGACAGGTGGTGACTTGAGGGGAGAATCGTGCGCCTCCAGACGCAACATACGGAGGCAGTCAAGGACAAGTCGGCGGTGGAGTACAAGAGCCGCAAACTGCTTGAGAACTGACGGTGGTGGATACAGAGAAAGAAGACCTTAGCCGTTGGCTCGCGAAGGAGAGGGAGGGCGAGAAAAAGGCCCGTGTAGAGGCCCAGGCCGCCCGTGCTGAGGCTAACGTCGCGTGCGCTAAGGCCAGCCTTGCCCTCCAACGCGCCACCGACACGGAGTCGGGGCTGAAGAGCTTGTGCAGCTACACCGAGAAGACGGAGGCCTCCACCCACGCTGGGGTTGAACGGGCGCACACGCTGTTCATGGATGCGTACTGCGAGCCAGGCGCGCGGACCTCCCCTTTTGACAGGTCTAGCGAGGAGGTGGGTCTTCGCTTTCTCAGGTGGCTGCAGGAGGAGCTAGAGTTGCTCTCGTCTATCGCAATGGGCCTCATGTCCTATGCCTCGCTCATTACCTGCGAGGGGCGGCGAATGCTTTGTCCCGTGAGGGGTGCAGGAATTTCGAAGTCTTCGCCTAGATAACCAAGGACTTCGACCGTCGAATCTTCTAGGTCAGAGACAAGGTGCTAAAAGCGGTCCGCTAGGGTGCTTTACGACAGGATGTGGGGCCCTCACGGTCGTGACACTATCTGGGAGAGGGCTGACCGAGCATTGGCATAGGTATTGTTGTCTCTCTATGCAATTTTTTTTTTGAAAATTTTTGTTGTCTTCATAGATGATGAATGAGGAAGAAGTCGAGGACTTTGGCGGCCTTGAAAGCTTGATGACCTGGACAGAGGGCGCGGAGGCGGGGGTTGAAGGGCACTCAGCGCCTCAGGCTGGCCCTGGTGAAGATCATGCAGTGGCGTCTGCTCTGGCATAGGTGGAAGGGTCGCTTTAGGGTTGTTGGGTTTTGGGTATCTTTTTGTGATACTAAAGGTAAGTTGCTGCGCAGGTTCCAACATCCGGGCCTGCGCAAGCAACCCCCGATGATGTTGATACTAGTATTTTGGCGGCTGCGAATGCAATGCCCTTTAATGGAAAAGTGTCTGAGGGTTCTGAAATTGAGTCATGGTCCTCAGATGGGGACGATTTTGGGAGCCCTTTTTCATGGATTAAGGAGTCTTCTGAGGAAGATTTAGACTACTTCGCTGCATTGGATTTGGCCGCATCGGAGTCCCTGTCGCAACCTGATGCGCGCAAAGTGTCTGCCCCCGGCCTGGGCGATAGTCGAAGACCCGTGCAGGCGGAAAGTGGTGTCGAAACAGAGCGTTGGCGGTATGTCATGAAGTGGGAGACGTCGTCGAATGGGTATGGAGCGATCCTGTCTTTGACTAGATCAGGGTAGCCAACACGATCTACTATCCTCGACGTCCGGGACATGCATTGAGGAGGGGGACTTGCGGAATCTATTTGAGGGCGAAGAGTTAAGGATGATGTTGTTTAATTTCTAGGAGGTGGGTCTTATTCCGAAGGCAGAGCCGATGTAACATTTTTGCTGGCCTCGCTCTTGTGTTGCGATAGTGAGTGAAAACGCTGCCCTCCCCCGCTTCGCAATAGAGAGGGAGGGCGACAAAATATGATTTGTATTATTTGTGTGATGTGGCCGACGGGCCTTTCATTTTATGTATGTAAACTACGATGGCATATTGCGTGCTGCATTTTTTGCGAGATTGTTTCAATTTGTAATCATGTTGGCGCGACACTTAGGTGGGATGAGGACTTCGCTTCCTGCGGGTGATGTCGCGCGCTTCTGGCACATGCCCGGCTGCACCCTTAGGTGGATTTTGCTCGGACGTGTCTTATAGGAAAGACTTCGCACCCCGTGGGTGATGTCGCACACTTATTGTGCATGCCCGACTGCACCCTTAGGCGGCTTTTGCTCGGATGTGTCTTATAGGAAAGACTTCACACCCCGTGGGTGATGTCGCGCACTTATTGTGCATGCCCGGCTGCACCCTTAGGCGGCTTTTGCTCGGACGTGTCTTATAGTAAAGACTTCGCACTGTAACACCCCTGGTGTTACTGTTACTAAAATTTGAGCATAACATCATAAGAATGGGCATTTCATATGTTTGACACACCTAGAGTGCATTCACTAAGCAAAAATTTCAAACAAGTTGTATTGTTATGGCATTTTGTGAATCAAACCCTAGATTAGGGAGCTCAACCCTAGAATGGGTGTAATAGAATAAACAAGGCTTAAACAAGTGAAAACTTCAAAGCTTGTTGGAAATAATCATAAAGTATCACCATAGATGAACTCAAGTGGGATCCAAACCCTAAGAGTGCAAGAAACCCTAATTGGAACCCTAGAAAACCCTAAACCTAAACCCTAGGGGGCTAAGTGTAAAATTAGTGCACTTTTGGGCTAAAGTGCAAAAACCATGATAATAAGGTGTCTTAAGTCATAAGGTTCAAAATTATGGAGATTCAAGTTAAACCTTGAGTTTTGGACTAATTTGCAAAAGAGCCACACTTAAACCCTTTTGGCTAAGTATGAAATCATTGTAATAACTCAACTTTGGAGCCGTATATCTGCCAAATTATAAGGTTTTTGCCCTAGTCACCACATCAATTTGGTAGATCCATCATAGGAGAATAACTTTGATACACACATCCTCTTTGGTTGTTACACAAAAATTAGAGAAAAGCAAGCCCAAAGTTGCTCTGTCAAACTGGAATCGAGTTAACTGAAACGGTAATCAGAAATGGTCACCGTTATATGGGACCAATTTGTGCACACCATATCTTTGAATTCGTTCCATTTTGACCCAAGAATCCTATAGTGAGTTTGTAGACTGATGTTTAGTGAACAAATTCTGTTAAGAAAGGTTGCTCTGTTCTTAACAAAAATCCAGAGATAAAGAGGGAAGAAGGTAGTCAGTTCAGACAAGAACTGAAGATCAAGCGCTGACAAAAATCTGAAGAACACCAAAAGATCTATAGCACTGTTGATTTGGATGAACTTGGATGATTCGGTGAGGATTTGATCGTCTGGGAGTAACTCGGTACGTGGCATCGTCCGTGGGCCGAGCCACGCGTGGCCGGAGTTAGTCACCGGCGACCACCGTGACTCGATTAACCTTTGCCGCGGTGTCACCCATGCCTCGATCTCCCTCACTGTGTCTCTTACCGACGTGGTAGGCATGCGCTAACGAAGCTATTCGTGGCCGGAGGGAGTTAGCCGGGCCGCCGTGGCTATAAATAGCGGTACAAACGACGGCGAGGTACTCACATCCTCCCCCGCGAGCTTGAGAAGAACCCAAAATTCGCACTGCCTTCTCCACCTCTCCTCAAATTGAGTGTGCACGGTGAAACTATAGTTCCTTACGGCCGTGTAGCCCCAATTTCGCCTCCCAATTTCACCCGAGCACGTCACGACGCCTGTTGGGGGCCTTCGTCCTCCGAAGGTCCTCAAAAACAAGATTTGACAATGTTTCCCAAGTGAATTATGTGAACAGGTATTTTCGGACCCAGATTATGAACATGGAGTACGGTCAGGACGAAGCCTAAGCCAGACGAAGGGGGATCGAGATGAAGGATGGGCTGATTACCATGCTGTACGAAGGATGGTGCACAGCCGAAGCTATGTGCAGGAAAGCTTCGTCGCGATAGCGGAAAGGGGAACCGACCTAAAGACTACTTAGGCCTTGATAGACTCCCATAAGTCATTAGCAAATGTAATGGGCATGAATGTAATTTTACATGGGCTGCGTCCCACGCCTATAAATAGATGAACAGTACTCCCGTACTATTCACGCTGACTTGTATTCGCTCGTGCGTCACGCTTGTATTTCTGCCTTCTATCAAGCCGAAGGTACAAATGTAATTCAATATTGTTCTTATTCTTCCATGATTATATAATAAGGACAAGTGATAATGTTATGTGATTATTCATGTTATTCTTTCATGTTTCATATGCTTCTCCCTTTATCAATATAAACTGTAATGACGAAGGTATGTCCTTCATGACCTTCGTCTGAAGATCGTTATATCCTAAAGGAAATAACACTTCGAAGGACGAAGGGTATTTACCATTAACTTCTTTCTGTGTTGCCTTGTTCTTAATTCATAGTATTTGAGAACAAGTCCCCAACATTGGCGCCCACCTCCGGTGAACTCACTTCCACTCTTTGAGTTTTTGAGGACCTTCGGAAGCCATAACCTTTCGCTATGGCGCCGAAGAAAGCTTCAGCAGCTGGGGCTGCAGCTCTGCAACCGCTAGACCCCAATCAGGAGACTCTCTCTCTTCGGGAGGCCCGAAGCCAGAAGAGGAAGGCTGTCAGCCCGACGCCTCAAGAGGATGAGCTAGACCAAGAGATCAGAGATATGGAGATGCTTCATCAACAGGTGTAGAGGGAGAAGGAAAAGATGGCCAGGCTAGCTGAACTGCAAAGGCAGATAGACGAAGCTTCTGAAGAGGTTCGCCATCTTACTCACGATGAGCAGAACCGAAGGCCTCAACAAAAAGACCTTCATCAGGAGGGACTCTTCAACGAAGATGACTGGTATGACAATTTCCATCATGGAAATTTTGTTTTCGATGATGCTTCTCCTCTGTCTGCTGAGCTGCAGGCTACACCTTGGCCTCCGTCCTACAAGTCGCCCCAGCTTCCCATATTCGATGGCCATTCAGACCCGAAGCAGTTTTTGATGAGCTACGAAGCAACAGTATCTTCGTATGGTGGCAATGCTTCAGTCACGGCAAAGTCTTTTGTTATGGCTATCAGGAGTGTTGCTCAAACCTGGTATTCCTCCCTTCGACCAGGAACGATCACTTCATGGCAAAAATTGAAGGACATGTTGTTAACCAGCTTCCAAGGGTTTCAGACGAAGCCGGTCACTGCTCAGGCCCTGTTCCAGTGCACTCAGGATCATGAAGAATACCTTCAGGCGTATGTCAGAAGGTTCTTGCGTTTCAGGGCGCAGGCACCAATGGTGCCCAACAAAATTGTCATTGAGGCCATGATCAAGGGACTTCGGCCTGGACCTTCAGCTCAGTACTTTGCTAGGAAGCCTCCTCAAACTTTGGAGAAGCTGCTCCAGAAGATGGACGAGTATATTCGTGCTGACAATGATTTTCGCCAAAGAAGGGAGGAGGCTTTCAGGTTTTCTGAAATAACCAGGGGCTTCGGAGGAAGATTCTATCCGAGGCATGTCAGGTCAATCCACAACTCTACTCAAAATGATGATAAGGGGAGTCAGCAGCACAGGCCGCAGTGCTCCTCACAGGCTTCGGGGCAACAGCAAAGCTTCTTCCGGCTACCAGCTCCAAGAGGCAGAGGCGCCAGGGGCTTCGGCGGAAGATTTGGAGATCAACCAAGGAGAATATTTTGCTTGTTCTGTGGTGAAAACAAGGGCCATACCACCAGGATGTGTCATGTTACCATCCAGAAGCAAAAGGAGATAGCCGAAGCTGCAGCACAACAAGCTCAGCCGAAGCAGGTTATGCATACTGCTTCGTACCATCCGCCTTACATCCCAGAATACGTAGGCAACCACCCTGCAGTTTCTGTTGCTTCGGCGAGTCAACCTCAAGCTTCCTGGCAACAGCCTCCGCCTCCACCACCGCTGCAACAAGGCCAACAGCCAGAAGGGAGCCAATATGCTCCACACCAAAGGGACTTCAGAGAACAGTCCGAAGCTCACACAGTCAATAGCACTGTGCCAGAGTCGAAGCACATCTATTGACAAATATCCTACCTTGATAGCAGTCTTTTCCATTCAGTTCTATTTTCTGTGTAATAAAGGACATCATTTAGTTTTCATGTAATAGTTTCGTTGTTTGCCACAAGGAAAATATATTTTCTCCACAGGCTTAAGTTGCTGAAGCTTAAAGATTTGCGATAACAAGGAGGACCTTCGAATTATCAAAAATCCTTCGAAGTCACAAAAAGCCGTTCCAAAGGGAACGCAGTGTAAGTTTTCTGCTCCAAAGTCGTTCCAAAGGGAATGCAGAGCATACAGCGAAAAGTCAACGCTGATACCGCCTAAGTAAAAGGCGAAGAAGCTCCAAAGACGTTCCTAAGGGAATGCAGAGCTTACAGCGAAAAGTCAACGCTGATACCGCCTAAGTAAAAGGCGAAGAAGCTCCAAAGACGTTCCTAAGGGAATGCAGAGCTTACAGCGAAAAGTCAACGCTGATACCGCCTAAGTAAAAGGCGAAGAAGCTCCAAAGTCGTTCCTAAGGGAATGCAGAGCTTACAGCGAAAAGTCAGCGCTGATACAAAAATGTTGTGTGTTTTACGAGGATATGTGTGTATCTTCGGAACAAATGTCATCTACATAACATAACATCATCACATCATTTTGCATAGCATAAGCATCATACATCATGTTGCATATGGCAAAAGAAGGGGACACAGTATCAACCTTCGGAAGGATGCTTTGAGAAAGTGAAAATCATGCTAAGTCACAAGGGGATACAATATTGATCTCCGGAATATAGCTTCGGAGAATGTTTTCACGAAGCTTGGATATTCTTCATCAGAGCACTATGGACATTGTCGTGACGCATAAAAGTTTTTCTATCTTCACGAAGCATGAAAAGAAGGGAAGGTGTTTTTTCGCCGAAGGCTCAAAAACGGTACGTATGTAAAGTTTCATGCATCGTAAAGAATCGAATCATTAAAAGCAAATATATCACAGGGTTACAAAATGTTACACATATCTCATTTCAGAAGTTTTTACAATAGTGCTTAGTCTTCTCTCAAAACAACTTCGGCAGCTTCGTTCAGGAGTCGGTTAACAACTTCATCCATGATAGCTTCAGCCATCTTTTTAATTTCTTCGTCTCCTTTCGGGTGAGGGCCCGGAGACGCTTTAGTAGGATCTGAAGGAGGACAGGATACGGCCACATTGCTATTACAAATTGCGAACGAAGTTTAAAATCAAAAATTACAACACAATAAAAACCATTAGCTAATACCTATTTGCCCTTCGAGCTCTGAGCTTTTGTCAGCGGCCTTAGCTACTTCTCTAGCGTCGTGAATACCCTTCTCACTTTTCTGAATAATTTCTTGGGCCATTTCTCGGCCACCATTGTCCCAGACGTCGGTGAAAAATTTTCCACCAGCCTGGCTAGCTTCGGCCGAGGGATCTTTAATATCTTCAGGGGATAAGCTGGCTTCGGATTGTGCAAGAACCTTAACATGATTGCAGCCTTTTTTCTCCAGCATAGTAGCAATCCCCCTGGCACCCGAGAAGGCGCAAATGTCTCCACGACTGTTTAGAATTTCTTCGAAGGCTTCAGCTTCGTGGCTGATCCATTCGATCGGTCCTTCTGGGTTACCTCTCACAAAATCTTCCTCACTCGAAAATGTGCCAACGCTGGCGAAGCTGGTTTTTATCTTCTTTACACATTCCATGGATTTTTCATAGCACCTTTTCTTAGAAGACCGAAGCTCTTCAACGGTTCCTTCCAAATGATTGGCCCATTGGTCGCTACATTCACGCCTCGTTTCTTCAAGTATGCGTTCTTCTTTAGCCCGGGCCAATTGTTTCCGAAGATCGTCAATCTCGTGCTTTTGAGCTGCAACTTGTGCTTTAGACGCAGTTTCGTTCTCCTTTATTTTATCCACCAATGTAACTAGAATTTTATCCTTTTCCAGGGCTTCGTTCCTTAGTTTGATAACCTCTGTTCGAAGGTTGTTGAAAGCAATTTCATAGCTCTCGTCTTCGGCATTCTTTTGCGCTCTCAGCACGTTGCTTAGTATTAAACCCTATATGTAAAAAGTTAGTATAAGAATAAAACAATAGATTTTAAATCATAAAGTTTCCAAATGCGCAGATCTCGTACCTTCAAGCTATTATACGCGAGGCTGTCCGCAAGATCGTCCTTTGTCATCGCGCAGAGGCCAGCCTCCAGCTTCGGAAACCCCATGCTTCGGGCCATTTCTCGGCAGACAAGTAGTTCTTTGTTATCCGGGAGGCAGTATAGGAAATCTTCTTCATTTGTACCATTGAACACTAGTGCCCCCTTCGGATATTTCAATTCGTTGGCATAATGATTAGCTTCAAAAATTTCTTCTTCTGTTAACTTCTTCCCCGAAGCATGTCGAACAATATAATCAAGGACTTTGGGGGATGCTTCGGGGGCAGCAGTACTGATCTCTTCAATTAAAATTGGCTCCATCATTTTTTCTTCCTCGGTTTCCAAGGGTTTTACCTTCGTAGGCTCTGAAGGTCCAGCTTCAGTTTCAGATTGTTGCCTTGGAGCTTCAGCAGCAAAGATTTCAGTTTCCGGTTTCGAAGTTTCAACAGTCTTCTTCGGAGTTGTGCTTGAAGACTTAATTGTCTCTAAAACATCTAGCACGTTTACCATTCTTTTTCTTTTCGGGGTCACCGATGGCCCCTTTTGATTTTTTATTGTCTCAACACTTGCTGAAGGACTTAAGATTTCCAATATTTTTGGTCCTTCAATTCTCGGTTTTTCTGCCTTCTCTGCTGAAGGTGCTTCAGTCTTTTCTTCGATCTTCGGCACTGGAGCTGGTTCTGTAGTTTCGGTGGCCGAAGAAGTTTCTCCGGTGAACTCAGGCACCGAAGCTGGTTCAATATAGCGTGGCCGATGTGTGAGGACCTTTATCCTCTTTCTTTTCGGTTCTGGTTTGCTAGGAGCAGTTGCAGCTTCTTCTTTCGCAGAGGTTGTGTTTTTTCTTTTCTGCCCTCGAATGGGATAACGATAGTCAGGGTAGACGAACCCGATTGCATCAAACACCCGGTTCAGCCTTTTCTTTTTTCGGCCTCCGAAGGCTGCTGACAGTGTAGTATCTTCAGCCTTCGAATAAGCCCCAAGCAGTTCATCACTTAAATTTTCAATACTCTTTAGCCAGTCATCATCTGGCTCAACGAATTTATCTCCGAACTTGAAAGTATACTTCAGCCTGATAAGTCCACCTTCGTCGGCCTCCTTCATGGTTTCTTGCGGCATTTCCCATTTCTCCGCGAGCGGCCATACTCTGAAGGCAATATGTTCTTGTACCAAATCTCTCGTTCCAATAAAAGAGCAAATAACTCCGAAGGCTCTCTGGCATTCTTCGACAGCTTCATTCATCTCAACCTTCGGCTTTCGCAGGCCGAAACTTTGCCAAATAGGGCGCATAATTATACCTTTAATATCTTCCCGTACTTTCAGGTCATTTTTCACATAGAACCATTCTGTCATCCAGTCGCCGGGCCATCTCTTCCGAAATGTTGGCACGGGACAGCTTGACCCAGACCGAGAAACGAAACTGTAGCAGCCAAAATTATTGTGATACTGTTCCTTACCCCAGGGTTTTGTCTCGTATGATAACTCGTGTATATTGCAGAAACTTTTCGCATCAGGTTCCAGACCTTGGCTTCTTACGGCCCACACAAAGATATTCAGCCTTATAATTGCTTCGGGGGTAAGTTGATGAAGATAGATTTCAAACATTTTCAGCACTCCTACGACAAAGCTGCTTAGGGGAAATCGCAGTCCAGCTTTCAAAAAGCTTCGGAACACTACAACTTCATTTTCTTCAGGGGTCGGGCAAGTTTTCTCTCCTTCGTCGACCCTCACAATGGATAAATCCCGGAAGTATCTTCCCCTCATGTTGACAAGATGATTTTCTTTGATACCTGACTTGCCAAAGACTGAATGGCTTGGTCGCCAGGGGCGATCTTCGGAGTCTTCACCACCACTGTCCACATCATAACTGTCGCTGTCACCAGTATCTTCAGACAAACCTTCCAGAATTTCCTTGGTGATTTTTTCCGTATTGGTCTTCGCCATCGCTATAAGAAACCCCAAGTTCTTCTCTTCGTCGAGACTCAGCTTCATCTCAACAGCAGCCTTCTTATCTTCAGACATCTTCGGAAACACTAAAAAACTGTTTTCAAAGCCAAAGCTTCAAAACTAAAAGATCAACAAATCTTAGTGCGCAAGAGCTAAAAATTCAGTGAGCGGGAGCAGATGGCAAGAGAGCGTACCAAATGAGTTTGCGGTATGATCTTATTTATACGCCCAGTGCGTTGAAAATTGAAAGACCCCGCTTGTCAGTGAATGTTGTTATTCTAGCAAAGGGAAGGTGTTTTTTCGGACCTTCGGCTTAAGGCCTTCATCCATATCGCAATCTGAATTTATCACTAACAAATTAATATTGCGAGGGGCTACTGTTGGGGGCCTTCGTCCTCCGAAGGTCCTCAAAAACAAGATTTGACAATGTTTCCCAAGTGAATTATGTGAACAGGTATTTTCGAACCCAGATTATGAACATGGAGTACGGTCAGGACGAAGCCTAAGCCAGACGAAGGGGGATCGAGATGAAGGACGGGCTGATTACCATGCTGTACGAAGGATGGTGCACAGCCGAAGCTATGTGCAGGAAAGCTTCGTCGCGATAGCGGAAAGGGGAACCGACCTAAAGATGAAAAGACTACTTAGGCCTTGATAGACTCCCATAAGTCATTAGCAAATGTAATGGGCATGAATGTAATTTTACATGGGCTGCGTCCCACGCCTATAAATAGATGAACAGTACTCCCGTACTGTTCACGCTGACTCGTATTCGCTCGTGCGTCACGCTTGTATTTCTGCCTTCTATCAAGCCGAAGGTACAAATGTAATTCAATATTGTTCTTATTCTTCCATGGTTATATAATAAGGACAAGTGATAATGTTATGTGATTATTCATGTTATTCTTTCATGTTTCATATGCTTCTCCCTTTATCAATATAAACTGTAATGACGAAGGTATGTCCTTCATGACCTTCGTCTGAAGATCGTTATATCCTAAAGGAAATAACGCTTCGAAGGACGAAGGGTATTTACCATTAACTTCTTTCTGTGTTGCCTTGTTCTTAATTCATAGTATTTGAGAACAAGTCCCCAACAACGCCAATTTCCCCAAATTGAATCGCTGCGCCACCGTGGATAGCTTGTCCGTGGCCAACCCACTCTGGTAAAGTTCTACGCCTCTCAAGTGCCGTTTTCGTGACTTGGTATGCACTGGATGCTCATCATGGCCACCGTTTGGTCAATTCGGCCAGGGTTGAATGGGAACGCGAGCTCGTGGTCACGGTTTCCGCCGTGCACGTGGGCAGACCGTTCTCAGTGTGTTCATGCCAAATTGGCGAGTGTTCCTAAGTCACCTTGGGTCGGTTATGCTTTCCCTATAGCTAGACTAGGCAGCCATCGCCGGTCATGGTCAGTACGGGCTGCGTCGGTGATGAACGGCGAGCGCGCCATGGTCAGGGACCTATTTGGAGAAGAAACAAAGTTCTGAGGACCTCGGTGCTGCTTTTAGTGAGACAATAAATAGTGGCCAAGGATTCTTAGCACATTTTTCAAGTCATCAAGGGCCTTTGTGTAAATACTACACATGGGCACGCGCGCGGGCGCGTCCCTGTTTCC
Organism: Zea luxurians; assembly: GCA_029449295.1. Taxonomy (NCBI): domain Eukaryota; kingdom Viridiplantae; phylum Streptophyta; class Magnoliopsida; order Poales; family Poaceae; genus Zea; species Zea luxurians. The sequence continues at coordinate 15,591,143 of JAOPSE010000010.1, read as the reverse complement.
GGTGCGGATTGGGCCGACTGGCTGGTTTCGGCCCAAGACTGTCCATTCTTTCTCTTTTTCTTTTTCTACCAGAACTAAAACAATTTTAGAAAATTGTAGAAAATGGTAAAAATGCCAAACCAATTTTGCTAGGTTTCTAATTTTCTATAGAATTTAATAAAAATAGTTTCTGAATTTTTAGTCCAAATAGGGAATTATAGAGTATTTAAAATAGCTTAAAATCTTGTTTCTGGATTTTTAGAAAATAGATAATGATTCCAAAAATCCCTAAACTTTTTGGATGACCCTTATATATTATTTAGAAGCTTTGGGTAGAATTTGGTATAATTTGGACCTTGTTTGATACTTAGAACCTAAAACCCTACCCCCTGCCCTGTGAACTTCACTGTTGACTCCGGAAACCCTAAGTTCTCGGAGATCCATGAAGGAAAATTATATTCGAGACTTTAGATAATAAACCTTTATTATCTTTGCACTCTCATGAGCATTACATGGGCATTCATTATTATGTATGGTTATATTTAGAAAACGAGGAAGAAGTTGAAGTAGAAGAAGAGAAGACTTCACCACCACCACCTGAGGAACATCAGGCAGGCAGCTGTTTCTATTTTGACATCTGTGGAACTGAGCCTGACTCACTAGTAAAACAAGGCAAGCCCCAGTGCATCTGCCACCTCCTTGATTCTTTTAAACTCTTTCTCACTTGCTTAATGCATTAGGTGATAGGAGTTGATTGCTAAAACAATTCCTGCATTTCCTTCCTTGAATTTGATTATTTTCCTTGGAATCCCTGTTTTACAAAAGGTTTTTCCTATGCTTAGTCTTGCTTTAGCAAAAGAAAATGTTTTGTTTTTACAAAAGATGATGTTGCAAAATGGGAGGGATGTTTTTGAAAATAAAACTTGATGGTGGATCCATCATGGCCATGATGGGTTCAACATCGGAAAAGATGTACCTCTACCAGGTACCAAACTTGGGGTTTGAAATGATTAAGTTGAGACCGGGCGGGTGACTTGCACGAGAAGAGAGTCTCGGTGTAGTGTCTCCGTCTGAGTCGATTAAGGACCGTCTCGATGTAGGCTTGATGACCGAAGGCCCTTTAACTGGTCACATGCCTCGTCATGGGTAAGCTTTGCCTCAGGCAGACTAAGGCCAGAATAAGATACCACGCAATGGGAGTGGAGAGATGGCGAGAGTAGCGTGTACCCTCTGTGGCAAGAGGCTGGACGGTGGTGTATCTGTGCTCTCGGTTGGCGTGAACCTGATCTAGTCTTAAGAACCCCGGTGGCGAGTTGACATATGCAAGGGTTAAGTGCTACATATGTCATGTGATTGGAGATCCTCAGCTGAGTATAATCGATTAGGATCGCCGTACCTTTGTGGTTATGAAGACTTGGTCACTGACTTACACGTAGCAATCCAGTGAAGATGAAGGGTTGATAAGAAATTGGCTAGTGCAGGTCAAGTGATTGAACTAGGGTAGAAAGAACTCTAGAGACAGATAATCTTACTTAACCTGACAAGTAAAATTGGATTATTAAGGATCCACTTTTAGTAAGCATTTCTGCAAACAAGAGTCATTGATTATTGTGAAGCCTTACCTTGACTCCCTCAAGCCAGCATCCCCTTGAGAGTCTTTTCTTTAGTCGGGTAAGACTTGCTGAGTAATTCCATACTCAGGGTTTTGTCCCATGTTGTTTTTAGGTGAGGAAGCAACCAACTTTTGTTGCTTCTGTTCTAAGGTGGTACCAAAGGAAGAGCACCAGGAGTAAAGCTGCGGGAGGAAAGGATCCTCCATAAAACGTTTGTGTGAACTTATAATAATATAACTTTGTCTTACTTTTAAATAAATGTAAGTTTATGTAACTGCTTCCGCATTTTCGTATCTCCGATGCTTGTAATGTCTACGTGACGGGTGAAACGCTCTTGGGAAAGGTAAGAAAAGCATATACCGAACTTGTCAAGTGATTCAGGGGCACCTGCAGGGTTGTCTGAGGTCCGTTGGACAAGGACAACTGTAGGTGGGCCTAATGACTTGGGAGGTTCCGTCACACGCACCCTATGGGTGATGTCGCGCACTTATTGTGCATGCCCGGCTGCACCCTTAGGCGACTTTTGCTCGGATGTGTCACACACGAAGGCAGTCTAGGCTGCCTCTTGCGGTGACTATTTTGTGCGTCGAATGTTGAAGACCGTTGTTGTGGTCTTTTTCGACACCCATGACCATGATACCGGCTGGATTGTTTGTGTGGGGGCTTTTCGGTATTATATTACATGGCTCCACCTCGTTAAAAACCTCACCCCCTGGAGGAAAAGAGTGCGGGCCTGAGCGACATTGTTTGAAGAATTACAAAGGCACTTGGGCCTTGGATCTTTAATAAAGAATTTGCGCAGGTTATCTATATTCCACAAATGCTCTAGGTCTTCGCCAGATGATGTGGCTAGCCTGTAAGCGTTTGGCGATGCTTTTGTCTTGACTATGTATGGCCCTTCCTAGTTTGACTCGAGCTTGCCCCAGGACTGTTCTGATGGTTCTTGTGAGTACTAGGTCTCCTTCTTTGAATTCTCTTGGGATGACATTGTTGTCATGCCCTGCTTTAGTCTGAGCTTGATACTTATTCAGGGCCTGCAAGGCAAGGACACGGTCTCCGTCGATAAGGTCTTTAGAAGTTGATTCGTCGACGTCAAGGATGGCTAATTGGTTTGTTTGTGGGGATCCGTGCTTTAACTCTTGCGGTGTCATTGCCTCGGATCCGTACATCAGGCGGAAGGGTGTGAACCCGGTTGCTCATCACTCTGTTGTGTTCAGCGCCCATATGACTTCGGGTAGTTGGTCTGCCCATTTGCCCTTTTTGTGGTGGAGGAGCCTTTTCTTGATAGTGCTGAAGATCTTGCCGTTGGCGCGTTTGACGACACCGTTAGATTGTGGGTGGTAGACAGAGGCGAACACTACCTTGGTGCCGATGGAGCTGCAGAATTCTCGGAAGTCCTGGTTGTCAAACTGCTTACTGTTGTCGACTGTCAGCTTGGATGGGACTCCGAACCAGCAGACGATGTTCTGCCAGAAGAATTTCTGCGCGGTCTTTACTGTTATTGTGGAGACTGCTCTGCCCTCGATCCATTTGGTAAAATATTCGACGGCGATGAAGGTGAATTTTAGGTTCCCTTGTGCCGTAGGCAGTAGTCCGATGATGTCTAGCCCCCATCGCTGAAGCGGCCATGTGTGGGCGATGAGCTTGGTAAATTGCGAAGGGGCTCCTGCTCGAGGAGAGAATTTCTGGCATGCTTCGCATGATCTGGTGACTCGGTTGGCTGTGCATATTATTGCAGGCCAATAGAATCCCTGACGAATTACCTTGACTGCGAGGGCCTTGGTCCTGAGTGTGGTCCGCAAGCTCCGCTATGGACTTCGTGGAGGATCTCTAGGCCTTCGGTTTCAGTTATGCATTTCAGCATAGGTTGACTGATTCCCTTTTTGTCAAGCTGGCCTTCAACTATTGCAAAGTCTCTGCTCCTGTGTTGCAGCCTTTTGGCCTCATTGCGATCAGATGGGTGGTAATGACCATGGAGGTACAGTGTTATGGGGCCTACCAGTCTTCGGCCATTATAAGGTTGATGATCCAGTGGCCGTCAGTGTGACGGAACCTCCCAAGTCATTAGGCCCACCTACAGTTGTCCTTATGCAGCGGACCTCGGGCAACCCTGTAGATGCTTCTAATCACTCGACAAGTTCGGTATCTGTGTCCTTTGCCTTTCCCAAGAGCGTTTCACCCGTCACGTAGATATTACAACACATCAGAGGAACAAATAAGTGGAAGCATTTGCAGTAACTTAATTTACATTCAAATATAGAAAGAGTGTTATTATTACAGACCAGCGGTATATGAGTGCAGAAGCATTATTATTACAAACTCAGGAGGCAAAAACCCCTCCCGCTAGAAGTATAATGTTTTTAAAAGGAGGACAACTTCCTCCCGAGGCTTCACTCTTGAGATTCTTCTTTTGGCACCACCTTAGAGCAAAAGCAACAAAAGTTGGCTGCTTCCTCACCTACAACAACATGGGTTCGAAAACCCTGAGTACGAAGTGTACTTTCGCAAGTCTTACCCGTCAAAATAAAAGACTCTCAAAGATATGCTGGCTTGAGGGAAACCAAGGTAAGGCTGATCAATTATCAAAGACTATTTGCAGAGATGCTTACTAATAGTGGATCCTTAAAAAATCTAGTTTTATTAGCAAGTTAAGTTATTACCTGAATCTAGAGTTCTTTCTACCCTAGTTCAAGCACTTGGCCTATACTAGCCATATTTTATCATCCCTTTAAGTTTACTGGAATGCTACGTGTAAGTCAGTGACCAAGTCTTCATGTTCGAGAAGTAACGACGATCTGAATCGATTAATACCCAGCTGGGGATCTCTAATCACACGACATATGTAGCACTTATCCCTTGCATATGTCAACTCGCCATCGGGGTTCTTAAGACCAGATCAGGTTCACGCCAACCGAGAGCACAGATACACCACCGTCCAGCCTCTTGCCACGGCGGGTACACGCTACTCTTGCCATCTCTCCACTCCCATTGTGTGTTGTCTTATTCTGGTATTAGTCTGCCCAAGGTAAAGCTTACCCATGATGAGGCATGTGACCAGTTAAAAGGTCCTCGATCATTAGGCCTACATCGAGACGGTCCTTAATCGACTCAGACGGAGACACTACACCGAGACTCTCTTCTCGTGCAAGTCCCCTACCCAGTCTTAGCTTTATGATTTTAAACCCAAAGTTTGGTACCTGTCAGAGGTACATCTTTTCTGATGTTAAACCCATCACGGCCATGATGGATCCACCATCAAGTTTTATTTTTGAAAACATCCCATCCCACTTGAAGCATCATCTTTTGTCAAAACAAAACATTTTGTTTTTCTAGAGCAAGACTAAGCATCCAAAAAACCTTTTCATAAAACAGGTGATCAAGGAAAGGTAATCAATCTTCCAAGGAAGGAAATGCATCAATTGTTTAGCACAGCACTCCTATTACCTAATGCATCAAGCAAGTGAGAAAGATTTTAAAATAGCAAGGAGGTGGCAAATGCACCGGGGCTTGCCTTGTGTTATAGGAGAGTCGGGCTCTGCTCCACAAATATCAAAACAAAAGCAGTTCCCGGCAGGTGGGTCTTCAAGTGGTGGTGGTGTAGCTCCTCCTTCAACCACTATTTCTTCCTCGTTCTCTATATATATAACCACATATATATAATCATGGATGCTCATGTGATGTTTATGAAAATGTAATGATAATAAAGATACATCATATTAGGTCTTGAATATAATTTTCCTTCATGGTTCTTCAGGAAAATTAGGGTTTTTGGAGTCAGTTCTTTATTGCAGATGGCAGACATTACCTAGAAGACTAGGGTTTTAGGTTTAGGGATCAAACAATATCCAAAGCAAGCCAAACTTCACCCAAGGTTTCTAAATATCATTTTAAGCATATCCAAAAAGTTTGGTGATTTTTGGAGTCATTAAATAATTCCTAAAATTCCCAGAGACTAGGTTTTGGCTATTTTAAATACTTCATAATTCCTAGTTTGAACTAAAAATCTTGAAACCATTTTTATTAAATACTATAGAAATTTAGGAGTCTAGCAAAATTGGCCTCACATTTTTAGCATTTTTCTAGAATTTTCTATGGATTTCCAAGGTCTGGTTGAAAAAGAAAAAGAGAAAACTTAAACAGTAATGGGCTGAAACTAGCCCAAGTCGGCCCACGCACAGGCAAAACGCGCCCACGCGCGCCCGCGGTGTCGGGTTTACACAGAGGACCCTAGGTATTTGAGAAATCCATAAAGACTTCGCAGCACTATTTCTTTGAGTCACTGACAAATGCAGATAGACCCTCCCCCTTTCTTTTCTTCATAACCCGAGACCCCCGACCGTGGACGGCGACATGCCGAGCTCCGGTGAGCTTGTACTGGCCGGAATACGCAATGGCCGTTGCTCTAACTTGGTTGACACCTAATTCAACACCTAACAATCGTTTCCCCTCGATCAATTGCATGATTCGAGCTCTTAATCACACTGTCCATGGTGACAACGTGAACTACGGATGAACAGAGGCATTCGTGATGATCTAGCGTGGTCTAGCTTAATTGAATGGGTTGAGGAGTATCAGGAGCACATAAGAGTACTGAAACGAGAGAGAAGTGGGCATGAACGTACCTATAGCATGCTGGCCACGGCGAGCTCACTCACGGCGGAGTTTTGACCGATTTGGGGGAAATCCCAAATTGGGGCTCTCTGGTGGATAATCGGAGGCACGGGTGGGTGCGTTGGGTGCTTGACTACATGGCGGAGCCAATGGCACACTCAATTTATAGGATCCGGGGGCGGTGGCCCATGAATTTGAGATGGCACGGTGGCGGCCGGAGAGGGAAGAAGCTACTAGTGCAAGCAATTCGTGGATGTTGCCGTGGCAAGACCACCGATGACAAATAGACATGCTAAGGCGATGTACTGCGACGTGGTTAAAGGGTCATAGCGTGTCGCGATCACGGTGGACGACGCATATCACGACGACGGTCGCTTGACCACGTCGCCGGCGCAAGTGGACGAGTGACAGAGCGACCACAGTGTCCCGAGCTCATCTGCGATGAGATCATTTTACCGTCGAGCGTAATCCATACCTCCGAGGAGCAAATCGTGATGGCTGGCGCGAATCCGGGCGCAAAGGTCACCGACGGCGAGGGGGCTGAACTGAAGATTTTTTTGCTACTGTACCATCAGAACACCCTTCAGTCTTGTCTGTCAGGGCCATTTGCAGGGCATTAATCTCTGATTTCTGTGTGGCAACTTGCTAATCTCTCCTTAACAAAGTTCTAGCCCTATAATCCAGCTACAATCTTGTATAGTTTTCATACTCAAACACTCACTGGATTATCTTCAAAAGAGCTCCCAAAGTTCATCTCAAGTCACTGTCATTAAAAGTTTAGACTCTGAATTGTCTGACAGCCAGACTTTAGGTCTATTTATCTCCAAATTTTTCATGACACCTAGGTTTAGTCACTTAAGAAAAGTTGTACTCCTATAGTAGCTCTATAATCTTGATGTATTAAGCCAGAACAGAATCTTCATGAATTAAAAGATATAAAGCTCCCAAGTTGCTCCAATTGCACTGAATTCTGACTTAAGCATATGGGGATTCAAAAGGTACTTTTTGCAATTAAGTCCAAACCCCACTTTTAAACTTGCAACTCCTTAAATGTGAGAAGCACATAGTTTGTGGTGTTATAATACCTTTGTTTTTGCACTTTAGTCCAAAAGTAGACAAAATTTGCACTTAACCCCCTAGGATCTTAATTTAGGGTTTTCGAGGGACCTTTTGAGGGTTTTTAGTATTCTAGGGTTTTGATTCCACTCAAGTCCTTCCAAGAGGATATCTTAGGATCATTTCTCATAGCTTTTGAAGTTTTCACATGTTTGGGCTCTCCTTATATTCATAAGCCCTAATCTAGGGTTAAGCACTTTACTCTAGGATTATCCACACATCAAGTCATATCAGTACAACTTGTTTGAAATTTTTGCCTAGTGAATGAATTCTAAGTGTAACAAACACATGATATGCCAATGCTCATGATGTTATGCTCAAGTTTTAGTGACAGTAACACCAGGGGTGTTACATCCTTCCCCCCCATAAAAGAATTTCGTCCCGAGATTTAATGTCCTAGGGTAAGTAATGGAAAAGGAAATGTGTCAGATTTTTATTTCCTTATTTCTTGTACAAGGCAGGGGGTGGTATGGGTCTATTCCATTCTTACAAACAACTATACATATCTTACAATTTACATGAAGTTAAGAAGCCAGGGAAATTCTTTTCTAAGAAATCTTGGGTTTCCCATGTAGCTTCTTCTTCCGTATGTTGGTTCCATTGTATCTTATAAAATTTGAGAACCCTTCTTTGGGTGATCCTGTCCTTTTGATCCAAGACTCGAATAGGATGCTCTGAATATGTTAAGTCTGGTTCCAAGGTAACATCTGTTACATCAATAGTTCTATTTGGAACCCGAAGGCACTTCTTTAATTAGGATACATGGAACACATTGTGCACTGCAGACAATGTTTCGGCTAGTTGGAGTCGGTACGCCACTGGCGCACATCTTTCAAGGATAGGAAACAGACCAATGTACTGGGGTGCAAGCTTTCTTTTACACCGAAATGAGATACACCCTTCAATGGTGATACTTTTAAGTAAACATAATCTTTAGCTTGAAAGTATAAGGGTTGGCGTCGTTTGTCTGCATAACTCTTTTGTCGAGTTTGTGCTTCTTTCAAATTACGTATGATTCGTTGAACTTTTTCCTTCATTTCTTTAACTATATCAGGCCTGAAAAATCGCCTTTCTCCCGGTTCAGACCAATTTAATGGAGTACGACACCATCGTCCATATAAAGCTTCAAAGGGTGCCATCTTGATACTTTCTTGATAACTATTGCTGTACGAAAATTCTGCCAGAGGTAAATAGTCATCCCATTTCTGCGGAAATTCTAGAACACATGCCCGTAACATGTCTTCGAGTATTTGATTTACTCTTTCAGTCTGCCCACTGGTTTGAGGATGATAGGCCAAACTGTGGAGCAACTTAGTACCCAGGAATTTGTGGAGTTCTTCCCAAAATTTGGATACAAATTGTGCTCCGCGGTCTGACACTATTGTCTTTGGAATTCCATGCAAACTGAGAATGCGAGCAATATATATCTGGGCATAAGTGAGGACCGGATAAGATGTCTTGACCGATAGAAAATGGGCTATTTTTGTAAGTCGATCAATTATAATCCAGATAGAATCAAACCCTTTTGCTGTCCTGGGTAATCCCACAATGAAGTCCATGCTAATGTCCTCCCATTTCCAAGTCGGGATGGGTAGAGATTGCAGTGGACCAGCAGTCTTCATGTGTATGGCTTTGGCACGTCTACAATGTCACATCTCGCCACATAGCGTGCAATTTCGATCTTCATTTTTGTCCACCAATAATGTTGCTTTAAATCTTGATACATCTTAGTGCTTCCGGGATGAATGGAATATCGACAAAGATGAGCTTCGTCCAAAATTTGCTGGTGGACTTCTTCATTTTTAGGCACAACTATGCGGTTATTAAACCATACTATGCCTTGATCATCTTTTCTGAAACAATTTGCTTTGCCGGTTTCTATTTTCTCATGAATATGTTTCATACCCTTATCATTTCTTTGAGCATCAATAATTCTCTGCAGAAGAATCGACTCAAGCTTCAATTGGTTCAAGGCTCCATGTTGAATCATTCCCAGGTTTAATTTCTCCATTTCTTGACATAAGGTGATGTCTGGAGTCCTTACTGTAAGACAGTGGCAGGAAGCCTTGCGACTTAGTGCATCTGCCACCACGCTAGCCTTCCTTGGGTGATAGTGGATTTCTAATTCATAATCCTTAATCAGCTCAAGCCATCTCCTCTGCCTCATATTTAGTTCTGACTGGGTAAAAATGTACTTCAAACTTTTATGATCTGTATATATATGACAGATATTTCCCAGCAGATAATGACGCCATATTTTAAGGGCATGAACCACAACAACTAATTCTAAGTCATGAGTTGGGTAATGTTCCTCATGCCGGTGCAATTGTCTTGAAGCATATGCTATAACTTGCGCTATAACTTGGCCTTCTTGCATTAAGACACATCCTAGACCACTGCCTGATGCATCACAGTATACATCAAAAGGCTTCTCAATATCCGGTTGAGCTAATACTGGAGCAGTGGTCAATAATACCTTCAGCTGCTCGAAGGCTTCGTCGCATTTCGAGGACTAGTTGAATTTGGTGTCATTCTTCAATAGACTTGTGATTGGCTTCACAATATTGGAGAAGTCCGGGATAAATCTGTGATAATAGCCAGCGAGTCCAAGGAAACTTTGGACTTGATGTATAGTGGTTGGTGGTTTCCACTCTAGAATATCCTTGACCTTGTTGGGGTCAACTACAATCCCATTTGTAGACAATACGTGTCCCAGAAATTGGATTTCCTCCAGCCAAAACGTGCATTTGCTGAATTTAGCATATAATTGATGTTCCCTTAAGCGCGTTAATATGATCCGTAAATGCTGAGCATGCTCCTCTTCATTCTTAGAATAAATCAAGATATCATCAATGAAGACCACCACAAATTTGTCCAACTCGGGCATGAAGACCGAGTTCATTAGATATGTGAAGTGGGCAGGAGCATTCGTTAATCCGAAAGACATAACCAAATATTCGAATAATCCGTACCGCGTAGTAAATGCGATCTTGGGTATATCTTCGGGTCGAATACGGATATGATGATAACCCGACCTGAGGTCAATTTTAGAGAATACCCGTGCTCCAGTAAGTTGATCGAACAGAATATCGATCTGGGGAAGAGGGTACTTGTTTTTAATTGTGACCTCATTAAGGGGTCTATAGTCCACGCACATTCGAAGTGTTTGGTCTTTCTTTTTGACAAAGATTGCGGGACATCCCCAAGGTGACGAACTAGGCCGGATGAATCCCTTCTCCAATAGATCTTGTAATGGGTCTTGAGCTCTGCCAACTCATTTGGAGGCATTTGGTACGACCTTCTAGAAATAGGAGTCGTACCGGGCTTCAGTTCAATAACAAATTCTACATCTCTTTCCGGAGGCAATCCAGGCAGATCTTCCAGAAAGACATCCGGGAATTCACATACTACCGGAATATCTTGGATTTCCGGCATGATAGCTTCACTGTCTGTTGTAGGGGACCGCTCGTCAGCCAGGTTCATAGAAGGGGGGGGGGCTTAAAAAGGTCTAATTCCTCACCAAGTCCATCACCTGCTATTCCTTAGGGTCTGGCTCCTATTGCAACAGGGTCGGCAGGCACGTTTGGGTGCAGTCGCGAATACAGTACATGGACTTCCTCATGTAAAGTATTGCAATACACCTGCAAGTTGTCAAGGGCCGTGCTGAGCTCATCCACGAGGGCTCGAGCTTTGGCTTCCTAGTCCCAAGCAATCGAACGTGAATTGACAGCCCAATCGATTGCCAAATCCCGTTCAGCAAGCTCGTCTTGCAAATGTCTGACATCAGCTCTCAACTCATTCATCCGCTGACCATCTTCTACCCACACCCTATTTCGGTGACGTAGCTCCGTCCGAAGCTGCTCCACTTGGGCTTCTAGATCTCCGATCGAATCATTGTTTCCGCTGCTGCTCTCTTCATGTCTTGGAGCCAACTGATGCCGAGGTACGCCAATAGGTCCAGTGGACTTACGCGCAGTTTTCCTCGTACGAGGCGGCATATCTCCATAAGGGGAAATTTATTAGTATAGTTTTTAAACATGATGCATGCATAATTACGGAATCAACTTTTATTGATTCACAACCTCCTATACATTGCACTCTATTACCTGGTCTTACAAGATGAGTACTTTAGAAAGTGGCAAGATAAGAACGATAGAAATTTCCTTGGATAAGTATTTGAAAATTCTTTTTGAAATGCCTCATAATATCTAAAGAGATGGGCTTTGCTCCGATACCAGCTGTGACAGAACCTCCCAAGTTAGTAGGCCCACTTACAGTTGTCCTTGTCCAGCGGAACTCGGGCAACCCTGTAGATGCTACTAATCACTCGACAAGTTAGGTATCTATGTCCTTTGCCTTTCCCAAGAGCGTTTCACCCATCACGCAGATATTACAACACATCGGAGAAACGAATAAGCAGAAGCATTTACAGTAACTTAATTTACATTCAAATATAGAATGAGTGTTATTATTACAGACCAGCGGTATATGAGTGCAGAAGCATTATTATTACAAACACAGGAGGCAAAAACCCCTCCCGCTAGAAGTATAATGTTTTTAAAAGGAGGACGACTTCCTCCCGAGGCTTCACTCTTGAGATTCTTCTTTTGCACCACCTTAGAGCAAAAGCAACAAAAGTTTCCTGCTTCCTCACCTACAACAACATGGGTTCAAAAATCCTGAGTACGAAGTGTACTTTCGCAAGTCTTACCCATCAAAATAAAAGACTCTCAAGGATATGCTGGCCTGAGGGAAACCAAGGTAAGGCTGATCAATTATCAAAGACTCTGTTTGTAGAGATGCTTACTAATAGTTGATCCTTAAAAATTCAGTTTTATTAGCAAGTTAAGTTATTACCTGAATCTAGAGTTCTTTCTACCCTAGTTCAAGCACTTGGCCTATACTAGCCATCTTTTATCATCCCTTTAAGTTTACTGGAATGCTACGTGTAAGTCAGTGACAAAGTCTTCATGTCTGAGAAGTAACGACGATCCAAATCGAATAATACCCAGATGGGGATCTCTAATCACACAACATATGTAGCTCTTAACCCTTGCATATGTCAACTCGCCACCGGGGTTCTTAAGACCAGATCAGGTTCACACCAACCGAGAGCACAGGTACACCACCGTACAGCCTCTTGCCACGGAGGGTACACACTACTCTCGCCATCTCTCCACTCCCATTGTGTGTTGTCTTATTCTGGTATTAGTCTGCCCAAGGCAAAGCTTACCCATGATGAGGCATATGACCAGTTAAAAGGTCCTCGATCATCAGGCCTACATCGAGACGGTCCTTAATCGACTCAGACGGAGACACTACACCGAGACTCTCTTCTCGTGCAAGTCACCCGCCCGGTCTCAGCTTTATGATTTTAAACCCCAAAGTTTGGTACCTGTTAGAGGTACATCTTTTCCGATGTTGAACCCATCACGGCCATGATGGATCCACCATCAAGTTTTATTTTTGAAAACATCCCATCCCACTTGAAGCATCATCTTTTGTTAAAACAAAACATTTTGTTTTTCTAGAGCAAGACTAAGCATCCGAAAAACCTTTTCATAAAATAGGTGATCAAGGAAAGGTAATCAATCTTCCAAGGAAGAAAATGCATCAATTGTGTTTAGCACACCACTCCTATTACCTAATGCATCAAGCAAGTGAGAAAGATTTTAAAATAGCAAGGAGCTGGCAAATGCACTGGGGCTTGCCTTGTGTTATAGGAGAGTCGGGCTCTGCTCCACAAATATCAAAATAAAAGCAGTTCCCAGTAGGTGGGTCTTCAGGTGGTGGTGGTGTAGCTCGTTCTCCTTCAACCACTATTTCTTCCTCGTTCTCTATATATATAACCACATATATATAACCATGGATGCTCATGTGATGTTTATGAAAATGTAATGATAATAAAGGTACATCAAATTAGGTCTTGAATACAATTTTCCTTCACGGTTCTTCAAGAAAATTAGGGTTTTTGGAGTCAGTTCTTTATTGCAGAGGGCAGACATTACCTAGAAGACTAGGGTTTTCGGTTTAGGGATCAAACAATGTCCAAAGAAAGCCAAATGTCACCCAAGGTTTATAAATATCATTTTAAGCTTATCCAAAAAGTTTGGTGATTTTTGGAGTCATTAAATAATTCCTAAAATTCCTAGAGACTAGGTTTTGGCTATTTTAAATACTTCATAATTCCTGGTTTGAACTAAAAATCTTGAAACCATTTTTATTAAATACTATAGAAATATAGGAGTCCAGAAAAATTGGCCTCACATTTTTAGCATTATTCTAGAATTTTCTATGGATTTCCAAGGTCTGGAAGAAAAATAAAAAGAGAAAACTTAAACAGTTATGGGCTAAAACTGCCCCAAGTCGGTCCACGCACAGGCGAAAACGCGCCCGCTCACGCCCGCGATGTCGAGTTTACACAGAGGACCCTAGGTTTTTGAGAAATCCATAAAGAGTTCGCAGCACTATTTCTTTGAGTCACTAACAAATGCAGATAGACCCTCCCCCTTTCTTTTCTTCATAACCCGAGACCCCCGACCGTGGACGACGATAGGCTGAGCTCTAGCGAGCTTGTACTGGCCGGAATACGCAACGGCCGGTGCTCTAACTTGATTGACACATAATTCAACACCTAACAATCGTTTCCCCTCGATCAATTGCATGATTCGAGCTCTTAATCACATTGTCCACGGTGACAGCGCAAACTACGGATGAACAGAGGCGTTCCCGATGATCTAGCGTGGTCTAGCTTAATTGAATGGTTGAGGAGTATCAGGAGCACATAAGAGTACTAAAACGAGAGAGCAGAGGGCATGAACGGACTTGTAGCACGCTGGCCACGGCGAGCTCACTCACGGCGGAGTTTTGATAGATTTGGGGGAAATCCCAAATTGGGGCTCTCTGGTGGATAATCGGAGGCACGGGTGGGTGCGTTGGGTGTGTGACTACACGTCGGAGCCGATGGCACACTCAATTTATAGGATCCAGGGGTAGTGGCCCATGAATTTGAGATGGCGCGGTGGTGGCCAGAGAGGGAAGAAGCTACTGGTGCAAGCAATTCCTGGATGTTATCGTGGCAAGACCACCGGCGACGAATAGACATGCTAAGGCAATGTACTGTGACGTGGTTAAAGGGTCATAGCATGTCGCGATCACGGCGGACGACGCATATCACGATGAAGGTCACTTGACCACGTCGCCGGCACAAGTGGACGAGTGACAGAGCGGCCACAGTGTCTCGAGCTCATCCACGACGAGATCTTTTTACCGTCGAGCGTAATCCATACCTCCGAGGCGCGAATCGCGACGGCTGGCGAGAATCCGGGCGCAAAGGTCACTGGCAGCGAGGGGCTGAACTGAAGATTTTTTTGCTACTATACCTTCAGAACACCCTTTAGTCTTGTTTGGCAAATGCTATGAATTAAGAACAAGGCAACATAAAATGTTAAATATTAATGCCCTTCGTCCGATGAAGCATTATATCCCCAAGGATTTAATGAACTTCGGACGAAGACCATGAGTGAAATATCACGAAGGTCATACCTTCGTGATTGAACTTATAAAATAATATGAAATCATATATAAAACATGAAACATTAAAGATAAATGTATCAGAAATAAGCAACATTATTCGCATATTTTATTATCTGAACATAAAAATGTCAGAACATAAAGTTTGAGTACATTTATACCTTCTCCTTGATAGATGATAATTCCCGGGCAATGCGTTTGCAGTTACAGGAATGCGTGAACAGTAAAGGAATATTGTTCACTATTTATAGACACAGGACACAGCTTGTAAGGAATTACAATCATGCCTCTTATAAAAGTTTACAACAATGACTCAGACCCTTATGGGCTAAAAGGTCATTCTATCTTTAAGTCGGTTCGATCCTTCATCTTCGGGCATGCTATAACACCGAAGCTTCTTGAGTGATAGCTTCGGTCATCATGTATAAGCAGCTTTAGCCGAAGCTGTTTCTTCCTGTAGGACCTTCGGCGACGAAGCATGGCCCCAACAGTAGCCCCTTCGCGGTGCTAGATCGTTTTTCGTAACGAGCTTGATCCGTGAAAAAAGTCTCTTAGGCTTCAAGAAGCCAAAGGTCCGAAAAATACCTTCCCTGAGCTCGTTGCCGAGAAACGATACAGTTTTTAAGCGCGGAGCGGTCCTACCATGCAGGTTCACCTTCTTGGTTGTTGTGGCCCACCGTGCAGTGGGTGCGAGTGACTGTTTGCCCGGTGAAAAAATCCTGGCGATTCGCCTTCTTACCTGCAGCACTATATAAACAGACAGGTAGGTGTGAAGTTACCACGACATTCATTGCTATTGCACTGTTTTGCTGCCAAAAATTTAACCATAGCCGAAGCTTGATTTTTGCATTCAAAACGAAGCTCCAGTTTGGCTTGTGCTTCGTCACGAGGATAGCTTTGGAAAAAAGATTATTGACTTCCAAAGAATTTTTTCAAGAAAATTTAAAATCAAATGGCCAGAATACACTCCACTGCTAGGGTTGAGCGTGATGGAGACGAGACCGAAGCCGTTGAAACTATTCCGATTTCTGAAGCGATGAGGCGCTCCGGGCTGGTTCCATCAGAAGACACACCTGCTGCCGAAGCAATGCAAGCTGACGTTGAAGAAGTTGGTTCCGAAGATGAGTACAACTTCGGGATGCCAGGCAAACCTAGTCATTTGGACTTTGGAAAGTCCACCATCTCTGAAGCTGATCTTCCAAAAATGGTGAAGCTGGGCTACTTTAGTGAAACAAAAAAGGAGCTGGTTCGTTTTGGCGGGGAGGAGATTACTCCGAAGCCGGAAAAGAATGAAGTGGTTGTGTTCAAAAGCTTCTTTAAAGCAGGATTAAGATTTCCTTTGAATGAGATGATTGCTGATGTGTTGAAGAAGTTTGGGGTTTACCTTCATCAGCTGACCCCTAACGCTATTGTTAGATTAAGTGTTTATATTTGGGCCCTTCGTAGCCAGGGAGTGGAACCATTCGGTGAAGGTTTCTATCGAGTCCATGAACTACACTATCAGACTAAAGCCAGAGGAGATGGTCTTCATGAGAATTTTGGATGTTACAACTTTGCTTATCGTAAAACTTCGAAGTTTCCAGTAATAAGCTACCGAAGCAAATGGCCAGCCGGATGGAAATCTGAGTGGTTTTATGTTAAAGTTGATAAAGATGAAGATAAATTGGTCCAGAGTCCACTAGAGCTAACCTTCGGAGAGACGAGGCCCCGATGCAACATGATAAGTGGAAGCCCGAGCCAAATTGCTTTGGCTGAATTTCACATGATTTTGGATCATATTGGCACTAGAGACTTGGTGCAGGAATTTCTGGCTTTTAAAGTGTTTCCAACAATGAGGGATTGGGAGATGCCGAAGCTGGAGGGAGAAAAGAAAAAGGGAGAATTTGTTCGATTGCCATATTACTACAAGTTTCAAAAACACTTTAAAAAGCCCTGCCAAGAGTGGCTGGACTCAATCGAGATTATGTGCAACGATATCCTCGGAAATTACTCTAAGAAAGAAGATCAGTTGATGACTGCAGCCTTCGGCACTCGTCCGAAACGAAGATTGAACCGGGTGCTAGATGCTTTGAATTTTGATTACCCTGATTACGAGCAACTGGGCGGAGATGCCGAAGGCCCGAAGAGAAAGAGGATTGCCAGCGCCCTGGACAAAGAAAGCACCAAATTGGCCAGAAAGGAAAAAGAAATTTCTGAAAAACTGAGCCCTGGACCGAGGGTAGCTGTTTCAAGGAAAAGAAAAGGTACATCTCCAAAACCTGCATCTCCAAAACCCAAGACGTCGGCCCAGGAGGAGGAAGCTCCTGCGCCACCTTCCGCTGCCGAAGTGGAAGAGATTCTGAAGGTAATGACTGAACCTTTGCCTGTCAAGCTAAGCCCGCTGGCGCCAGAACTGACAAAGTTTTTTCAGAAGGGCAAAGAAGCTTCGGCAGCAGAAAGTCCCGCAAAGCCGAAAAAATGAAGAATGATCCAAGTGGCTGATGTCATTCATCAAACACTGCCACCGACCTCGGCGTCGAAAATTGTTACTGCCGATCCCACAGCCATCGAAGCTGAAACCGCCGGAGCCGAAACCGGAGGAGCCGAAGCCACCAGAGCCGAAACCACCGGAGCCGAAGCCACCGGAGCCAAAGCCACCGGGGCCGAAACCGGGACCAACGAAGATCCTAACCTGGAAACTACACTTGAAGATATTGACAATATGCTTCTGAGAATGGCTGAAGAAGAAACTGTTGTGGTTACAGTGTACACGGCAACAGAAAAAGGAAAAGAGCAGATTGAAGATATTTTGGAAAAGAAGATTTTAATTTTCAAGATATACTTGGACAAGAGTTGTCAGACGCTGAAAAAGAAGAGCTGAAGAAATATGCTATATCCTGTGGATACAAACCAGGGTCTTTGCTATTTGGTGGAGTCAATGAAGGGAAGCTGAGATGCCTTCAGAACCGAACCGAGGCCAAGGTTGTTTGGACCTTCTCCAAAAGCGTTGTCCTGCCGAAGATTGAAGCAGACCTCTGCAGATACCAGCGACAACATATTGCTGGTAGTTTGCTCTATGCTAATTTCAAGGTAAAAAAGTCTCGATTTTTTATTATTATATATTTTTTTATTTTGAATTAAGTTGTTTTCTGACGAAGGTTGTTTTGGTAGAGTATACTTCTAAGTAAAGTGCTGAGAATGCAACAAGATCTTGAGGATGAAAAGAACGAAGCTACTATCAAAGATCTAGAAAGCAAAGTCAAAAATTACGAAGCTGCTCTGAAGGAAAAAGACTCCGTTGTTCAAGATCTTAAAATCAAAGTTAAAGATCACAAAGCTGCCTTGGAAAAGAAGGACTTCGTTATTCAATCTATGGAAGCTTCATTGGCTGAAGCCCAAGCCGAAAATAACAGGTTAAACAATGAATTACTCAAAAGGTCAGAAAAATCAGAGCAGGAAAAGAAGAACCTCGAAACAAGTCTCATGACCGAAATCGAGAAGAATTCAAATTTGCAAAAATCATTGAAGGAGCTTCAGGAGAAATGCTTAAACTTCGGCAGCCGATGCGTGCAGCGGCTGAAGGATGTGTTTCACTCAATTGGAGCCAGCTTTGATACATTTACACCTTCAGCTGAGAACCTGCCTAGCACCCTAGAATATATTGAAGGCGAGGTTGATGCTGTTGACGAAGTTATTGCTGGGCATGCTGACTTCTGCGCCCTGCTAGCTTCTCGAGGCACAACCACCGCTTTTCTGAAGGCTGGCTGTACGCACGGAAAAATTGTAAATAGGCCAAACTTCAGCTTGTCACCAGCAGATTTGGTTGACATCACAAGCCTAGCCCGAAGCATTGGAAACAGATTTATGACTCAGATTTGGGTAAATGGCGGGCGAAAAATGGCTGGTGACGAAGCTCGGAGCCACCTTAAGCCGGTGAGAAACTTATACTTGTTACTTTCACCTTCTCCTTGAAATTTGCACCTTTCTTATTCTGCTTTAATATATACAGGATGATGAAGCTGAAGAATGACGGGCTGAAGCTTAACAGTTGCTGTAAAATACTTTCCTGCAAAAAACTCTGAAGAGATCTTTGTAATATAATTGTAGAAAAAACTAATGTAAATTTGTGCATACCTTGTAATATATCGTTTCTCCTTTATCCGTGCACAATGTGCTTTGTTGCGAACGAAACTTTACTTTTGAGCCGAAGGCGAAAAACACCTTCCCTTCTTTTCGTACACAACGAAGCATGAAAATTTCCTCTTTCTCCAAAGTTTTTCCTCATAACCGAAGCATCTGCCTTTTCTGTATGATACGATGACGATGATCCTATATATGTCTAAATGAATGTTTATGAATGCAAATGTCATGATGTAATGTATTGTGCAAATGATTATTTGAATATACATCCAAAAAAAATCATAATCATAGCCCTCATTCCCTTGAGAATGACTCAAATCTTTTTGCCGTTTATTTTTTGGCTTCACCGTTTACTTTTCGGTGTATCAGCGCTGACTTTTCGCTGTAAGCCTCCCTTAGGAGCTTCTTCGCCTTTTACTTTCGGCGGAATCAGCGTTTATTTTTCGCTGTAAGCCTCCCTTAGGAGCTTCTTTGCCTTTTACTTTCGGCGGAATCAGCGTTTATTTTTCGCTGTAAGCCTCCCTTAGGAGCTTCTTCGCCTTTTACTTTCGGCGGAATCAGCGTTTATTTTTCACTGTAAGCTCTGCATTCCCTTGGGAACGACTTTTGAGCTTCTCCTTCTTTTCTTTTTCCATTACACTCGATGGTGCGTCGTCAGCTTTTACATTTACATTTTTTGGGGGATATCACTCATATAGAATTGAAATAAGGAAAAGAAAAATTACATGTTGTGGCCCCATTAAAAACCTTTCTCCCCCTTTGGAAAGGAAAAGGGTGCCATAAGGAAAAACTAAAACAACAATAAAAAATAGAAAAGATTACATCAAATTACACATAATACCGCCGAAGCTCATCCGCATTCCATGATCTAGGAATGTCGTTGCCGTCCATATCCTTTAATCTGTAGGAACCGGGTCTTGACGAAGATACTACCAGAAAGGGGCCTTCCCATTTTAGTTGTAGTTTGCCCACTGTGTCTGGGTTGGCCACTCTTCGAAGCACCAAATGTCCTGGCTTAATGTTCTTCAACCGAACCTTTCTATCACGCTATTTTATTGTTTCAGCTTGGTATTTATTGATGTTTTCCACAGCCTGAAGCCTGATCCCTTCTATAGCATCTTTGTCCACAGAACAATCAGCTTCGTCTATCGCCGAAGCCACTGTTCTTATTGATCCTGCCTTAGCCTCTTCTGGGGTTATTGCTTCATCACCAAACAGCAATTTGAATGGTGTAAAACCTGTTGACCTTGATACTGTTGTGTTGTGGCTCCACACCACTTTAATTAATTCTTCTGGCCACTTTCCCCTTGGCTGATTGAATATTAACTTCATTATTCCTGTCATTATGATGCCATTAGCCCTTTCAACTAGTCCATTTGATTCGGGATGTCGAACTGACGCAAAATGGATCTTTGTGCCAATTTGGTCACAAAATTCTTTAAAAGCTTCGGAGTCAAACTGTGTTCCATTGTCCACAGTGATAGCCTTCGGCACTCCGAAGCGACAAACAATGTTTTGCCAGAAAAACTTTTGGACAGTAACCGAAGTTATTGTGGCTAAAGGCTTTGCCTCAATCCACTTAGAAAAATATTCCACTGCCACTACAACATATCTTAAATTTCCTTGTGCTGGTGGTAGCGGACCTAACAAATCAAGGCCCCACCTTTGCAACGGCCAAGTGGGTTGTATTAACTGAGTTAGAGACGAAGGTTGTTTTTGATCTCTTGCACATTTCTGACAACCTTCGCACTTTTGGACTAGTTCTGCTGCATCCGAAGCTGCTTTTGGCCAATAAAATCCTTGGCGTAAAACTTTTCCCAGCAAAGGCCTAGATCCAATGTGAGATCCACACAAGCCTGCATGTATTTCCTTCATCAACTCTATACCTTCGGCTCTAGATAAACATTTGAGTAACGGAGAGCAGACACCATGCTTGTACAGCTCCCCTTCTATTATTACATATGGACGAGCTCTTGCCTCTATTCTCTTGTTATAAGCTTCGTCATCTGAAAGGAAATTACCCTTAAGGTAAGAGATGATTTCAGTTCTCCAGTCTTCACCATAAACAGGAGATATGTTGAGGACCACTCTTTCAAGAAGTTCAACCGAAGGTGCTTTTATTATTTCAAAAAATATTTCTGAAGGTAAGGGCAGCCCCTGTGCTGCTGACTTGGCTAGCAAATCAGCATGCTCATTTTCTCCTCGAGGAATATTTTTTACAGAAAACCCTTCAAAGGAAGCTTCAATCCTTCGGACAGTATCTAGATACTTCTCAAGCTTCGGGTCTCTTGCCTTACAACTTTTGTCAATATGACTAGACATAACCTGGGAATCAGTTTTAAGAACCGCCCTTCTGATTCCCATTGCCTTTAACTTCCGAAGACCCAAAAGCAAAGCTTCATACTCAGCAATGTTATTTGTGCAGCTAAAATCAACTCTTGCTGCGTAACAAGTTTTAACTTTGGAGGGTGCGACCAACACAGCGGCTGCTCCTGCTCCGAAGGTTCCCCAAGAACCATCGCAGAATACTGTCCATGCTTCGGCATCTTTATTTGCCTCTTCTACTTGAGCCCCTGGCGTCCAGTCAGCAAAGAAGTCTGCTAACGCCTGGGACTGAATCGAAGATCTGTGTACAAAATCAATGCAGAATTCATTAAGTTCCGCAGCCCACTTTCCAATCCTTCCAGTAGCTTCTCTATTTCTCATAGTGTCCTTCAATGGTTGTGAAGAAGGGACAATTATATTGTATGCTTGGAAATAATGCCGAAGCTTTCTAGAAGCCATCAAAACAGCATATAGCACCTTCTCCAATTCTGTATAATTTTTCTTTGATAAACTAAGAACTTCAGATACAAAGTATATTGGAGCTTGCTTCTTGATTTGCCCTTCAAGCTTCTCTTGGACAAGTGCCGCACTTACCGCTGAGTGCGAGGCTGCCACATATAACAACAGAGGAGCCCCTGGCGTTGGTGGAGTTAGCGTTGTTAGGTTTATCAAATATTGCTTCAGCTCTTCGAAGGCTCTCTGCTGGATCGGTCCCCATTGAAAAACTTCGGCTGACTTCAGCACTTCGAAGAATGGTAAATTTCTCTCTGCTGATCTAGATATGAGTCTGTTGAGAGATGCCAGTCTTCCTGTCAATCTTTGAGCCCCCTTCTTTGTACTGGGTGGTTCCATTCAAAGGATAGCTTCGATTTTATTTGGATTAGCCTCAATCCCTTTTGTTGAAACTAGGCAGCGAAGAAATTTCCCTTTCTTCACCCCGAAGACACATTTTTCTGGATTCAACTTTAAACCGGCCTGTCTGAAATTAGCGAAGGTTTCCTGGAGGTCAGTAATGTGATTCTGTTGCTTCGTGCTTTTTACAATGATATCATCAACATAAGTTAACACATTTCTGCCTATCTGAGACTGAAGAACCTTCGCTGTCATTCTGCTAAAGCTTCCTCCAGCATTCTTGAGCCCCTCAGGCATCCGAAGGTAACAATATGTTCCACTAGGGGTTATGAAGCTGGTCTTCGGCTCATCCTCCTTTTTCATCCAGATTTGATGATAGCCTGAATAACAGTCCAGCAGACTCATAAGCTCTGATGAAGCTGCTGCATCAACTAAGGAATTTATCCTTGGCAATGGAAACTCGTCCTTCGAACAGGCCTTGTTGAGATCAGTAAAATCGATACACATCCTCCATTTACCATTGGCCTTTTTTACCATGACAGTGTTAGCCAGCCATTCTGGGTATTTTACCTCTCTGATAACTCCAGCACTGAGAAGTCTTTTCACTTCATTTCGAGCACCTTCGGCCTTGTCATCAGACTTCTTCCGAAGCCTCTGCTTTCTGGGTCTGAAAGATGGATCAACATTAAGCGAATGCTGAATAACATCCCTGTTAACTCCGCAAAGATCATTAGCCGACCATGCAAAGACATCTTTGTTGTTGAACAAGAATCTTATCAAGGTTTTCTCTTGTTCCTCAGACAATTGAGATCCCAGCAGCACCTTCTGCTCTGCGATATCTTCGCATAAAAGCATGGGTTTCGGCTGATCGGCCGAAGCAGCCTTCTCCCTTCTATGCTTGTACTGCTCACAAGCTTCGGCTTCATCTATGTTATGGATTGCCTTTGAATCAGTCCAATTCCCTTTGGCCTTTCTGGCGGCTTCCTGACTCCCATAAATAGCAATATGTCCCTGATCCGAAGGTATCTTCATGCAAAGATATGCTGGATGAAGGATTGCTTCGAAAGCATTGAGTGTTCCGCGACCAATGATAGCATTGTAAGGATACTCCATGTCAACAATGTCAAACACAATTTGCTCAGTTCTTGTGTTGTTGACGAATCCGAAGGTTACTGGCATGGTAATCTTTCCAAGTGCTACAATCTGCCGCCCTCCGAAGCCACAAAGAGGGTGCGTAGCATCATGAATCTTGTCTTCGGGCTCTTGCATTTGTCTGAAGGTCTTAGCAAATATGATATCTGCTGCACTGCCTGTATCAACCAAAACATTATGGACCAGAAATCCTTTGATCACACAAGAAATAACCATGGCATCATTGTGTGGGTAATCCTTGAGCTGAAGATCCTCTTGGGAAAAGGTAATTGGGATGTGAGACCATCTTGATTTGATGAAGGGTCCTTGTACCCCTACATGTTGTACTCTTCTCTGTGCCTCCTTCTTCTGTTTCTTGTTAGCCGGCTCTGAGCATGAACCGCATGTTATCGGGAGAATCAGCTTCGGAGCCGAAGCAGTTCCAGCTTGGTTCTTGAACGAAGCCATTGTCTCAGGAAAGTGGAAGTGAGTTCACCGGAGGTGGGCGCCAATGTTGGAGACTTGTTCTCAAATGCTATGAATTAAGAACAAGGCAACATAAAATGTTAAATATTAATGCCCTTCGTCCGATGAAGCATTATATCCCCAAGGATTTAATGAACTTCGGACGAAGACCGTGAGTGAAATATCACGAAGGTCATACCTTCATGATTGAACTTATAAAATAATATGAAATAATATATAAAACATGAAACATTAAAGATAAATGTATCAGAAATAAGCAACATTATTCGCATATTTTATTATCTGATCATAAAAATGTCAGAACATAAAGTTTGAGTACATTTATACCTTCTCCTTGACAGATGATAATTCCTGGGCAATGCGTTTGCAGTTACAGGAATGCGTGAACAGTAAAGGAATACTGTTCACTATTTATAGACACAGGACACAACCTGTAAGGAATTACAATCATGCCCCTTATAAAAGTTTACAACAATGACTCAGACCCTTATGGTCTAAAAGGTCATTCTATCTTTAAGTCGGTTCGATCCTTCGTCTTCGGGCATGCTATAACACCGAAGCTTCATGAGTGATAGCTTCGGTCATCATGTATAAGCAGCTTTAGCCGAAGCTGTTTCTTCCTGCAGGACCTTCGGCGATGAAGCATGGCCCCAACAATGTGCATCTAGTAAAAATAATAGCCACAATAAGAAAATAAATTAATGTCACAAATTGAAGATTTAATATCTATTTGGAATATTTAAGAGTGGGAAAGTAACAAAGAAAAGAAGAGAAGAGAGGAAGAAATACTATGGAGCACAAAATAAATCCATAACTAAATAAATTTATTCCACTAATATGATCAAACTGAATATTTAAATTGAGTACACAATTCTTCTGCGAAATTTGAATTCAAATTTCAGATTTGAAAATGAAAAAGGAGAAACAAAACAAAAAAAAGAGAAAAGAATAAAAAGAAAAGAAGCCAGACTCGGAATGGCCCAAACCTACCTAGCCCATGTCGCTCTTACCATCCGCGCGGCCCAACTCAAGAAAAACGAGCACCGACACCCAGGGCCCACGGGTCAGCCTATCTCACTTGCGCATGCGCCGCGTTTCTCTGGCAGTTGGGGCCATCCGTCCAGCTGCTCGCTTCCTCTGGCGTGTGGGGCCCAATCGACAGCGCCATTCTCCTTTAGATCCGCGCATGGCGCCACGATCACCGTAGAAGTCGGGCGCCGTTGCTGACCGGCTACAGCTTGTTGGGGGGCTATAAGCCAAGCGCCATGCCCTCCCCTAGTTCATCCGCTCGGGGTGTCGCGCAGCTAACCAACGCCGGAGAAGGAGTGCGTTGAGAGAGAGAGAGAGCAGAGCGCAGTGATGAGGAGAGCAGTGAGGGACGCTGCTTTGGAGACTTCTTCAACAACGCCATATGGGCTCGGGAATCATGCCGGTGACCTTCGCGAGGTCGTCGTGGATTCGTCCGGGACCGCAACGGGTGAGTCCAGGAGCTGGGGTACCGCGAATTGCTCGCCGGACGTCTGGCGCCATCACCAAATCACTGTTCGCCGTGGGCACTCGTCTGTGGGTCATCTCTCGCTCTGATAAGTTCTTTATTGGGTTCGTGGAGTTCGTAGCGTCGCATATCCAGCTCAATTTAGGATGGTGCGGTGCCCAGGCCGCAATTCGAATTCCCCGGCCATGGCGCTCCGTCGCGCTCGGGGTGCAGTGGCCGCCGTGGTTTGGTTCCGTGGCGGGTGATGGACATCTGGCCGTCCATCCTTTTCGTTGTAATCGTGACACTGCGTAGTACGTCGGGATTTGGGGATTTGAGGTCCGAGCGTGGAAGTCGGTGGAACTCCGGCGGGTCTCCGGCGGAGGGAGCAGTGCGGTCACTGGTATGGTCAGTGATAGGGATAGAAGGGAGACAGTGCTGGGGGCTGATCGGGCGCCATCCGATCCAGATCGGGCGGATGCGATTAGATCGTGCGCAACGCTTCAGCCGGGAGTCGCGTGGGCCGTTGAAGGTACTGTGGATGCCTTAGATTCGTCGTGGCGTGTTCCTCTTCGAGGGGGATTAATCGGATCCCATGATCCGAGGGCGTGTGGCCTAGATTGAATCGTGGCGTGGTCGTGTGTGGGCTGCTGATCCATGATCCTAGGGCCGCAGTTGATCGCCGTTTCTTAAAAGCGCTGGTGTAATCCACACCGTTGGATGATGATCCCATGGCCAGAATTCTAAGATACCCCTTCGTAGTGCGCTTCTTTCAAAAGAGACCCCGAGAAAGTGACAAAAGAACCCGCAGTCCAGTGCTGCTATGCGTTGAGTCTAGGAAATCTCGCGAGATAGCCCCTATGCTTCTGTTTCTTTAGAGCACAGTCCAGCCAATAGTAAAATCTAAGAAATTCATTTATAAAATGATTTTTAATGTAAAAATAAGTGCTATAGTTTGTTTAAATCATAGAAAATTCATATGATGTCCAAATTAGTTCATTCCAATTTCAATAAGTCTATAATATTATTGTTTATCACATAGTACCTCTATTTTGACATGAAAGTCACAATAAAATTTATATTCTATTTAATCTTATACAAAACACATAGAATCTTTAGAAATTCATGACTTAAAATCTATAACTCCTATCTTAGTAGTTCTCGTTCACACGATCTCATAGCTTCGCGTAGATCATTATTATTCAGTTGGTACTTATGTTTGGTGTAATGTTAATTTTTGCTATAATATGTATGTATTGTGTTGATGCGAGTAGACGAGCAAGCTGCTGTGGATTATGAGGTTCAACAAGTAGAAGTAGCGGAGCCGGAGCTCATTGAAGGCAAGTCGTGCCTTTGATCACTTACTTTTCCCAGCCATGTTCTTATTAATTATAATGATCTGCATAGGTTAATTTTGATGGGATCCAATAGGTTACCCCAGTTTTGGTTATCTTTATACCTTGTTCACCACTGAAATATTTTTGGGTAGTACCTGCTATTGCTTTATGTGGATTTGGGTATGGAGATACACTATTCATAATTATTCTTTTATTATCTTTTTATTATTACTATTCATGTTAAGATCATTAATTTAATGGGAACATGGAGCGACCACCCGGGAAAACAGTGCTACCACAAGGGTTTAATGGGACGCCCTTGGCTGATTAACTAGGAAAGCTAGTGGAGGTCTTCCTTACCTGAAAGGGGCAAGGGCAGTAGGGGAGTGGTCAGTGTAGGGAGGTCCTTGGGATGATTTTGCTGTGATGGCGGTCAGGCGAGGGATCCCTGCACTGGAGCTTCCTATAAACTGTAGCGCGATTTCTGAAGCTAGTGGAACTTTGTAAAGGCCTCGTAGTGTTACCCTGCCTCGCCTCCTCGGTAGAGGTGTATGGGATTGGCCGTCTCTTGGCAGATGGGTAACATGACTTGTGGGTAAAGATGCGCAACCTCTGTAGAGTGAAAAACTGGTATACAAGCCATGCTCACGGTCATGAGCGGCTCGGACCCTCACATGATTAATTTATGGAACTTAAATTAAATTTGACATTGCATCGCATTTGGGATTATTTTATTATTACTTTTCTTTATTATTATTAAGGTTTGGTATTTACTTACACTTAGTAATTGCTAATAAAATATTGACCAACTTATAAAAGCAATGCTCAGCTTCAGCCTTTACTTCATTGATCAACCTTATACTTCATGAACTCCCACCTTTGGTGAGTTCATGCCACATTATTCCCCACGACTTGTTGAGCTATGAACGTATGTGAGCTCACTCTTGCTGTCTCACACCCCCCACAGGAGAAGAACAGGTGGTCGAAGAGGAGCCGCCTAACGCTGAGGCATTCGACTTGATCTAGGTGGCGTCTCCCAGTCAGCTTTGTGGCGCCAGAGAATAGTATTTAGTTCGCTTTACTTTATCATTTATTTTTGTAAGACTTCCGCTATGTAACAAGTACATTTATTGTATTTATGACATTTATCTCTATGCACTCTGTTATTATGTGTGTTGTTCTTCCGTGGCGCACGTATGAGATGCTCCCGGATTTGTCCCTTAAATCCGGGTGTGACAGAACTGGTATCAGAGGAAATGTTGACTGTAGGACGAAACCTAGATAGAAATGGACAAACTCTTACCTACTTACCTTATTCTGAATCCTTCTATACTTACCTTACTCTGATTCTTTTCTACACTTATCTTGATCCTGTCTCATCTTCTACTGTTCTACTCTGATCATTCTTACCTTCTCTATTCTAAGACAAGACGGATTTCACACCTTGGAATCCCTACCCCTATGACATTTTTAAGAGATAGGAGGCCTAAGGCCCAACTAAAACTATTTTCTATATTTAAAATGTTGTTTGATTGTTCTGATGATAAATGTCTGATTTGCTTCTTTGATTGATTGAGATATTGTATATGGACATTTTAGTATGTGCCACCATAAGGTAATGAATTAGCGTTAGTAGGTGACACACTAATCTACTTAGCTAATAAATTTCCCAAAGTAACATGCTTCGTTATTACATGCCTTGTCTACAATCCTTTCTTTTGTACCCTGTGTTTCTAACCCAGATGGGCTACCCCTATAGTGTTAGAAGAGAGCACTATAGACGTGATCCTTGGCATGTCATGGTTAAGAAAGGCAAATACAGTTTATACACTGTGCTAAGGGAACCATAGAACTCACCAGTTCTAGAGGACAAAGATTTGAAGTTGAAGTTGCAATAACTACCACCATCAGACTAGCGGCATTCTTAGTAGATGAGAAGTTTGTGGGGTGACAACATCCGTGCAGTTAGAGATTTTTCTGGATGTCTTTCCAGATGAGTTACCAGGGATGCCACCAGATAAGGAAGTTGAGTTTGTTATTGATCTCCTACCTGGAACTACTCCTATTTCTAAACGGCCATACAAAATGTCCGTAGAAGAACTAAAGGAATTTAAGAAGCAATTAACAGAGTTACAAGAGGCTGGGTACATTCGTTCGAATTCTTCACCTTATGGAGCACCGGTTCTATTTGTACAGAAGAAAGAAGGATCGTAAGGGATGTGTGTGGATTATAGGTCCCTTAACGACGTCACTGTGAAGAACATGTGTCTATTACCCTACATTAAGGATTTATTTGATCAGATGAGAGGTGCTAGAGTATTCTCGAAGATTGATCTCCAATCAGGATACCATCAAATGAAGATTAGACCATCGGATATTCCTAAGACGGCTTTCTCAACCCGATATGGATTATATGAGTTCATTGTTATGTCGTTTGGATTAACCAATGCACCAGCTTATTTTATGAATTTGATGAATAAGGTGTTTATGGAGTTTTTGGACAGATTCGTCGTGGTGTTCATCGACGATATTCTTATCTATTCTAAGAGTGAAAGTGATCATGAAAAACATCTAAGGTTGGTGCTACAGAAGCTACGAGATAATCAACTTTACGCCAAGTTTAGCAAGTGCGATTTTTGGATTGACAAGGTGCCATTCCTTGGACATATTATTTCTAATGGAGGAATAGCAGTGGATCCTGCTAAAGTGAAGGAGATAATGGAGTGGAGAGTGCCCACTACAGTTACTGAGATTCGGAGTTTCTTGGGACTTGCAGGCTATTATCGAAGATTTATTGAAGGATTCTCTAAGATTGCCAAGCCTATGACCTCGCTTTTGGAGAAAGTAAGAGAATTCAAGTGGGATGAGAAATGCCAAGACAACTTTGATCAATTGAAGAAGAGATTGATGTCACCACCAGTGTTGATTATGCCAGATCTACAAAAAGGATTTGACATTTATTGTGATGCATGTGGCCAAGGATTAGGGTGTGTGCTCATGCAAGAAGGGCATGTGATTGCCTATGCGTCTCGTCAGTTGCGGAAACATGAATTGAACTACCCCACTCACGACTTAGAGCTGGTAGCCGATGTGCATGCACTTAAGATTTGGAGACACTATATTATGGGAACTAAGTGCCAAGTATACATGGATCATAAGAGTTTGAAGTACATATTCACTCAGAAGGATCTCAACCTTAGGCAACGCCGTTGGTTGGAGCTTATTAAGGATTATGATTAGGAGATTCACTATCACCCAGGCAAGGCAAATTTGGTTGCAGATGCCTTGAGTCGGAAGGAGCACGTTCAATCCGCTATTGTTGTCCAGCTACCCGATGAATTAGCAAAAGATTTTGAGAGGCTCAACCTGGAGATTGTTACACATATGGAAGGAGTTACCATTGAATTGGAACCTACCTTGGAGCAAGAAATTCGAAGAGGTCAGGTTGGTGATGCCAAAATCCAGGAGATCAAGGATCTGATAACAGAGGGTAGAGGCCCGGATTTCATAGAGGATGAGCAAGGCACGATATAGTTAAAGAATCGGATCTGTGTTCCCGATATTGACAGTCTTCGGGAAACCATATTGAAGGAGGCACATGACTCAGTTTATTCTATCCACCCTGGGAGTACTAAGATGTATCAGGATTTGAAGTAGAAGATACTGGTGGTACGGATTGAAGAGAGATGTGGCTGCACATGTGGCTATGTGCGATGTGTGTCAAAGGGTTAAGGCCGAACACCAAAGACAAGCTGAACTATTATACCCATTAAAGATACCCGAATGGAAGTGGGAAGAGATTAGTATGGATTTCATTACTGGATTGCCTCGCACCTCAAAAGGATATGATTCTATATGGGTTCTTGTGGATAGACTGGCCAAAGTGGTTCATTTCATTCCGGTCAAGACTACTCATAAGGTATCTCAATTGGTAGAGTTATATATGGCTCGAATTGTGTCTCTACACGGTGTGCCTAAGAAGATCGTTTCGGATAGAGGATCACAATTTACCTCCAGATTTTGGAAAAGTTTTCATGAGAATATGGATACGAAGTTGAATTTTAGTACAACCTATCACCCTCATACTGATGGACAGACTAAAAGGACTAATCGAGTATTGGAGGACATGCTGGGAGCTTGTGCCCTTCAGCATGGTAGTAGTTGGGACAAGAGTCTACCTTATGCTGGGTTCTCATATAATAATAGTTACCAGGCCAGTCTGAAGATGTCACCGTTTGAGACTCTGTATGACAGGAAATGCAGGACTCTTCTATATTGGGATAAGACTAGAGGAAGACAATTCTTTGGACCTGAACTTATTCAAGAGGCGGAAGAACAAGTCCGTATAATTCGGGAGGATTTAAGTGTAGCTCAGACCAGGTAAAGAGCTACACAGATAATAGAAGAAGACCACTAGAATTTGAGGAAGGAGATTATGTGTACCTCAAGGTGTCACCACTTCGTGGATTGAGGAGATTCAAACTTAAGGGCAAATTGTCTCCTCGCTATATTGGACCATTCTGAGTTTTTAGGCAAGTTAGAGAGATGGCCTATCAACTCGAGCTACCTGATAATCTGTCTGATGTGCATAATGTATTTCATGTGTCTCAACTTAAGAAGTGCCTCTGTGTCCCTGAGGAACAGTTACCAATAGAAGAGCTCAGTGTTCAGGGTGATTTGACTTACACGGAGTATTCAATCAAGATTCTTGACACTTTGATTCGAGTTACAAGGAATAAGGTGATAAAGATGTGCCAAGTACAATGGAGCCATCATGGAGAAGATGAAGCTACATGGGGAAGAGAAAAAGAGCTTCGCATAGATTTTCCCCATCTTTTCCCTAGTTCTTCCTAAATCTCGAGGACGAGATTCTTTGTAAGGGGGGTAGGATTTGTAATACCCAACTTTGTAAACTATATTAAGGAGAGAATTCTCTTACGTATTTTTGCTACTGTTCAACTAAATATGAGAACACCACATCGAAAAGCAAGTAAACAATTAATAATATTGGGAATAACCGTGCATCATGTTGGTTTTGTTGTATGTGCATCTAGTAAAAATAATAGCCACAATAAGAAAATAAATTAATGTCACAAATTGAAGATTTAATATCTATTTGGAATATTTAAGAGTGGGAAAGTAACAAAAAAATAAGAGAAGAGAGGAAGAAATACTATGGAGCACAAAATAAATCCATAACTAAATAAATTCATTCCACTGATATGATCAAACTGAATATTTAAATTGAGTACAAAATTCTTCTGCAAAATTTGAATTCAAATTTCAGATTTGAAAATGAAAAAGGAGAAACAAAACAAAAAAAGAAAAGAATAAAAAGAAAAGAAGCCAGACTCGGAATGGCCCAAACCTACCTAGCCCATGTCGCTCTTACCATCCGCGTGGCCCAACTAAAGGAAAACAATCGCCGACACCCAGGGCCCACGCGTCAGCCTATCTCACTTGCGCATGCGCCGCGTTTCTCTGGCAGATGGGGCCATCCGTTCAGCTGCTCGCTTCCTCTGGCGTGTGGGGCCCAATCGGCAGCGCCCTTCTCCTTCAGATCCGCGCATGGCGCCACGATCACCGTAGAAGTCGGGCGCCGTTGCCGACCGGCTACAGCTTGTTGGGGGGGCTATAAGCCAAGCGACATGCCCTCCCCTAGTTCATCCGCTCGGGGTGTCGCGCAGCTAACCAACGCCGGAGAAGGAGTGCGTTGAGAGAGAGAGAGAGCAGAGCACAGCGATGAGGAGAGCAGTGAGGGCCGCCGCTTTGGGGACTTCTTCAACAACACCATATGGGCTCGGGAATCATGCTGGTGACCGTCGCGGGGTCACCGTGGATTCGTCCGGGATGGCAACGGGTGAGTCCGGGAGCTGGGGTACCGCGAATTGCTCGCCGGACATCTGGCGCCCTCACCAAATCACTGTTCACCGTGGGCACTCGTCTCTGGGTCATCTCCTGCTCTGGTATGTTCTTTATTGGGTTCGTGGAGTCCGTAGCGTCGCATAGCCAGCTCAATTTAGGATGGTGCGGTGCCCAGGCCGCAATTCGAATTCCCCAGCCATGGCGCTCCATCGCGCTTGGGGTGCAGTGGCCGCCGTGGTTTGGTTCCGTGGCGGGTGATGGACATCTGGCCATCCATCATTTTCGTTGTAATCGTGACACTGTGTAGTACGTTGGGATTAGGGGATTTGAGGTCCGAGCGTGGAAGTCGGTGGAACTCCGGCGGGTCTCCGGCGGAGGGAGCAGTGCGGTCGCCGGTGTGGTCAGTGATAGGGATAGGAGGGAGACAGTGTTGGGGGCTAGGCTGATCGAGCGCCGTCCGATACAGATCGGGCGGATGTGATTAGATCGTGCGCAACACTTCAGCCGGGAGTCGCGTGGGCCGTTGGAGGTATTGTGGACGCCTTAGATTCGTCGTGGCGTGTTCCTCTTCGAGGGGGATTAATCGGATCCCTTGATCCGAGGGCGTGTGGCCCGGATTGAATCGTGGCGTGGTCGTGTGTGGGCCGCTGATCCATGATCTTAGGGCCGCAGTTGATCGCCGTTTCTTAAAAGCGCTGGTGTAATCCACACCTTTGGATGATGATCCCATGGCCAGAATTCTAAGATACCCCTTCGCAGTGCGCTTCTTTCAAAAGAAACCCCGAGAAAGTGACAAAAAGAACTCGCAGTCCTGTGCTGCTATGCGTTGAGTCTAGGAAATCTCGCGAGATAGCCCCTATGCTTCTGTTTATTTAGAGCACAGTCCAGCCAATAGTAAAATCTGAGACATTCATTTCTAAAATGATTTTAATGTAAAAATAAGTGCTATAGTTTGTTTAAATCATAGAAAATTCATATCATGTCCAAATTAGTTCATTCCAATTTCAATAAGTCTATAATATTATTGTTTATCACATAGTACCTCTATTTTGACATGAAAGTCACAATAAAATTTATATTCTATTTAATCTTATACAAAACACATAGAATCTTTAGAAATTCATGACTTAAAATCTATAACTCCGATCTTAGTAGTTCTCGTTCCCACGATCTCGTAGCTTCGCGTAGATCATTATTATTCAGTTGGTACTTATGTTTGATGTAAAGTTAATTTTTGCTATACTATGTATGTATTGTGTTGATGCGAGTAGACGAGCAAGCCACTGTGGATTCTGAGGTTCAACAAGTAGAAGTAGCGAAGCCGGAGCTCATTGAAGGGAAGTCGTGCCCTTGATCACTTACTTTTCCCAGCCATGTTCTTATTAATTATAATGATCTGTATAGGTTAATTTTGATGGGATCCAATAGGTTACCCCAGTTTTGGTTATCTTTATACCTTGTTCACCGTTGAAATATTTTTGGGTAGTACCTGCTATTGCTTTATGTGGATTTGGGTATGGAGATACACTATTCATAATTATTCTTTTATTATCTTTTTATTATTACTATTCATGTTAAGATCATTAAGTTAATGGGAACATGGAGCGACCACCCGGGGAAACAGTGCTACCACAAGGGTTTAATGGGACGCCCTTGGCTGATTAACTAGGAAAGCTAGTGGAGGTCTTCCTTACCCAAAAGGGGCAAGGGCAGTAGGGGAGTGGTCAGCGTAGGGAGGTCCTTGGGTTGATTTTGCTGCGATGGCGGTCAGGCGAGGGATCCCTGCACTGGAGCTTCCTATAAACTGTAGAGGGATTTCTGAAGCTAGTGGAACTTTGTAAAGGCCTCGTAGTGTTACCCTGCCTCGCCTCCTCGGTAGAGGTGTATGGGATTGGCCGTCTCTTGGCAGATGGGTAACATGACTTGTGGGTAAAGATGCGCAACCTCTGCAGAGTGAAAAACTGGTATACTAGCCGTGCTCACGGTCATGAGCGGCTCGGACCCTCACATGATTAATTTATGGAACTTAAATTCAATTTGACATTGCATCGCATTTGGGATTATTTTATTATTACTTTTCTTTATTATTATTAAGGTTTGGTATTTACTTACACTTAGTAATTGCTAATAAAATTTTGACCAACTTATAAAAGCAATGCTCAGCTCCAACCTTTACTCCATTGATCAGCCTTACACTTCATGAACTCCCACCTTTGGTGAGTTCATGCCACATTATTCCCCACGACTTGTTGAGCTATGAACGTATGTGAGCTCACTCTTGCTGTCTCACACCACCCCACAGGAGAAGAACAGGTGGTCGAAGAGGAGCCGCCTAACGCTGAGGCATTCGACTTGATCTAGGTGGCGTCTCCCAGTCAGCTTTGTGGCGCCACAGAATAGTATTTAGTTCGCTTTACTTTATCATTTATTTTTGTAAGACTTCCGCTATGTAACAAGTACATTTATTATATTTATGACATTTATCTCTATGCACTCTGTTATTATGTGTGTTGTTGTTCCTTGCGCACATATGAGATGCACCCGGATTTGTCCCTTAAATCCGGGTGTGACATATAGTAGCCCTATAATCTTGATGTATTAAGCCAGAACAGAATCTTCATGAATTAAAAGATATAAAGCTCCCAAGTTGCTCCAATTGCACTGAATTCTGACTTAAGCATATGGGGATTAAAAAGGTACTTTTTGCAATTAAGTCCAAACCCCACTTTTAAACTTGCAAATCCTTAAATGTGAGAAGCACATAATTTGTGGTGCTATATTACCTTTGTTTTTGCACTTTAGTCCAAAAGTTTACAAAATTTGCACTTAACCCTCCTAGGATCTTAGTTTAGGGTTTTCGAGGGACCTTTTCAGGGTTTTTGGTATTCTAGGGTTTTGATGCCACTCAAGTCCTTCCAAGAGGATATCTTAGGATCATTTCTCATAGCTTTTGAAGTTTTCACATGTTTGGGCTCTCCTTATATTCATAAGCCCTAATCTAGGGTTAAGCACTTCACTCTAGGGTTATCCACACATCAAGTCATAGCAGTACAACTTGTTTGAAATTTTTGCCTAGTGAATGCATTCTAGGTGTAACAAACACCTGATATGCCAATGCTCATGATGTTATGCTCAAGTTTTAGTGACAGTAACACCAGGTGTGTTACAGTCGGTGTCTTGCGTTATTTGCAAACCTTCGGGATTACGGATGACTGGCGTGCTGATGACATGGTAGAACATGTCAGTGGGCAGGGCCTCGCCTTTGGCTGCTGCTTTCGCCAATGTGTTGGCCTCTTCGTTTTTGTTTCTCTCAACATGTTGTAGAGTGAAGCCCTGGAACTACTTTTCGAGGTTGCGGACAGCGGTGAGGTATTGCATCAGCACGAGCTCTTTGGCTGAGTATTCCTTTTCGATTTGACTGGCGACGACCTTGGAATCTGTTCTAATGATGTATGTGGTGACGCTGAGGGCCCGCAATTTGTGAAGACCGAGGATGACTGCTTCGTACTCTGCTATGTTATTTGTGCACCTGTCAGACTCTAGAGCGAAACTGAGGCGCGTGGCGTATCTGTATTTGACTCCGGCGGGTGATGTGATGATCGCCACGGCTCCTGCCCCCGCATGGCACAATGCGCCATCACAGTGGATGGTCCAGACTGTTTTTGAGTGCTCTTGCTATGGCCCCACAGGTCCTGTCCAGTCTACGATGAAGTGTGCCAGGACTTGCGACTTGATTGCTGTTTTGGGCTCGAAAATGATGTTGTACCCTGACAGTTCCGCTGCCCATTTTGCAATTCTGGTGGATGCCTCCTGGTTTCTGAACAGTTCTCCAAGACCCCTATCCGAAGTGACTCATACTTTGAATGCCGCGAAATAGTGTCACAGCTTGTGCGAAGCCATGATCACTGCATATGAAATCTTCTCGAGCTCAGTCATGTTGCATTTGGAAGTCGTGAGGACTTCGGAGACGTAGTATACCGGGCATTGCTGATTTTTGCCATCCCTGTCCTATTCTTGGACTAGCGCTGCACTGACTACGCAGTGCGAGGCCGTGATGTAGAGAAGTAGGAGGAGCGAGGGGTCTGGACTTGTCAAGGTTGCTAAGTTGGACATATGTTGTTTGAGCGACTCGAAGGCCGCTGCCTGCTCTGGGCCCCAGACGAAGTCTTTCGCGTAGCGCAATGTTTTGAGGAATGGCAGGCTTTGCTCGCGCGGACTTGGAAATGAATCTATTTAGGGCCGCTAGTCTTCCTATTAGTCGCTGGATGTCTTTGGTAGATTGTGGTGGTGCCATGTCCATGATTGCTTGGATTTTGGTTGGGTTGGCTTCGATCCCTCGGTGCGATACCAAGTAGGCAAGTATTTTTCCCTGACGTACCCCGAAGACACACTTCTCTGGGTTGAGCTGTAATCTTGCATCGTGCATGTTGGCAAAAGTCTCTGCGAGGTCGGTCAGGTGGTCCTCTTTGCTTTTACTTGCTACGACGATGTCGTCCACATAGGTGAAGATGTTGTGGCCTACTTGGTTTTCAAGGACCTTCATGGTGAGGCGAGAAAAAGTTGAACCGAGGTTCTTGAGTCCCTCAGGCATCCGTACGAAGCAGTACGTGCTGAAGGGTGTGATGAAGCTGGTACTGGCCTTGTCCTCCTCTTTCATGTAGATCTGGCGGTAGCCCGAGTAGCAATCTAGGAGAGACATGACTTCGCAGCTTGATGCGTTGTCGACAATTTTGTCGATTTGTGGTAGAGGGAAGTTGTCCTTAGGGCACGTCTTGTTGAGGCTCATGAAGTCGATGCACATGCGCCATTTGCCGCTCTTCTTCTGCACCATTACAACGTTGGCGAGCCATGTCGGGTAGGCGATTGGTTCGATGAATCTGGCTTCCAACAGGCGATGCACTTCGGCCTTGGCTGCCTCCGTTTTTTCGTCGGACATTTTCCACAACCGCTGCTTTTTTGGGCGCACCGAGGGGTCGATGCCCAGACCGTGCTTGATGATGGAGCAGCTAACCACGACTAGATCGAGGGCAGACCAGGCGAAGACATCCTTGTTACGGGTGAGATAGGAAATGAGTTTTTCCTCGTCTCGCGATGTCAGGTCTTCGCTGATTATGACTGTTTGCTTCGGGGTTGCGGGATTGAGGGGTACTGTCTTCATCCCATCATTACTATATAGCTAGGCGTTGACTTTTTTGCCTTTGACTGGGCGCTGGATCTCGATGCCTTCGCGCTCTGCTGTGAGGCAGTGAACATTATGTTGCCCTGGAACGAAGTCTCTCAATGTTGCGTGCTATCTACTGGTCATCGTAGACAGTGATCACGCCTTATGGCCTAGGATTTTCATGTAGAGATAGAGCCCATGAATGGCCGCCTCAAATTTGTTGATCGAGCCACGCCCCATTAAGGCATTGTACGGGTGGGTAGACCATGTCGACAATATCAAATGTGACTTGCTCACTCTACGCATTGGGCGCTGTACTGAATGACAAGGGGAGCTCTATCTTGCTGACAGGGAATGTGCCCTTGCCGCCGAATTCGTAGAGAGGATTATCTGCGGGCTTGAGGACCCTATGGCTAATTCCCATATGATCGATGGCGTGCAGAAAAATGATGTCGGCCTGACTACCATTGTCGACCAACACTTTGTACAAATCCCATCTTGCTACCCTATAGTTGATTACCATGGCATTTGCATGTGGAGCACTGCGCAAGTCGACATCTCGGCGTCAAAGGTGAGTGGTACATGGGACCACTTCGTTTGCACCACTAGGCCAGTGAGACCGACGTGGTTCACACTTCAATAGCGGTCCTTTTTCTGTCGCTTGGTGTTGAAGTCCACGCTGGATCCCCCAGTGATCATGTGGATGACTCCGCCGTATGGTGGCTCGGTGAAGTCTTTTTGTTTGGGTGTTAGCGGTGGGGGGTTGTGGTGTGGAGGATTTGGGTGGTGTGGAGGCGGTGGTGGTAGGACCTGCACCTCTTGATGGTGATGGTATGCATGATTGGGTTGATGTTGGATTTGCTCGTTATGGTAGGGCTGTTGGTGGTGTTGTTGGGGGTGGTAAGTGTGTGCAACGACCCGTTGGTTGTTGGCTAGTTGGCCTCTAGCCATTCTG
Organism: Zea luxurians; assembly: GCA_029449295.1. Taxonomy (NCBI): domain Eukaryota; kingdom Viridiplantae; phylum Streptophyta; class Magnoliopsida; order Poales; family Poaceae; genus Zea; species Zea luxurians. Next base: position 15,552,586 of record JAOPSE010000010.1, on the reverse strand, counting down.
TCCTTGGTGGCCTTAGTCTCCGGACAATCCCTTGTTGGATGCGCGCAGTCCTCGCCATGAAACAAGCAATAGAATCGTTCCGGCTGCTGGGTCTATCCTCTGCCCCTTCCTCTTGCATTGTTGTCGCGGCCTTGAGGGGGTATTCCTAACGGCGTGTGGGCTCTCCAGCTTGGTGCTGATTGGCTATGGTGTGCACCTATTGCTAGTTGCGATTGTCCCTGCCGAAGTCTGACTGCGCCGGCCTAACCCAAGTTCTACTAGACTGCGGAGGGTCCTTGGGCTTCCTCTGAGATTCAACTTTGCGCTGATGGAGCTCCTCAGACCTGGCATACTTCTCAAACAGTTGGTAGAGCTCCTGTAGGTGCTTGGGCTGATCCCTGATACAATGACTGTATAGGACACCGGCCCGAAGACCGCTGAAGGCGTAATGTATTGCTATGTGATCGTCAACTGATGGCAGTTGCGATTTAAGCATCAAGAATTTTCTGTAGTATTCGCAAAGGGTTTCCTTTTCTTGCTGCTTGCAGTGGGATAACTGGGCCAGTGCATCTGTGTTGGGCCGGTATCCTTAGAAATTGAGCAGGAACTTGTCACGAAGTCCCTTCTAGGACTCGATTGATAGTGGCGGTAGCCTGGTATACCAGGTTAAGCCTGAGCCTTCGAGTGCGATGATGAAGGACTTGGCCATGGTGGCGTCGTCCCCTCTGGATGATGCAACAGCAACTTGGTAGCTCATGATGTACTGAGTCGGGTCAGTGCTACCATTGTATTTGGGGTAGGTACTGGCCCTAAAGTTAGCAGGCCAGGGTGATGCTTGGAGCTGTGGAGCCAGAGGACTTCGCTTGTTGAGATAGTTGATTCCCTGGAAAGCGGCAGCTGGGGGGTTGATGGGGCCGCGCTGAGGGTGGAATTGGTCTCCGACCTATGTGTTTTGTTGGAACGCCACTGGCGATGCGAGGGGGCCGTGTTGCAGGTTGTATGGGCCTTCGCCTTGCATGAGCGTGATCTCTTGTTCTAGCTCCCGAGCTCTCTGCTCCTCATCTAGTATCATCTTTCGCACTTTGGCTTGCATAGTGACTCGTTGACGCTTGGCTTCAAGTATTTCTTTTTGCTTCTGCAGGTGGTTGTTTTTGATGCGTAGGGCTCGTAGCTTTAGTTGGTCTTTGGTCGAGATGCCTATGACTTCTCCATCCTCTATGGTGTCTTCGCCTTCTCGGGGAGCGAAGGCTGGTGGTGGTGCTTGCGATGCGCCCTCGGAACTGCAAGTGTGCATAGTGCCCTCGGGGGTGGGGTTATCCTGGCGCTGTCTCTTGCTGTTGATAGCGTCATCTTTGAAGGCCTCCTGGGGGTGTTGTCCATGAGGGCTTTGCCTTTCTTCTCTGACAAGAATGCTGCCTTCGCCGCGTCGTCTATGGATGCGGCGGCCTTCGAGGTTGCTCTCTTGGGGGCCATCGTAGGTTGTTTTTTCATCGCACGAATGGTGGGCGCCAAATGTTGGGACCTGCCTCTTAGAACAGCTAGATCCAATGGGAAATGGGAAAAAGGGTTTGTAGTACTAACACGGGGGGTCAAAGCCACAATGTTTTTCTCTTTGCACTTTGGCATAGTACGGGGGTATTTATAGGTAATCGAGGGACTGCCCGACCCTGTCAAAGACATTTAGACCCTCAATTACCTAGTTTATCCCTGGAATATTCCCTCGAGGGGAGGTTACAACGAGTCATTACAGCACACTTTATTACAGACACGACCCAACCCACATTGCCCACGTGGTATCCAGACGCGGGGCCCTGCTACATGGGCCGAATTGCACATGGGCCCCTCCCTGCTCTGAGGGGGACGAGGCCTTATGGTCTTCGTGGGGCCTTCGTCTTGGCTTGCCGGAGCGAAGGGGGCTGAATAGGCCTCCGTATGGATGGTGTCCTCGGTCTGTCCGGTGGGGCCTACGGGAGCGGCCTTCGTCCGTGCAGACGCGAGGTAGATGTCGTTGAGCGAAGGGTGGCGTGTTCGCCTTCGCCCCAACAGTCTACTTCCACTAGAAGCTTGACTGAAATAGCTCTTCAAATCTGTCATTTTACGAAGCATATAACATGCATTAGATAACTAGAAGACATTACAACAGGGAGTGTTCACATAATAACGAGAGATACTTTTTTGGGCCATATTCTTTGCCTTGTTTTTTGTTTCTACCCATGTCTGCTCTTTGAAAATTGGAAAATCTGCACATTGAAAAATCTATTAGATTAGGCACGTTGTTTTGTTTCTATTGAAATTGAAAAATCAAATTGAAAAATCTGCACATTGAAAATTGGAAGACATTACAATTTACAATTACAACACTACCAATTACCAAACCATATCGGTCCAGCACAGTTGTGGCTGCGTTGCGTGGTTGTGCAGCCTGCGGCCAGCCGGCCAGCGGCCAGGTGCCGAGGCGTGTTCGCGCATGGGCACGTGCGTGTCGCGACTCACGCATGGCGGACCAGGGGTCGAGCGCCGGGCGTCGGGCGGCCAGGTTGAGCCACGTTCAGCGGAGGTGGCTCAGTGGGCGCGGCCGTGCGGGCAAGCCGCAGGCAGCTACCGCGTTGCTGCTCGATGCCTCATCGCCTCATCGCTACGCTCGTCGAGACGCCGACTACCTCTGCTTCTGGTCCACTCTGTCACTCGGGCTGGCAGCTGGCGCCCTACGCCTGTTGCCCTAATCTCTTGCTGGGCCAACACAAGGTATTGCCGAGGCAATACTGGGCCCTCCGCCCCTACGTTCGATTGTTCAATTGGTCGTTCGTTCGGTTGTTCATCTGTCCAAATTAAATTATTGTTCATCTGTCATGCTAGAAAAATTTAGATCATTCATTCGTCCAATCTTATGGTCATTCGCCCGTTCGTTCATAATCCCTATTCATCGTTCATCATTCGTTCATATGAACTATTCATCGTTCATCAATGGTTCATACGAACAATTCATCGTTCATTGTTCATTCATAATCCCTATTCATCACTCATCCTTCACTCATATGAACTATTCAACGTCCATCGTTCATTCATAATCCCTATTCATCGTTCGTTCATACGAACTATTCATCGTTCATCATTCGTTCATATTTACTATTCATCGTTCGTCCGATCGCCCAATTATTCAGCTACTCATCCATCATGATGCTCAGCTCGCATAAGGCCTGCCAAACAAATATCTCAGTCATACAAACTCTGGTGACTGTGATTTTCCTTTCAATAAGAACTTGGTTGGTCACCCATCCCAAAATTGCTCCAAGTTGAGCACGCTTAACTTTGAGGTTCTTTCGAACTAGGATTTCAAAAAGAAAGCAGAACCATGTTTATATGGATATGCCAACAATCCTATAAAACTTTGGGCCAATATACCATGACTCGCCTGGGCCAGGATATCACAGTATCAAGTTGTGTGGGTCCCGCCTAACTGTTGTCCCATGTGACACAGTAGGTAGGAATAGTTGCCATCAACATAAACCTCCACTCATGAATAGCCCAAAAATATTTTCTGGCAATCTGCTCAAAAACACATTTCTAAATCTTCCCACATTCAAATTTTAAAATATTCTATGAATATTCATTTTCCCTTTTCGTTTCTAATTCCTATGATTATATAATCCAAAACTCCTCCGTCTAGACTCTAATTTCAACAGTTCCGATTTCTAAATTCTTATCAAATTACCCTTTATCCAACCATGTCATCCCTTAAGCATGGTTCAAATTCCAGAAATCTCCAAAAATACTATTGTCCCATATTCTACATATAATTTCCCCATTCGAACGGAGTCAGAAATTTCTTTCACCACTATTCTCATAAACAATAAACTCTATCACACAAAACCATATATACCTAGCAATAAAATACACCCAGTTACCCTCTTCCTCCCCACACCCACTCAGTTACCCCTCTCTTCCAACTAGACTTCTTGTGTTGGTTCACCTCCAATATACCTTTCTAGTAAGCATATCCACTCCGTCAACACAAACTCTACTTGAAACTATATTCACCCATCCACCACCATTCCTCACCACTATAATGAATATTTGTATATATATTTGTTGGTTTGTATGTTTGCTTGAAAGGAGAACCATGTTTATATGGATAACCAACAATCCTATAAAACTTTGGGCCAAGATACCATGACCCGCCTGGGCTAGGATATCACAGTATCCAGTTGTGTGGGTCCCGCCTAACATTTGTCCCATGTGACACATTAGGTAGGAATAGTTGCCATCAACATAAACCTCCATCCATGAATAGCCCAAAAATATTTTCTGGCAATCTGCTCAAAAACACGTTCCTAAACCTTCCCACATATTCAAATTTTGAAATATGCTATGAATATTCCTTTTCCCTTTTCTTTTTATAATTCCTATGATTATATAATCCAAAACTCCTCCGTCTAGACTCTGATTTCAATAGTTCCAATTTCTAAATTCTTATCAAATTACCCTTTATCCAACCATGTCATCCCTCAAATTCCAGAAATCTCCAAAAATACTATTGTCCCATATTCTACTTATAATTTCCCCATTCGAACAGAGTTATACATTTCTTTCACCACTATTCTCATAAACAGTAAACTCTACCACACAAAACCATATATACCCAGCAATAAAATACACCCAGTTACCCTCTTCCTCCCCACACCCACTTAGTTACCCCTCTCTTCCAACTACACTTCTAGTGTTGGTTCACCTCCAATATACCTTTCGAGTAAGCATATCCACTCTGTCAACACAAACTGTACTTGAAACTATATTCACCCATCCACCACCATTCCTGACCACTATAATGAATATTTGTATATATACTTGTTGGTTTGTATGTTTGCTTGTTCATGTTGCGTAGTTATCAGAGCAATCGTGTCATCTCATGAAGGCAATTCTGCAGGTCTACGCCAGACAGTGAAGCCAGAAGCTAGTACCGCGATCTCTCACCCTTTTGCCGAATAAAGCTCATTGGATTCCTTTGATGCATAAATTACCTATATTTCAAACACATCCCTCAAACTATTATTTTATATACATTATATAGTTTTGCTGCTAAGAGACATGATAATATGGTCACCCAGCCTTAGAACTTTATCGTAATTCATCTTTATACTCCTTGCCATTTTTATTACAAAATGATTTGAGAAAAGTTGTAGGTTTTTCAAAAGAATCTTGTTTTAAAAAAGTTGTGAACGGTTATCACTGTCACCACCATGAGCGGGATGATCAGGACTCCCTAATTTTGGAGGGCCCAAAGAAGTTGGCTCAGCCGGGTTAGGTGTGAGCATGAAGGATTGTCCCGTCTCGCATAAGGACCGGTTTGTCATTACTCCTTACCTAAACTCTTATCAAGTATAACCTCTTGAGATTGTATGGGCGGTCACTTGATCCAAACTTGCATAGTCTGCACTCTAGGGTCATTGGTGGATGGGGAGCACCGAGAGGACGAGTTGGAATGTTTTCATCTTCGTTTTGGCGAGGAGGTGGCCTTGTTCCTTTCAGTATAAGCATTAAGGTAAAGTCGTGCAAGGGAGGAGAGAGTTTCGGTATTCGGATCTCACGACAGTGAGATTGCAGAAACTGGACTTGTGGGTAAAGTGTACACCTCTGCGCAGAGTCAAAAATCTATTTGAATAGTCTATGTCCATAGATATGGATGAGTTATGGCATGGATTTGACAATTAGTGTTTTATTTTCAAATGTGTTTTTGAAAATGGTTTAAAATGGTCTGGCGGTTGAGCCGTGAGCTATGGTGCACGGGAAGTCCAGTAGCTATTTTTTGAAAAAAACCAGTGGCAAACTATCGAGATTCCTATATGGTTTAGTCTAAGGGGATTCAGTTCTATCTTGAAAAGCTTCCTGCTCCTTTGGGAGAGGATGCACTTTGAAAATGATAAAATGTTTTACAAAATATCCCTACATCAAAAAGGCATTTTCTGCAAAATACCCTGAGCTCCACATACTCCTTGCATTACATCTGATGTCCTCATTCCGGGGGTGAAGGTGGGCTGCTAAGTACATAAGTACTTACTCTTTCTTATTTGTTGTTTTTCAGAGAAGGAGATCGTTGATCAGGTAAGAGTTACGCCTATTTCCCAACCATGCATGTGGCTGATGGATCGCTGATTTGCTTCGCTATGTATATTGGGCTGCTTTAGTCCCAGTCTGATGATATGTCCCGAGATGTGGACCAACTCTTAAAGTTGATCACCACATGCATAGGTTTGTCTTGTTTAAGCAGATCTGGAACCATCTGATGTATCAATGTGTATACTAGCCTCCTAGTCCTAGTATTTGAATCACATTTGAGTCAAAACTATTTTCTCAAAAATTTCTTGCACTCATCCCTCCATTTCAAAAAGCTTTACCCTCCTTTCCTTCTCCTAGAAGTCAGAAGGAGGTCTGCTGCCAAACCAGCTATGCCATAAGGAAGGTGGTTTCCCCAAGTAGTTGAGAGCATGCACAGCATGCCTTGGAATCTGGAGCTAGCTAGATTATGATGGTCGTGAGTTCATTGAGCATGACAGAGAAGTGTGGCATGACTGTATACATTGGATCTAGTCCGCACCATGTGGAATGGAGTGTCACTGCTGCGGGGCACAGATTCAGAGACACCTACCAAGTTGTTGCTCGCAAGGAATATCCTACAAATATTCTCCAGTGACCCCCTCAAATTCTTTCAAGAAATACTGCCTAAATATTGCACCTATATTTCTCCAAATATTTTTCTCTAGAGAAATACCCTCAAAATCATTTTTAAAATCCCTACAAATATTTTCTTAATAATTTTCCTTATGCTCATACATATACATGTGCCTCTGATGTCATACAATGAGCCCTACAAGCTAATTTCACTTATCCACGGCTAATACATGCTTATCTCCTACTAATACTTGCCTTCTCCTACTAATCCTTGTCTCCTCCCCCTAATCCCCACCTTGCCTATAAATAGAGGGGGAAGGGGCTCCCTCATGCCATCCCAAGCCATTTCATGGCAACTCACTCCCACTCCCACACAAGCACAACACAAGCACATGGAGCACATGGATCATTCGGTCGTTCATTCGATCGTTTGTCCAACTATTCATAGTTTGTTCATTCATTCGTCCGATCATTCAATTGTTCGTCCAATCGTTCATCCCATTATTCATGGTTCGTTCATTTGTTCGTCCGATCATTCGATCGTTTGTTTGTTTGTCCAAATTAAATTATTGTTCATCTGTCATGCTGCTGAAATTCCGATCGTTCGTTCGTCTAATGATTCGATCGTTCGTCGGTTCATTCATAATCCCTATTCATCGTTCATCGTTTGTTTATACAAACTATTCATCATTCATCGTTTGTTCATAATCCCTATTCATCGTTCATCGTTCGTTCATACGATCTATTCATCGTTCATTGTCCGTTCATAATCACTATTCATCGTTCATTCGATCGCCCAATTATTCAGCTACTCATCCATCATGATGCTCAGCTCGCCTAAGACCTGACAAACCAATATCTCAATCATACGAACACTGGTGAATGTGATTTTCCTTCCAGTAGGAACTTCACGGTTGGTCACCCATCCCAGAATTGCTCCAAATTGAGCACACTTAACTTTGAGTTTCTTTCGAACAAGGCTTCCAAAAAGAAAGACAAATCATGTTTATATGGATTCTCCATCAATCTTATAAAACTCTGGGCCAAGATACCACAACCCGCTCGGGCTAGGATATCATAGTATTCTAGTAGTCTGGGTCTCGTTTAAATGTTGTCCCAAGTGACATAGTAGGTAGGAACAGTTGCCACCAACAAAAACCTCCGCCCATGAATAGCCTAGAAATATTTCCTAGCGCTCCACACAAAAACATATTTGTGTCTCTGAATTTCCAAATATCCCCAAATATTCAAATTTTGGAATATTCCAGGAATATTCCTTTTCCCTTTTCTTTTTCTAATTCCTATGATTATAAAATCCAAAACTCCTCCGTTTAGACTCTGATTTTGACAGTTTAGATTTCTAATTCTTATCAAATTACCCTCTATCCAACCATGTCATCCCTTAAGCATGGTTCATATTTCATAAAACTCCAAAAATACTCATGTCCCATATGTTGGTCACTTGTTCTCAAATGCCGTGAGTCAAGAACAAGGAAACATAATTGTTAATTAGAACAGACCATCGTCTTCTGAAGTATTATCTCCTCGTGGACATAATACTCATCAGACAAAGGTCGAGAAGGGCTACCTTCATCATTTATCATATAGGCAAGAATGCAAAAGAATGTAAACAATAATTGTACCTCATTGATTCATACATATTTGTATTTCATAAAACATGTATGAATATTAACAATATTAATATTACAATGATACCTTAGGTTTGCTCGGAGGTGAAGGTGCGGGAGTGATTACAATCCAGCATGAACAGTACGAGGTTACTGTTCATCTATTTATAGGCTCGGGACGCAGCCTGGGTAAAATTACATCCATACCCCTTGACGTTTATAAGGTCCATTTAGTCTTTTACTTTTTTGATTGGTCCGAGCTGAAGCTATTGAGCTTCGGCATTCCGCAACACTACTTATACACAAGGCCTTCGTCTTGACAAATTGAGCCGAGGTTGATGATAGCTTCGGCGAGCTTTTGTATTATCTTGCTGAAGGTGTTTTTGTCTTGAGGATCTTTGGTGAAGGAGAAGACCCCCAACACCATATTCTGCTTATAATTTCCTCATTCGAAGTGAATCGACTAGTCAATCCATGAAATGAGCTGCCCAGCCTACTTGGTCCCTTTAATGGCCCATGCTTTGAATCCATGCCATGTGGACCTAGGGGATATATATCCCCCACACCCGATCCCTCTGACCGAGCCCCTGACCAAACTACCTTGAGTAGTACATGTGACAGAACCTCCCAAGTTATTAGGCCCACCTACAGTTGTCCTTGTCCAATGGACTATAGACAACCCTATAGATGCACATAATCACTCGACAAGTTCGGTACCTGTATCCTCAAATCCTCGCCCAAGAGCGCTTCACCCATCACGCAGATATTATATCACATCAGAGGAAAGAATAACGGAAGCAATTACAATAACTTAATTTACATTTATTCAAATATAGAGAAAGAGTATTATAGTTATTACAAAATCAGGGTCTAAGAGTGCATAGAGTATTAATTATTACAGACCTGGGAGGCAAAAACCCCTCCCGCACAAAAGTATATTGTTTTTCAAGAGGGATGCCAACATCCTCCCGTCACCACTTCACTGTTAAGGTTCTTCCTTGGGCACCACCTTAGAACAAAAACAACAAAAGTCTGTTGTTTCCTCACCTACAACAACATGGGTTCGAAAACCCTGAGTATGAAGTGTACTTTTGCAAGTCTTACCCGTCAAAAGAAAAGACTCTCAAGGATATGCTGGCTTGAGGGAGTCAAGGTAAGGCTATTCAAGAATCAAAGACTCTGTTTTGCAGAAATGCTTACTAATAGTGAATCCTTAAAAATCCAGTTTTATTAGCAAGTTAAGTCATTACCTGTAGCTAGAGTTCTTTCTACCCTAGTTCAAGCACTTGACCTGTACTAGCCATTTTTTTATCACCCTTTTACTTTACTGGATTGCTACGTGTAAGGCAGTGACCAAGTCTTCATATCCGAGAAGTAACGGCGATCCGAATCGATTAATACCTAGCTGGGGATCTCCAATCACACGACATATGTAGCACTTAACCCTTGCATATGTCAACTCGCCACCGGGTTTCTTAAGACTAGACCGGGTTCACGCCAACCGAGAGCACAGATACACCACCGTTCAGCCTCTTGCCATGGAGGGTACACGCTACTCTCGCCATCTCTCCACTCCCATTGCATGTTGGCCTTTCTGGTATTAGTCCGCCCGAGGCAAAGTTTACCCATGACGACGCATGTGACCAGTTAAAAGGTCCTCAATCATCAAGCCTACATCGACATGGTCCTTAATCGACTCAAATGGAGACACTACACCGAGACTCTCTTCTCGTGCAAGTCACCTATCTGACTAGTTTTAATCATTTAAACCCCAAAGTTTGGTACCTGACAGAGGTACATCTTGCCCGATGTTGAACCCATCACGGCCATGATGGATCCATCATCAAGTTTTATTTTTGAAAACATCCCCTCCCATTTGGGGCATCATCTTTTGTTTAAAACAAAATCTTTTGTCTTCTAAAGCAGTACTAAGCATCAGAAAACCTTTTAATAAAAATAGGTAATCAAGGAATGGTAAAATAGTTCCAAGGAAGGGAATGCAGTAATTGGTTTAGCACACAACTCTAATCACCTAGTGCATCAATCAAGTGATAAATAGTTGAAAATCACAAGGAAAGGGTAAATGCACCGGGGCTTGCCTTATGTTGTAGGGGAGTCAGGCTCTATTCCACAAATATCAAAATAAAAACAGTTCCCGGCAGGTGGATTTTCAGTTGATGGTGTAGTCTCCTCTTCTTCAACAGTTATTTCTTCCTCGTTTTCTATACATAACCATATATAACCATGAATACTCATGTGATGCTATGAATATGCAATTATAATAGAGATACATCAAGTTGTATCTTGAATACAACTTTCCTTCATGGTGCACCAAGGAAACTAGGGTCTTCTAGGTCAACATCCTAGTAGGGTTAGACAGTTTTACCTTAAGGGGCTAGGGTTTTGGGTTTGGGAATCAAACAATGTCCAACACATGTAAAACTTCACCCATCGGTTCTAATTATCAAAGTAAGCTTATCCAAAAAGTTTCAAGATTTTTGGAGTCATCAAATTATTTCTAAAAATCCAAAAGTCTAGGTTTTGGCCTTCTTAAAAACTAAACAATTCCTGGTTTGGACTAAAATTCTTGGAACTATTTTTATTAAATACTATAGGAATTTAGGGTCTAACAAAATTGGTCTCATATTTTTTATCATTTTTCTATAATTTCCTATGAATTTCCTAAGTCTTGTAGAAAAAGAAAAAGAGAAAGCATAAACAGTAATGGACTCAATCTAGCCCGAGCCGGCCCATGACAGGTGAAAACGCGCCCGCGCGGTATACTTTGCGCAGAGGACCTTAGCCTTTCAAATAACTGGTAAGGAATCCCGTGCACTATTCACACGGGTCACTAACAATTGCACCGAGGCCCCTCCCTTTCTATTCCTTCGCAAGTTGAGATCCCCGACCATGGACGGCGGAGCAGCGGCTCCGGTGAGCCTGTATCGGCCAGAAAACGCAACGGCCGGCGCTCAAGTGTGGCCGACACCTAATTCAACCCTTAATAACACTAACCCCTCAAGCAATTTCGAAGTTCAAGCTTAAAAACTCTCTGTCCACGGTGATGGCGCAAACTGAGGACAAACTGAGGTGTTCCCGGTGATCTACCCAGGTCTAGTTCAATTGGTTGGGCCGATGAGCATCTACAGCACACAGAGGTATTGAAACGAGAGTGAGGAGGGCCTGAACAGACCTGTAGAGAGGTAGCCACGATGAGCTCACAGATGGCGGTGTTCTTGACTGATTTGGGGGAACCCTAAATTAGAGCTCTCTGGTGGACAATCCGAGACACGGGCGGGTGCGCTGGATGCGTGACTACCTAGCAGAGCTCACTGGGGCAGTAATTTATAGGTTTCATTGGCGGTGTCATCCAATTTTGTGATGGCGTGCTGGCGACCGGTGAGAGGGAAGGTTACTGGCGCGAGTGATACCGTGGCTCTCCCCGTGGCAAAGCCACCGGCGATGGACGACTTGCTTCAGTGGTTTACTGTGACGTGTTAACGCCCTAAGGCACGTGGCACACGGTCGGTAAGCGGCCAACACCGATGAGGACCATTTTGGTCGACCGCAGCCCAAGTGGGTACAGTGAACTCATCATCGACCGGGTCCGAGCCTATCTGGTGCCAAGATCTTTACTCCGTCGTGATTATCTCCTCGCCAGAGAGCACGAATCGTGGCGACGGCGCGGATCATGGCACAAAGGTCACTGGCGGCGAGGGGTGATGTACCTAAAGATCTTCAGTTCATTGTTCAATGGGAAACACCATTCAGAGTGTCTGACAGAGCATTTTGCTGGGCTTTGATCTCTGATTTCTGTGTGATAACTTGTCAATCCCTCTGTAACAAATATCTTGGCCTACAATCTAGTTTTAATCTTGCTATAGAAATCACACTCAAATACTCACTAGATCATACTCAAAATAGCTCCCAAACTTGGTTCTGGTTCACTGTCAGTCATAATTCAGTCTTCTGTCTTGACTGACAGCCGATCTCTTGGTCCATTTCTCTCCAATTTTTATACAACACCAATGCTTAGTCACTTAATAAAACCTGTACTCCAAACATAGCTCTACAAGTTTGCTATGTTCACCAAGAGCAAAATCCTCAAGAATTCTGAGATATGGAGCTCCAAAGTTGACCCCATTCAACTAAATTCAGACTTAGGCTCATAGAGTTCATGGGGTACTTTTTGCAAATAAGTCCAAATTCCACTATTTAACTTGCAAATCCTCAAATGTGAAAAACAAATGGTTTGTGGTGTTCTATCACTTTGGTATTTGCACTTTGGTCCAAAAGTGCACAAAATTTGCATCCACCCCCCTAGGGTTTTAATTAGGGTTTCTAGGGTTTGTTTTTAGGGTTTTGGGCACATTAGGGTTTTGGTGCCATTAAAGTCCATCAAATGTGATACCTTATGAATATTTCTCATGGATTATGAGATTATTACTTATTTTGGCTCCACTTTCACCCATTAACCTTAATTCAGGGCTAAGTACCCTACCCTAGGGTTTATAGCACTTTTCAAGCCACATCATTACAACTTGTTTGAAATTTTTACCTAGTGAATGCACTCTAGGTGTAACAAACATATGAAATGTCAATGCACATGATGTTATGCTCAAGTTTTAGTACCAGTAACACTAGAGGTGTTACATCCTTCCCCCCATAAAAGAATCTCATCTCGAGATTTAAGGTCCTAGGGTAAGTAATGGAAAAGGAAACGCGTCACATCTTTATTTCCTTATTTATCTTACAAAGCAGGGGTGGTATGGGGTTTACTTCTCCTTTACAATCCAATGTACATATCTTACAAGTTACATGAAGCTAAAAAGCCAGGGAAATTCTTTTTCTAAGAAGTCTTGAGTCTCCCATGTAGCTTCATCTTCAGTATGTTGGTTCCACTGTATCTTGTAGAATTTAAGAATCCTTTTTCAGGTGATCCTGTCTTTCTGATCCAAAACTCGAATGGGATGTTCTGAATATGTTAAGTCTGGTTCCAAGGTAACATCCACCACATCAATGGTTCGATCAGGAATCCGAAGGCACTTCTTTAATTGAGATACATGGAACACATTGTGCACTAGAGATTCCCGTCGGCCAGAGTAATTCCTGTCAGCCAGGGACAAAACCGACGGGGATAATGTAACTCCCGTCGGCTAAAACACAGCCGACGGGAGTTAACTTAACTCCCGTCGGCCAGAAGGTAGGCCGACGGGAGTTAACTTAACTCCCGTCGGCCAGAGCATAGGCCGACGTGGATTACTTAACTCCCGTCAGCCAAAGCGCAGGCCGACGGGGATTAGCCGTTTATAAGCGCGGGTTCACCCGCGTGGACTCATTCTCTCTGTCTTCAACCCAAGCCGCCGTCGCCTCTTGCCCCAACCGCCGCCGCCGCCACGCCTCCCCAAGCCCCGCCGTCGCCTGCCCCTATCGGCCCAGCCGTGGCCGCCTGCCCCATCCGCCGTCGCCCTGACCCCGTCCACAGCAGCCCCAGCCCTGTCCGCCGCCGCCCCTGCCCCATCCACCGCCGCTGTCGCCACTCCCCTACCGGCCCCACGCCGCCCCTAACGGCCGGCCGGCCATCGCGCCGCCCCTGCCGGACCCCGCCGCCGCCGCAATAGCCTCCCGGCCGACGCCTCCCCCGTCGGCATCCTCCACCGCCGCCCATCGCTCCGACCGGCTCTCCGAGCACCGCCGCAGCCCCAAGTCCGCCGTCGCCTTCAATCTCCTCCCCGAGCGCCGCCGCCGGTCCCGACCGCTTCCCCGAGCGCCGTTGCCACCTTGTCGTTGAGGTATACATCCTAAATTGTGAATACGAGTGTGATTATAATAGTTAAATATGTGTGTAGATGTTTATTTTTGTCGGTTTTTTATGGCCGACGGGAGTTAACTTTCATGTGATTAGAGTTAATTTAAAATTGTTAATTGTTTATTGATTAGATTTAACTTATAATATTAGGATGTATGAAGGTTTCGATATTGATAAATATGATGCTATTGTTAATAAATTTGATGTTCTGAAAATATTATTTAATTTAATGGATTTAATGTTGCAAATATTGTTTATTTTCGTCGGTTTTTATGGCCGACAGGAGTTAACTGTAATGCGATTACAATTTATTTAATATTGTTATTTGTTGCAAATTTGATGTTCTGAAAATGTTGCAAATATTGTTTATCTAAATTTGGATGTTGCATTATTGTTAATTAATGAATATCATGTTATTGTGTTGAAGGTGATGTTATGTATATATATATATATAGTTTTACTACTTACCTATAGATGTATGTGTGACGTGTAGAAACATGAATGTCTCACACGCACTCTTTACTCGTACACACAGCCGCAATAATGGGTGATAGACGTGATTGGATGTATGAAGGTTTCAAGAAGGGTGGGTGTCACACAAGTGAATGGTTTGCCAAGACGCAGATGTTTCTGGACCATGCAGCTGCTTTGTCACAAATAGACAATATTAGGTGTCCATGCAATAAATGTAGAAATATGACGAGCCACACCAACAGGCAGGTCACACTACACCTATGCTCGCATGGTTTCGTGCCAGGCTATAAGGTCTGGTATCTCCACGGTGAAGATGTTGAACGAGCAACAGAAGTAGAAGTTGATGACGGTGAAGATGATGTTGATTGGATGGACCAGATGCTTGAGGTTCTGCAGCCTGAACTGGCACCAGATCATCATGATTCACCTACACCGGAGGTTCAGAAGTTCTTCGACCTACTCATAGCGTCAGAAGAGCCTCTTCACGGGCACACTGACGTGACTGTACTCGAATTCGTGACCCGGCTGATGTCAATCAAGTCCAAGTTTGCATTCTCAATTAATTGTTACAAGGAGCTTGTGGATTTGATTAGCGAGGTTCTTCCTACGGGTCACAAGATGCCCAAAGACATGTACCAGTCCAAGAAATTGCTTGAAGGTCTTGGTATGGAGTATGAGATGATTGATGTTTGCCAAGACAACTGTATGCTTTTTTGGAAGGAACATGACAGAGAACAGAAATGCTTAAAATGTGAGAAGTCGAGGTACGTGGAGCTTGTAAATGAAGATGGGGAGAAGGTGGTGACAAAGGTTGCACATAAATTGCTTCGGTACATGCCTCTCACTCCTAGAGTGAAATGTTTGTTTCTCTCGAGGAAGACCGCTATGCACATGAGGTGGCATAAAGATTGTACGGACAGACAAGATGGTTTAATGGTGCACCCGTCAGATGGTGATGCTTGGAAGGCTCTTGACAAATTTGATCTAGATTTTGCCAGCGATGCAAGAAACGTTCGTATCGGCTTGGCAACTGATGGTTTCACCCGTTCAATATGACTGCTGCGTCGTATTCATGTTGGCCTGTCATTGCCATACCGTACAACCTTCCACCTACTCTTTGCATGAAATATGAGTTTATGTTCCTATGTCTTGTTATACCTGGGCCTGAGCATCCTGGCGTACGCCTCAATGTGATGCTTCAACCACTGATTGAAGAGTTAAAGAAGCTATGGCAAGGTGTGGAAGCCTATGACTGCTTCAAGAAGGAGAAATTCAATCTTTGTGTTGCATATCTGTTCTCGATTCATGATTTTATGGCGTATGGTATTTTCTCTGGATGGAACGTGAATGGTAGATTGACGTGTCCTTATTGTGCTAAAGATATAGATTATTTTCGTCTTAGTGCTGGTGGCAAGATATGTTACTTTGATTGCCATAGATGTTTTCTACCCTTCAATCACCCCTTCAGAAGGCAGAGAAAGGAATTTAGGAAGGGCACCATTGTCACGAAGGGACCGCCCAAGTGACGTAGTGGGATAGAAATTACAGAAGAGCATATGAAACTTGTCCTAGACGAGAGTGGGAAAAGGTATCAAGGTTTTGGTGAGGAGCATAACTGGACTCACATATGTGGCTTGTGGGAGCTTCCTTATGCTAAGTCATTGATTTTGATGCACAACATCGACGTCATGCATCAAGAGAGTAACTTTTGCCAAGCCCTCATAAATACATGCATGGATTTCCCTGATAAAACGAAAGACAATGACAAGGCACACATGGACTTAGTAGTGATATGTGATCGTCCAACCCAAGTGCTTAGAGAAAATGGAGGCAAACCAAAAGCTGACTATTGTCTGAAATCTAAGCAACGGAAAGAAGTGATGAAGTGGATGAAGGATATTAAATTCCCTGATGGTTATGCCGCTGGTTTTAGAAGATCTGTGAACTTGAAGACAATGAAGATGAATGGACTGAAGAGCCATGACTTCCACATAATTATGGAGAGGCTCATGCCTGTAATGTTTCGTGGGTACATTTCCGAAGTTGTGTGGAAAACATTAGCTGAAGTTAGCTATTTCTACAGACAGTTGTGTGCTAAAGAAATTAGAAGAGATGTGATGGAACAGCTAGAGAAAGAGCCACTGGTGCTTTTGTGCAAATTGGAAAAAATATTTCTACCGGGATTCTTCAATCCTATGCAGCATCTCTTTATACATCTTCCATATGAGGCTAAGGTTGGTGGTCCTGTTCAGTATAGGTGGATGTTTCATATAGAAAGAGCATTAAAGAAGCTTAGAGCAATGGTGGGCAATAAGGCAAGTTGAAGGATATATTGCGGAACAATTTAAACTAAAGGAGGTAGCACACTTCACAAGTTGTTACTTTGCAAAAGAACATAATGTATTTGCTCGAAAGAAAAGGTACCATGATGATGAACGAGAGATGCCTCCGTGTAGTGATCTTTCGATTTTTCAGACAAACGGCAAAGCCGTTGGTCCACCCAAGGCATATCACCTCAGTATGGAAGAACGGAAGTCTGCTTTACTATACATGTTCACGAATATGCCTGAGGTGGAGAAATACTTTGTGTAAGACTTATTTTCTTAAACTGTTCATATGTGAATTAGTTTATGTTATCAAATATCTCATGTCATACAATAATATTTGACAGCGAGTTTGATGAACAAAACATGAGGTGTCTCGGTAGGCCAACAGCGAGAGACATAGACAAATTGCTACGCGATGGTATGCATGGGCGACCTAATTTCATTATGTGGCTTCGGGACCATGTAAGTCTTAATTATGTGGCTCCGAGAGCTAATTTCAGTTAACTAATATTACAGAATTTGCTAATGCTTTGTGGCATAATTGACAGTTTGGGGAGGAAATGAATTTGAATGATGACTTACGTTAGTTATCTATTGGAAGCGTAACTGCCAAAAGCTATGGACGTTACGACGTCAATGGATATCGCTTTCGTTCAAGCATTTTCGAATCAAGTCATCCTATGGCCGCCACTCAAAATAGTGGAGTCGTTACTAGGGCAACCGACATGGAAGGACACGAAGCCTGCTATTACGGGAAAATCAAAAATATAATCAAGAATACATTTGCTGGAAATAAGCCTTTAGCGCTAGTTTTCTTTGAGTGTAAATGGTATGACCCGAAGTATTATAGGACCAAATTTGTGATGACACAGATCCAACCTGAAAAATTGCTTGAAGGACACGACACGTATATCCTTGCCCATCAAGCAGACCAAGTTTATTTATCGACATATCCATGCAAAAAGTCGTCTAAATGGAGGGTTGTGTACAATGTAAATCCCCGCGAACGCCTATACACTCCTGGTGAGGACGAATATCAAATTGGTCACCTTGAGCCAGTTGATGAGGTGTTTCAAGAAGAAGAGTTGCCAACTAGTTTTCATATTGATCCTGCACCGGCATTAGATTCACTAGTTGCAGACGTTAACGACTTAACTTTTCCCGAGAGACAGAGAAGACAACCTGTTAGGAGAAAAGTTACATGGCGACCTCTGCATAGAAGAGAACAAATAGATCCTGATTTTGATGATATTTAACAAGTAAAGTTGTTTTGTTATTTCATTTGTTTATATTTGTAAGTATTATGTCATTTTTGATGCACTAATGAATAATTCCTTATTTTTTATGCAGGATGCCGCCAAAATCAAAGAAGTCAGTGAAGGGGCTGTTCAAGGGCCTGGGCCTTTATCAGGGCAGTTCTTCGAGCAGCAGCAGACGTCGAGAGCTGTTGAGCGTTGTACATGGAGATGAGGTAACATATCTTGTACAAATAAATTTGTTTACATATTTACAAATAAATCTTAAGTTGTATGTACCAGGATGAGCAGCACACTGTGGAGCAGCACATTGAGGAGGAGCAGCACAATGAGGCTGAGCAGCACAATGAGGAGGTGGAGCACAATGAGGAGGTGGAGCACGTGACATGGGACCAGGCCGCACAGCATCACCAGCCATGGGACCAGTGGGACCACCAGAGAGAGCAACAACAGGCGTGGGACCAGTGGGGCCAACAGGGCGAACCGGCTGACAACCCGATGGATGATGGCTCGGGAGGCTCTTCAGCGACACGCACACGTCGCTCAAGAAAAAGCCACTCAGTAAAGCCTCGTCACGCGATAGAGCGAGAGGCTGATTGGACTTTAATCATGCCACATGGAGATCGGTGAGTGTAATATATTAACTTATCTCATATAACTATTATGTGTATTATTAATGTTTTTGTGTAATGCAGGAATTGGGAGGACCTGTCCTTTGACGGCAAGGGACACCACACTCAGGTTAACCTTACGTTGGGTTCTCTTTGCCGCCTTCACTACACTGGTATAGTGAAGGTGTCAAACGGTGATACCGAGGATGAGGTGCTCGTCAGTACCTGGGACGAGTACAAGTTTAAAAGGAACGAAACCACACCGACAGACAGGGACTTGTGCGTAATGACTTTTGGGTATGAATTCTTTATTATTTTTGTTATGTTTCTTAATATTGTAAATCTATGACTTATACCATTGTATTTGTATTCTTTATGTTGTAGCTTCGATATCGGTTGCCTGACGGAGAGGATTACATGGGGCACGCTGAACGTGTCTTCCAAAACAATGCAAAGAAGCTAGTCAAGGATGCCATATACTATGCGAGAATTCAGGCTACAAACCTGTATTTTCAAAAGCATCTGGAAGAAGTAGGCCCCTTGAGTAAAAAGGAAGGGTCCTCAAAGATATATTTGACTGAGGATCAATATCGTGAGGTTAGTATTCAATTTGTTTTACCCTTTATATTGATTGTTGTGATTGATATAATATGTAACATTGTGTGTGCAGGTGATGGTTCCATGGATGGCGCCCGTGCCTGATGTGTACTATGCTTGGTGTCGATATTGGGCTTCCAAAGGCTTCCAGAAAGCGTCAGCGCATCACAGACAATGTCGAGGAACCAATCCTAACCACAAGTTTGGCGGTGACGACATGATACGAAAAGCTAAAAGAATGGTAAGTTTGATCTAGCTATGTCGATCAGCAAATAGTAAGATTTCTTATGAATGTTTTTTGTTTATACAGGAAGCTACGAGTGGCCAAAAGCCTAGTGACATTGAGGTCTACCAGGAGGGCCACAAAGGACTAGACCCGAACAACCCTGACCAGCTCTGCAGCCAGACAGCCACGAATCGCTTGGTGAGTTTTGGCCTAAAAGTACAAACGTTCAAAGTATAGAAATTCCTGCATTTGTAAGGTTGTGAATGATGTATAGGCGGCATATGGGGAGGAGATGGTTCGTCGCCATGGCCCTGACTCCGACTGGCGTCATGAACCGGTGGATCCCTCGGTGGTGTACACAAGTGGTGGTGGCAAAGTGCATGGACGGTAAGCTCTAACTTATGAAATTATATGGTTGACACTAAATTGATTATGCAGTAATCACATTTTTTGAATCACTTATAGATACGCACTCTTCGACGGATTCATTGAATCATCGTCGGTGAGATCTCAGAGGACGGGTTCATCTTCCCGTAGCTCATGCTCTCGTCGACCGAACGAGCAGGAGTTGGAGATTATGAGGATGCGTGAAGAGATGAGACAACAACGCAAATTTATGGAGGCTTGCAATGCCCATAACCAAGCGATGTATCAAGTGAGTACACATAATCCGAACTCTAAATTATTATATTTCAATACAACATCTTCAGTAGTAACACATATGTTTAACAGTTAATGCAGCAATAGGGCATGGCAACAAATTTTCCACCGCCACCACAATGGAGCCAATTTGCAAACACACCAGTTCCACCACCACAGTTCAACACCCCTCCGCCACATATACCTGCACCTGGAGATAGGGTACGTTTCATAACTCTCGATTAATTTATACACTTGTATACTTTTTGATATTTGCATTTAACGTGTTGATATTTGCTAACTTGCATAGGTTACGCCCGAAGCGGGTGGTAGTGGTTCTGATCCCGTAGCAGGGACTGGATTTGTTGACTCGCTCTTCGCGTTCCCTCCTCCTGGTGGTGGTGGCGGCAGTCAAAGCTCTAACCACCCAAGTGGTGGTTATCCCTAAACACTTGAACTCGTGCTTGTTATGTATTTTAACTCGTGGACGTTATGTTTGTGTAAACACTCTCGTATCTGAAATGTTTGTGATGTGTGAATTATATCAATGCGTTTGTGATGTGTGATGTCAATGCATTTGTGATTTATATGTTCATGTGATATGTTTTGTCTTATGTTTGTGATATATATGTTTTGTGTATGTTATGTGTGCAATTGTGGAGAAATATCTAATATGGTGTTGTTGTTGCAGAATTATAGGTTAACTCCCGTCGGCCCAGTTAATTCCCGTCGGTATGACCATAGCCGACGGGAATTAATTAATAACTCCCGTCAGCCCAGTTAACTCCCGTCGGCTGACCTGGTCGACGGGAGTTAATAGTTAATTCCCGTCGGCTGACCTAGCCGACGGGAATTAATTGATAACTCTCATCGGTTGCGGTGGCCGACGGGAATTAACCGTAATTCCCATCGGCTCGTTACTGGCCAACGGGGATTAATTATTCCCATCGGCCGCCGACGGGAATAACCTTATCCCCGATAAGGGACGCCTGGCGGCTGACAACCGACGGGAATAAGCCCTAAACTGACGGGAATTACTTATTCCCGTCGGTTTAATGCTTATTCCCGTCGGTTCCTGGTCGACGGGAATTAACTGTTTTCCTGTAGTGACTATAGACAATGTTTCAGGTAGTTGGAGTCGGTATGCCACTGGTCCACATTGTTCAAGAATAGGAAATAGACCAATGTATCAGGGTGCAAGCTTTCCTCTTACACCGAAATGGTTCACACCCTTCATTGGCGATACTTTCAGGTACACATAATCTTTGACTTGAAAGTACAAGGGTCGGTGTCGTTTGTCTGCATAACTTTTCTGCCGAGCTTGAGCTTCTTTCAAGTGGTGCCTTATCTGTTGAACCTTTGCTTCTGTTTCCTTGACTAAGTTAGGCCTGAAATACCACCATTCTCCCGGTTCTGACCAATTTAAGGGTGTCTGACACCGTCGTCCATACAGTACCTCGAATGGTGCCATCTTAATGTTCTCTTGATAACTGTTACTATAAGAAAATTCTGCCAATGGCAGACATTCATCCCATTTCTGCGGAAACTCCAGGACACATGCTCGCAACATATCTTCAAGTACTTGGTTTACCCTCTCAGTTTGTCCACTGGTTTGAGGATGATATGCCGAACTGTGGAGCAGCTTAGTTCCCAAAAACTTGTGAAGCTCTTCCCAAAATTTGGATACAAATTGTGGTCAGCGGTCCGACACTATTGTCTTTGGAACCCCATGCAAACTAAGAATGCGAGCAATATAGAGTTTTGCATATGCAACCACTGGATATTTTGTCTTGATGGGCAGAAAATGAGCAATTTTCGTAAGCCGATCAATTATGACCCATATGGAGTCGAAACCTTTTGCTGTTTTGGGCAACCCCACAATGAAATCCATGCTAATGTCCTCCCATTTCCATGTGGGGATGGACAGGGACTGCAATGGTCCAGTGGTCTTCATATGCACTGCCTTGACACGTCTGCAGGTATCACATTTTGCCACATAGCATGCAATCTCAATTTTCATTTTTGTCCACCAATAATGTTGCTTTAAATACTGATACATCTTAGTACTTCTCGGATGAATGGAATAGCGACTAAGATGAGCTTCATCCAGAATTTGTTGGCGGACATCCACATCTTTAGGCTCAACTATGCGATTATTAAACCATAATATTCCTTGATCATCCTTTCTAAAGCAATTAGCTCTGTCGGCTTCAATTTTCTCACAAATGTATTTTATACCCTTGTCACTTTTTTGGGCATCAATAATCTTTGGCAGAAGAACTGACTCAAGCTTCAATTGGGTTAAAGTTCCATGTCGTATCATTCCCAGGTTTAAATTTTCCATTTCTTGACATAGTGTGGTGTCAGAGGTCCTTACTATAAGACAATGGCAAGAAGCCTTGCGACTCAATGCATCTGCCACTACATTGGCTTTTCCTGGGTGATAGTGGATTTCTAAATCATAATCCTTAATCAACTCAAGCCATCTCCGTTGCCTCATGTTTAGTTCTGACTAGGTAAAAATATACTTCAGAATTTTATGATTGGTATATAAGTGGCAGGTATTTCCCAGCAGATAATGACACCTTATCTTGAGGGCATGAACGACTGCAGCTAACTCCAAGTCATGAGTCGGATAATGCTCCTCATGCCGGCGTAGTTGTCTTGAAGCATAAGCGATGACTCGACCCTCCTACATTAAGACACACCCAAGCCCACTGCCCGATGCGTCACAATACACATCAAAAGGCTTCTCTATATCCGGTTGAGCCAGTACCGGAGCAGTAGTCAATAATACCTTCAGCTGCTCGAAGGCTTCATTGCACTTTGAGGACCAGTAAAATTTCGTATTATTCTTCAACAAACTTGTGATTGGTTTCATAATCTTGGAGAAATCCGAAATGAACCTGCGGTAATAACCAGCTAGTCCAAGGAAGCTCCGAACTTGGTTGGTGGTTTCCACTCTAGAATATCCTAGACCTTGCAGGGGTCGACCGCAATCCCTTTTGCAGACAATACATGTCCTAGAAATTGGATTTCCTCCAACCAAAATGCGCATTTGCTGAACTTAGCTTATAACTGGTGCTCCCTTAAGCGCGTTAGCACGCTCCGTAAGTGTTTAGCATGCTCCTCTTCATTTTTAGGATAAATTAAGATATCATCAATGAAGACCACCACAAATTTATCCAACTCGGGCATGAATACCGAGTTCATTAGATATGTGAAATGGGCTAGAGCATTTGACAATCCAAAAGACATAACCAAATATTCAAATAATCTATACCGTGTTGTGAATGCGTTCTTAGGTATAACTTCGGGTCGAATACGGATTTGATGATATCCTGATCTGAGGTCAATCTTGGAGAATACCCAATCTCCGGTAAGTTGATCGAATAAGATATCGATCTGGGGAAAGAGGGTACTTGTTTTTGATAGTGACCTCATTAAGGGGTCTGTAATCCACACGCATTCGTAATGTTTGATCCTTCTTCTTAACGAAAATTGCGGGACATCCCCAAGGTGATGAACTTGGCCTAATGAATCCCTTCTCAAGCAAATCTTGGAGTTGAGTCTTGAGTTCCGCCAATTCGTTATGTGGCATTCGATACGACCTTCTAGAAATAGGAGTCGTACCGGGCTTTAGTTCAATCATAAACTCTACATCCCTTTCTGGAGGTAATCCAGGCAGATTTTCAAGAAAGACATCCAGGAATTTACACACTACCGGAATATCCTAGATTTCTGGTATGATAGTGTTGGTGACTTGTTCTCAAATGCTATGAGATAAGAACAAGGCAACATAAAGAATGTTAAATGTTAAAGTCCTTCATCCTTCGAAGCATTATTTCCCTTAGGATATAACGACTCTCGGACGAAGGTTACAGAAAGCGTACCTTCGTAAGTACTACGTATATAAAAATGAAGAAGAGTTTACACAAAACATGAACAATACGAACAATCAAATATGTTATCATTATTGTATTATTTTTGTGCTATTATCATGAACAAGTAAAGATAATGATTTATTACAAGTGTACCTTCGGCTTGAAGGAAGTAAAAATACAAGTGTGACATAAAAGCAAATGTCCAGTCCGCGTGAACAGTACGGGAGTACTGTTCATCTATTTATAGGCACGGGTCACAACCCATGTAAAATTACATTCAGGCCCTTTGCATTAGATAATAACTCTATAGCAATTCACCGGGTCTAGACAGCCTTTTCCTCTTTAAGTCGGTTTCTTTTTTCCTGTCATCATGCCGAAGCTCCCTTTCGTACAGCTTCGGCTCTGTTCCATCCTTCGTTCCCTCTTGTGTTTCTTCATGCACTGATTTTGACTTAAGTCCGAAAGGTCCATGTCCGAAGGTACCTGCTCATGTATTATACTCCAGAAACATTGTTAACTTACGTTTTTGAGGACCTTCGGAAGCCGAAGGCCCCCAACAGTAGCCCCTCGCAATATTAATTTGTTAGAATGATAAATTTAGATTGCGACAAGGACGAAGGCTCTGAGCCGAAGGTCCGAAAAAACACCTTCCCTTTGCTAGAATAGCAACAACCACTGACAAGCAGGCCCTCCAGCACGCAATGCACCAGGCGTATAAATAAGAGCGCACCACTAGCTCATTTGGCACACTTTCTTGCCATCTGCCTTGCCTGCTCAAACAGCTCTTTGCTTACAAACGCTTGACCAGATTTTTAAATTTTTAAGCTTCGGCTTTGAGAGCACTTTTCTCAGCACTTTCAAAGATGTCTGAGGATAAGAAAGCTACCGCTGAAACGAAGTTGAGCCTTTCCGAGGAGATGAATCTTGGCTTTATTGAATCAATAGCAAGGACAAATGCGGAGAAGATTGCTACGGAAAATTTGGAGGGTTTGTCTGAAGATACTAGTGATAGTGACAGCTATGATGTGGAGAGCGGCGGGGAAGACTCCGATGATCGACCCTGGCGACCAAGCCATGCAGTTTTTGGAAAATCAACTATTAAACAAAGCCATCTTGACAACATGAGGGGGAAATACTTTCGGGATATGTCTGTTGTGAGGGCTGACGATGGAGAAAAAACTTGTCCTACTCCAGAGGAGAATGAAGTCGTGATCTTTCGGAGCTTTTTGAAGGCTGGGCTTTGGCTTCCTCTTAGCAGCTTCGTAGTCGAGGTTTTGAAGATATTTCAGATTTACCTTCGCCAGATTACTCCCGAAGCTATTATAAGAATGTGAATCTTCGTGTGGGCTTTAAGGAGTCAAGGCTTGGAACCAAATGCAAAAAGTTTCTGCAGCATGCATGAATTGTTATATGAGACGAAGCCCTGGGGTAAAGAACAGTATCATAACAATTTCGGCTGCTATAGTTTCATTGCTCGTTCTGGTTCAAGCTCCCCAGTACCGACTTTTCGGAAGAGATGGCCCAGAGATTGGATAAAAGAATGGTTTTATGTAAAGAATGATTTAAAGGCATGAGAAGACATTAAAGATATAATCATGCGCCCTATCTGGCAACGCTTCGGGCTCTGTAAACCGAAGGTAGAAATTGACGAAGTGGTCGAAGAATGCCGCAAGGCTTTCGGCTTAGTCTGCTCTTTCATTGGGACAAGGGACTTAGTTCAAGAGCACGTGGCCTACAGGATATGGCCGTTGCTAGCGGACTGGGAGGTGCCAAAAGAGTCCATCAGCAATCGCCACGAAGGTGGTCTGGTTCGGCTAAAATATACCTTCAGATTCAGAGACCAGTTTATCGAGCCAGACGACGACTGGCTGAAAAGCGTCGAAGCTACAAGCGATGATCTGCTTGGGCTGTATTCTAGAGCAGAAGATAACACATTATCTGCGGCCTTCGGGAACCATAAAAAGAAGAGACTAAACAGAGTTTTCAATGCCATTGGGTTCATGTATCCTGACTACTGTTACCCGCCCTGGGGACAAAAAAGAAAAAGTGGAGATTCCGGGAGAGATGATGCTTCAGCTGCTCCGAGCGAGTCTGCGCCGAAGAGGAAAAGAGTGAAAGTCCTTACTCATCGACCACGCTATATTGAACCGGCCGTAGTACCTGATTTTGGCGGTGAGACCTCTTCGGTGTTCGAAGGCAAAAAACCTGCATTTCACAAAAAAGTGAACTGGCTGTAGCGCCGAAGACATCATCAACAAAATCGGATGAGCCAAAGGCTATTAACATTAAAGAGATGAAGGTTGGGAAAACGAGAATATTGGAAGCAATAAGTCCTTCGGCGGAGGTGGCAATGCCGAAGGAACAAAAGGATATCTCGACAACCCCCAAGAGAAAGAGAATGGTCAATGTATTAGATGTGCTAGAAATAATAAAAACTACAAGCTCTACTCTGAAGAAAGCTGTCGAAGCTTCGGAAACACATATTGAGGCCGAAGATTCCAAGGTCCAAGTCGATACCGAAGCTGGGCCCTCCGAGCCCGCCAAGGAGAAATCCTTGGAAATCGGAGGCAAGATTGAGAAAGAAACTGCAGAAGCAAGCAAAACTAAAAAAACCGCCATTCCTATTGTTGGGACCATGCTTCGTCGCCGAAGGTCCTACAGAAAGAAACACCTTCGGCAAATCCGCTTGTACGTAATACCGAAGCTATCGCTCATGAAGCTTCGACACTAGAACGTATCCAAAGACGAAGGAACAAACCGACTTAAAGATGAAATGACTTTTTAGTCCATAAAGAGTCTGAGTTACAATTGTGATCTTCTGTAAGGGGCATGATTGTAATTTTTCACAGGCTGCGCCCTATGCCTATAAATAGATGAACAGTACTCCTTTACTGTTCACGCTATCTTGTAATTGCTGACGCCGTGCTGCCGAGACGAAAGGTATAAATGTACCTAATTACCGTGTTTTAATATCCAAATTCGTATTATATAGAAAGAGTAAATAATGTTATTTATTTTTATCGTTCTGTAGCATTTTTGTATTTTATATTTCTTTTCACATTATTTTATCTCTGATCATGAAGATATAATTTTTGTGATATATTATTCATAACCTTCGTCCGAAGCTCATTAAATCCACAAAGGAGTAATGTTGCAGCAGACGAAGGGATTTTACATCTAATTCTCTATGTTGCCTTGTTCTTAATTCGAAGCATTTGAGAACAAGTCCCCAACATTGGTGCCCACCTCCAGTGAACTCACTTCCACTTTTTGAGCTGATGGCTTCGTTCAAGAACCAAACTGGAACTGCTTCGGCTCCAAAGCTGATTCTCCCGATAACAGGCGGTTCATGCTCAGAGCCGTCTAACAAGAAGCAGAAGAAGGAGGTGCAAAGAAGAGTACAACATGTAGGGGTGCAAGGACCCTTCATCAAGTCAAGATGGTCTCATATCCCAATTACCTTCTCTCAAGAGGATCTTCAGCTCAAGGATTACCCACATAATGATGCTATGGTTATCTCTTGTGTGATCAAGGGGTTTCTGGTCCACAATGTCTTGGTTGATACAGGTAGTGCGGCAGATATCATATTTGCTAAGGCCTTCAGACAAATGCAAGAGCCCGAAGACAAGATTCATGATGCTACGCACCCTCTTTGTGGCTTCGGAGGGCGATAGATTGTAGCGCTTGGTAAGATTACCATGCTAGTGACCTTCGGATTCGTCAATAACACAAGGACTCAGCAAATTGTTGACATGGAGTATCCTTACAATGCTATCATTGGTCGCGGAACACTCAATGCTTTCAAAGCAATTCTTCATCTAGCATATCTTTGCATGAAGATACCTTTGGATCATAGACCTAGTGCTATTCATGGGAGTCAAGAAGCCACCAGAAAGGCCGAGGGGAATTGGACTGATTCAAAGGCAATCCACAACATAGATGAAGCCGAAGCTTGTGAGCAGTACAAGCATAGAAGGGAGAAGGCTGCTTCGGCCGATCAGCCGAAACCCATGCTTTTATGCGAAGACATCGCAGAGCAGAAGGTGCTGCTGGGATCTCAACTGTCTAAGGAACAAGAGAAAACCCTGATAAGATTCTTGTTCAACAACAAAGATGTTTTTGCATGGTCCACTAATGATCTTTGTGGAGTCAACAGGGATGTTATTGAACACTCGCTCAATGTTGATCCATCCTTCAGGCCAGAAAGCAGAGGCTTCGGAAGATGTCTGATGACAAGGCCGAAGGAGCTCGAAATGAAGTAAAAAGACTCCTCAGTGCCGGAGTCATTAGAGAAGTGAAATATCCAGAATGGCTGGCTAACACTGTTATGGTAAAAAAGGCCAACGGCAAATGGAGGATGTGTATTGATTTCACAGATCTCAACAAGGCTTGTCCGAAGGATGAGTTTCCATTGCCAAGGATAGACTCCCTAGTTGATGCAGCAGCTTCATCGGAACTTATGAGTCTCTTGGACTGTTATTCAGGCTATCATCAGATTTGGATGAAGAAGGAGGATGAGCCAAAGACCAGCTTCATAACCCCTAGCGGAACATATTGTTACCTTCGGATGCCTGATGGGCTCAAGAATGCTGGAGGAAGCTTCAGCAGAATGACAGCAAAGGTTCTTCATTCTCAGATAGGCAGAAATGTGCTAACTTATGTCGATGATATCATTGTAAAAAGCACGAAGCAAGAAAATCACATTATTGATTTGCAGGAGACTTTCGCTAATTTTAGATAGGCCGGTCTAAAACTGAATCCAGAAAAGTGTGTTTTCGGAGTAAAGAAAGGGAAATTCCTTGGTTGCCTAGTCTCGACAAAAGGCATTGAGGCTAATCCAAATAAAATCAAAGCTATTCTTCGAATGGAACCACCAAGCACAAAGAAGGGGGCTCAACGATTGACAGGAAGATTGGCATCTCTCAACAGATTCATATCTAGATCAGCAGAGAGAAATTTACCATTCTTCGAAGTGCTGAAATCAGCCGAAGTTTTTCAATGGGGATCAGTTCAGCAGAGAGCCTTCGAAGAGCTGAAGCAATATTTGATAGACTAAACGACATTAACTCCACCAACGCTAGGGGCTCCTCTGTTGTTATATGTGGCAGCCTCGCACTCAGCGGTAAGCGCGGCACTTGTCCAAGAGAAGCTTGAAGGGCAAGTCAAGAAGCAAGCTCCAATATACTTTGTATCTGAAGTTCTTAGTTTATCAAAGAAAAATTATACAGAATTGGAGAAGGTGCTATATGCTGTTTTGATGGCTTCCAGAAAGCTTCGGCATTATTTCCAAGCATACAATATAATTGTCCCTTCTTCACAACCATTGAAGGACATTATGAGAAATAGAGAAGCTACTGGAAGGATTGGAAAGTGGGCTGTGGAGCTTAATGAATTTTGCATTGATTATGTGCACAGATCTTCGATTCAGTCCCAGGCGTTAGCTGACTTCATTGCTGACTGGACGCCAGGGGCTCAAGTAGAAGAGGCAAGTAAAGATGCCGAAGCATGGATAGTATTCTGCAATGGTTCTTGGGGAACCTTCAGAGCAGGGGCAGCCGCTGTGTTGGTCGCACCCTCCAAAGTTAAAACTTGCTACGCAGCAAGACTTGATTTTAGCTGCACAAATAACATTGCTGAGTATGAAGCTTTACTTTTGGGTCTTCGGAAGTTAAAGGCAATGAGAATCAGAAGGGCAGTTCTTAAAACTAATTCCCAGGTTATTTCTGGTCATATTGACAAGAGTTGTAAGGCAAGAGACCCGAAGCTTGAGAAGTATTTAGATACGGTCTGAAGGATTGAAGCTTCCTTTGAAGGGTTTTCTGTAAAAAATATTCCTCGAGGAGAAAATGAACATGCTGATTTGCTAGCCAAGTCAGCACCACAGGGGCTGCCCTTACCTTCGGAAGTATTTTTTGAAACAATAAAAGCACCTTCGATTGAACTCCTTGAAAGAGCGGTCCTCAATATATCTCCTGTTTATAGTGAAGACTGGAGAACTGAGATCATCTCCTACCTTCAGGGTAACGTCCTTTCAGATGACAAAGCTTATAACAAGAGAATAGAGGCAAGAGCTTGTCCATATGTAATAATAGAAGGGGAGTTGTACAAGCATGGGGTCTGCTCTCCGTTACTCAAATGTTTATCCAGAGCCGAAGGTA
This sequence comes from Zea luxurians, assembly GCA_029449295.1. Classification (NCBI taxonomy): domain Eukaryota; kingdom Viridiplantae; phylum Streptophyta; class Magnoliopsida; order Poales; family Poaceae; genus Zea; species Zea luxurians. Next base: position 15,522,332 of record JAOPSE010000010.1, on the reverse strand, counting down.
TAGAATTGATGAAGGAAATACATGCAGGCCTGTGTGGATCTCACATTGGATCTAGGCCTTTGCTTGGAAAAGTTTTTCGCCAAGGATTTTATTGGCCAAAAGCAGCTTCGAATGCAGCAGAGTTAGTCCAAAAGTGCGAAGGTTGTCAGAAATGTGCAAGAGATCAAAAACAACCTTCGTCCCTAACTCAGTTTATACAACCCACTTGGCCATTGCAAAGGTGGGGTCTTGATTTGTTAGGTCCGCTACCACCAGCACAAGGCAACTTAAGATATGTTGTAGTGGCAGTGGAATATTTTTATAAATGGATTGAGGCAAAGCCTTTAGCTACAATAACTTCGGTTACTGTTCAAAAGTTTTTCTGGCAAAACATTGTGTGTCACTTCGGAGTGCCGAAGGCCATCACTGTGGACAATGAAACGCAGTTTGATTCCGAAGCCTTCAAAGAATTTTGTGAACAAATTGGCACAAAGATCCATTTTGCATTGGTTCGACATCCGGAATCAAATGGACTAGTTGAAAGGGCTAATGGCATCATAATGACAGGAATAATGAAGTTAATATTCAATCAGCCAATGGGAAAGTGGCCAGATGAATTAATCAAAGTGGTGTAGAGCCACAACACAACAGTATCAAGGTCAACAGGTTTCACACCATTCAAATTGTTGTTTGGTGATGAAGCAATAACCCCAGAAGAGGCTAAGGCAGGGTCAATAAGGACAGTGGCTTCGGCAGAAGACGAAGCTGATTGCTCTGTGGACAAAGATGCTATAGAAGGGATCAGGCTTCAGGCTGTGGAAAACATTAATAAATACCAAGCCGAAACAATAAAATGGCGTGATAGAAAGGTTCGGTTGAAGAACATCAAGCCAGGACATTTGGTGCTTCGAAGAGTGGCCAATCCAGACACAGTAGGTAAACTACAGCTGAAGTGGGAAGGCCCCTTTCTGGTAGTATCTTCGTCAAGACCCGGTTCCTACAGGTTAAAGGATATGAACGACAACGACATTCCTAGATCTTGGAACGCGGATGAGCTTCGGCGGTATTATGTGTAACCTAATGTAATCTTTTTTATTTTTTATTTTTTCCTATGGCACCCTTTTCCTTTTTAAAGGGGGAGAAAGGTTTTTAATGGGGCCATAGCATGTAATTTCCCTTTTTCATTATTTCAGCTCTATAAGAGCGATATCCCCCAAAAAATGTAAATGTAAAAGCTGAGAATGCACCATCGAGTGCAAACAAAGAAAGAAAAGAAAATAGGGAGAAGCTCAAAGGTCGTTCCTAAGGGAATGCAGAGTTTACAGCGAAAAATAAACGCTGATTCCGCTTAAGGTAAAAGGCGAAGAAGCTCCTAAGGGAGGCTTACAGCGAAAAATAAACGTTGATTCCGCCGAAAGTAAAAGGCGAAGAAGCTCCTAAGGGAGGCTTACAGCGAAAAATAAACGCTGATTCCGCTGAAGTAAAAGGCGAAGAAGCTCCTAAGGGAGGCTTACAGCGAAAAGTCAACGCTGATACATCGAAAGATTTGAGTCATTCCTATGGGAATGACGCCTATGATTATGGCTCTGAATATGTACTTGGACATTCATTCGCACAATACATCACATCATGACATTTGCATTCATAAACATCCATTTAGACATACATAGGATCATTATCATAATTATACAGAAAAGGCAGATGCTTCGGCTATAAGGATAAAGCTTCGGAGAAAAACACAAACAAGAAATTTTTGTGCTTCGTTGTGTACGAAAAGAAGGGAAGGTGTTTTTCGCCTTCAGCTCAAAAAGAAAATTTCGTCCACAGCAAAGCAGATCGTACGTGAACAAAGGGGAAAAGATATATTACAAGGTATGCACAAATTGACATAAGTTTCTTTATAATCATGTTACAAAACTTTTTCTAGAATCTTGTGCAGCACAAGACTTTCGGAGCATTGGTTAAAGCTTCAGTTCGTCATTCTTTAGCTTCATCATCCTGTACATATTAAAACGGAATGAGAAAAGCGCAGAGTTCAAGGAGAAGGTAAAAGTAACGAGTATAAGTCTCTTACTGGCTGAAGGTGACTCCGAGCTTCGTCACCAGCCATTTTTCGCCCGCCATTTATCCAAATCTGCGTCATAAACCTGTTTCCTATGCTTCGAGCTAGGCTGGGGATGTCAATTAAATCTGCTGGTGACAGACTGAAATTTGGTATGTTAACAATTTTCCCATGTGTGCAGCCAGTTTTTAGGAAAGCAGAAGTCGTGCCTCGAGAAGCTAACAGGGCGCAGAAATCGGCATGTCCGGTGATAACTTCATCAAGTGCATCAACTTCGCCCTCAATGTATTCAAAAGTGCTCGGCAAGTTTTCAGCTGAAGGTGTAAATTTGTCAGAGCTGGCTCCGATTGAGTGAAACACATCCTTCAGCCGTTGCACACATCGGTTTCCGAAGTCTAAGCACTTTTCCTGAAGCTCTTTCAATGATTTCTGCAAACTTGAATTTTTCTCAATTTCAGTCTTCAGACTTGCTTCAAGATTTTTCTTTTCTTGCTCAGATTTTTCTGACTGTACGAGTAATTTGCTGTTTAATTTGTCAATTTCAGCCTGAACTTCAGCCAGCGAGCCTTCCATAGATTGAATGACGAAGTCTTTCTTATCCAAGGCAGCTTCGTGATCTTTAGCTTTATGTTCAAGATCTTGAATGACGAAGTCCTTTTCCTTCAGAGCAGCTTCGTAATTTTCAACTTTGTTTTCTAGATCTTTGATGATAGCTTCATTTTTCTTGTCTTCAAGATCTTGTTGCATCCTTAGCACTTTACTTAGTAATATACTCTGTCAAAACAACCTTCGTCAGAAAACATTTTAAACAGCATAGAACAATAAAAGTTGAGAGTTTTTACCTTGAAATTAGCATAGAACAGGCTACCGGCGATATGTTGTCGCTGGTACCAGCACTAGTCCGCTTCAATCTTTGGTAGCCCAACACTCTTTGAGAAGGTTCTAACAACTTTGGCCTCGGTTCGATTCCGAAGGCATCTCAGTTTACCTTCATTGACTCCGCCAAATAGTAGAGCCCCTGGCTTGTATCCGCAGGATATAGCGTATTTCTTTAGCTCTTCTTTTTCACTTTCTGATAAATCTTGTCCAAGAATATCTTGAAAATCAAAGTTTTCTTCTTCCAAAGTGTCTTCAATTTGTTCTTTTCCTTTCTCAATCGTCGAGCCCACCGCGACCGCAGCAGCTTCTTCTTCAGCCATTTTCAAAAGCATGTTGTCAATATCACCAAGTGTGGTCTCTAGATTAGGATCTTCGGTGATCTCAGTTTCAGCTCCGGTGGCTCTGGTGGCTTCAGCTTCGGCAGTAACAGTGCTCTCAATTATTTTTGGCGCCGATGTCGGTGGTGGTGTCTGGTGAATGACATCAGCCACTTGCATAATTCTTCTTTTCTTCTTCGGCTTGGCAGGACTCTCTGTTGCCGAAGGTTCTTTTTCCTTTTGAAAAAACTTTGTCAGTTCTGGCGCCAGCGGACTTAGCTTGATAGGCAAAGGATCAGTCATTACCTTTAGAATCTCTTCTACTTCGGCAGCAGAAGGTGTTGCAGGAGCTTCTTCTTCTTGGGCTGGCGCCTTCGGTTCTGAGGTTGCAACTTTTCTTCTCTTTGAAGCAGTTATCTTCGGCTCAGGGCTTAATTTTCTTTTCTCAGAATATTCTTTGTCCTTTTTAGCCAACTTGGTGCCTTCTTTATCAAGGACGCTGGCAACTTTGCCCAACTGCTCATAATCAGGATAATCAAAATTCAAAGCATCCATCACCCAATTCATCCTCCACTTCGGACGAGTGCCGAAAGCTGCAGTCATTAATTGATCTTCTTTTTTAGAATAGTTGCCGAGGATCTCATTGCACATAACCTCAATTGTATCTAGCCACTCTTGGCAAGGCGTCTTAAAATGTTTTTTAAACTTGAAATGATAAGGAAGTCGAACAAGCTCTTTTTTCTTCTTCTCTCCTTTCAGCTTTGGCATGTCCCATTCCCTAAAAGTTGGGAATACTCTGAATGCTAAGAACTCTTGGACTAGAACCCTGGTGCCAATGTGCTCTGCAACATTTCGAAATTCGATCAGCGCGGTCTGGCATGCGCTATCTGGATCCATGGTGCATTGAGGCCTAGTTTCCCCGAAGGTTAACCTTAAAGGGCTTTGAACTATTTTTTCCTTCTTTTCATCCACTTTGACATAAAACCATTCACCCTTCCAGCCGGCTGGCCATTTTGTATGGTAGCTAATAACTGGGTACTTGGCATCTTTTCGGTATGCAAAATTGTAGCAGCCAAAGTTATCATGTAGCCCGTCTTCTCTAGCTTTTGTCTGATAATGAAGTTCATGTGACCGGCAGAAACCTTCGGCAAGAGGTTCTGCATCCTAGCTTCGGAGTGCCCAGATGTAAACACTGAGCCTGACAATAGCGTTAGGAGTTAATTGATGATGATAAATTCCAAATCTCTCTAACACATCTGCAATCATCTCATGCAGGGGAAATCTTAGCCCTGCTTTGAAGAAGCTTTTAAAAACCACCACTTCATCTTTTTCGGGTTTCGGGGTAACCTCCTCTCCCCCGAAGCGAATTAGCTCCTTCTTATCTTCGCTGAAATAGCCTAACTTCAATAACTTAGCCATATCACCATTGTTAATAGTGGATTTCCCAAATTCCAAGTGACTGGGTTTGGATGGCGTTGCACCGTACTCGTCTTCAAATTCAACTTCTTCAACATCAGCTCCTTTCACTTCGGCAGCAGGTGCATCCCCTGATGTTGCCAGCCCGGACCGCCTCATTGCTTCAGAAATAGGAACAGTTTCAGAAGCTTCGGCCTCGTCTCCCTCACGCTCAATCCTGGCAGTGGAGCGCAACCTAGCCATTTGATTATGAACACCTAAAGGTTTTTTTGAAATTAATAACCTTTTTTCCCGAAGCTCTTCTTGTGACGAAGCAGAATCCGGAATGGTGCTTCGTTTGAGTGCAAGGATCAAGCTTCGGCTATGGTGAAATTTTTGGCAGCGAAACAGTGCAATTGCAATGAATGCTGTGGTAACTTTACACCTACCTGTCTGTTTATATAGTGCTGCAGGTAAAAAGGTGAATCGTCAAGCCTCTTACACCGGACGGACAGTCGCCCGCACTCACTGAACAGTGGGCCACAAAACCCGAGAAGGTAAATGTGCATGCTGGGACTACTTTGCGCTCGGAAGTTATATCGTTTCTCGGCAACGAGCCCAGGGAAGGTGTTTTTCGGACCTTCGGCTACCCGAAGCTTAAGGAGATTTTTTCACGGTTCAAGCTCGTTACGAAAAACGGTCTAGCACCGCGAAGGGGCTACTGTTGGGACCATGCTTCGTCGCCGAAGGTCCTACAGAAAGAAACACCTTCGGCAAATCCGCTTGTACGTAATACCGAAGCTATCGCTCATGAAGCTTCGTCACTAGAACGTATCCAAAGACGAAGGAACAAACCGACTTAAAGATGAAATGACTTTTTAGTCCATAAAGAGTCTGAGTTACAATTGTGATCTTCTGTAAGGGGCATGATTGTAATTTTTCACAGGCTGCGCCCTGTGCCTATAAATAGATGAACAGTGCTCCTTTACTGTTCACGCTATCTTGTAATTGCTGATGTCGTGCTGCCGAGACGAAAGGTATAAATGTACCTAATTACCATGTTTTAATATCCAAATTCGTATTATATAGAAAGAGTAAATAATGTTATTTATTTTTATCATTCTGTAGCATTTTTGTATTTTATATTTCTTTTCACATTATTTTATCTCTGATCATGAAGATATAATTTTCGTGATATATTATTCATAACCTTCGTCCGAAGCTCATTAAATCCACAAAGGAGTAATGTTGCAGCGGACGAAGGGATTTTACATCTAATTCTCTATGTTGCCTTGTTCTTAATTCGAAGCATTTGAGAACAAGTCCCCAACACCTATTCCCGAAACATTATCTGAAGCTACTGATTATATTATACGACATGCTTCGGGAAAAAGATTATCTGAAAAGGAGAAGCAAGAGGCTCAATTTTATGCTCAAAGATTGAAATATCCAAAGGGGGCCCTGGTATTCAACGACAGTGGGGAAGAAGACTTCTTGTATTGCCTCCCAGACATCAAAGAAATTTCTGTCTGCCGAGAGATGAGCAATAGCTTTGGTTTCCCTACACTAGAGGATGGGCTCTCAGTGTTATCAAAAGATGAGTTGGCCGATAGCTTAGCATACAATAGCTTAAAAGTGAGAAAGTTAGATTTTTGTATTTAAAGACGAAATCTTCCATTTACTTACACTTAATACCGCATTTTTTGCAGGGCCTTATTCCTAGCAATGCCCTCAGGGCGCAAAAAAGTGTCGAAGATGAAGGATACACCATAGCCTTGAACAACCTTCGTTCCGAAGTAATTGAACTAAGGAACGAAGGTCTTGAAAAAGACAAAATATTACATTCATTGTTGAACAAAATAAGGGAAGACGAAGCTGCTTCCAAAGCCCAAGCTGAAGCTCAAAAATGCGAAATCGAAGATCTTCGGAAACAGCTACTCGAAGCTAAAGAAAAATGCGGTGTTGCAGAGGCTGAACGAGACATCAGTATATATTGGAGGAACCATTTACAAAAAACAGTTGATGAACTTCGTGCATCCAAGGAGAGGTGCTATGAAAAATCTATAGAGTGTGTTAAGAGAATAAAAACTAGCTTTGCCAATGTTGGCGCATACTCAAGCGAGGAGAATTTCATAAGGGGCGATCCCGAAGGCCCAATTGAATGGATCAGCCACGAAGCTGAAGCCTTTGAGGAAGTTTTGAATGGCCGTGGGGACATATGTGCCTTCTCGGGTGCTAGGGGGATTGCTGCTATCTTGGAGAAGATAGGCTGCGAACAGGTAAAATCTTTGGCGCAAACCGAAGGTGCCTTATCTATTGAAGATACAAAAGACCCGTCGGCTGAAACAAGCTTAGTTGGTGGAAAGTTTTTCACCGACATCTGGGAAAATGGCGGCCCGGAGATGGCCCAAGAAATCATAAGGAAAAGTGAAAAAGATACTCACGATGCTAGAGAAGCAGCAACGGCCGCTGAGAAAGCTGCGGATCTCGAGAGGCGGATAGGTATTGCTTAACATCTTTTAACTTTATGTTCTAATTTTGTGACTTCGAACTTATTTACGTTTTGCATCATAGCCGCGCTATCTCCTCCCCCAGAGCCCGTCGAGCCATTGGTGGACCCCGAAGCGAAGAAAGAAGATGAAATTATTAAAATGGCCGAAGCTATTATGGATGAAGTTGTTGATCAACTACTAAACGAAGCTGCGGAAGTAGTTTTAAAAGAAGAATAGCTGTTATTGTAAAGACATTTGGAGTGTAATATTTGCTAAACAAAGTGTGTAATATTTTATGATTTTGAATATAATGTATAAGCTGTTTTTAATTCAATTCTTTACGATGCATGAAACTTTACGTACATACCGTTTTTGAGCCTTCGGCGAAAAAACACCTTCCCTTCTTTTCATGCTTCGTGAAGAATATCCATATTCCGTAAAAATATTATGCTTCGTAAGTTGATGAAGCCGTACTTTTTTTTTCTCAAAACTATTTTGTGCCTTGTCACTTCTTCGAAACAATCTCCGAAGATCAACATTGTAGGTCAACATCGTATACCCTTCCGAAGGTCAACATTGCATCCCCTTCTTGTGCCATTGATGCAATATGATGTAAGATTGTTGGGGCCATGCTTCGTTGCGCCGAAGGTCTTACACGAAGAAGCAGCTTCGGCCGAAGTTGTCCCTAGGGGATGGCCGAAGGTTCCTTTTTATGGAGCTTCGGCGTTACAAACCGACATAGAGATAGAATGACCTTTTTATCCATAGAGGTCTAAGTTAATGTTGTAAACTTTTGTAAGGGGCATAATTGTAATTCGTCACAGGCTGCGTCCTGTGTCTATAAATAGATGAACAGTACCCCTGTACTGTTCACGCGAACCTGCCATTTGCTTTCGCATCACACCTGTACCTTTGTTTTCCTCAGGACCGAAGGTACATTTGTAATTTGAAGTCATTTATATTCATTCATTCATGATAATAAAAATGGAAATGATTCCATGATCATATTTAAATGTTTATTTCATACTTCATGATTTATATGATATGAATGCTTCGTCCCTTGCTATTATGCTCACGAAGGTACGTCCTTCGTAACCTTCGTCCGAAATTCTTTATATCCTGAAGGGATATAATGTTTTGGAGGACGAAGGACTTTAACACCTAACATTTTCTATGTTGCCTTGTTCTTAATTCTTAGCATTTGAGAACAAGCCCCCAACATTGGCGCCCACCTCCGGTGAACTCACTTCCACTTTTCTGAGCTGATGGCTTCGTTCAACAATCAAGCTGGAGCTGCTTCGGCTTCGAAGCTGGTGCTCCCGATAACAGGCGGTTCTTGCTCAGAGCCGGCTAACAAGAAGCAGAAGAAGGAGGCTCAGAGAAGGGTGCAGCATGTTGGAGTGCAGGGACCCTTCATCAAGTCAAAATGGTCCCACATTCCAATTACTTTCTCTCAGGAAGATCTTCAGCTTAAGGATTATCCTCACAATGATGCCATGGTTATCTCTTGTGTGATCAAAGGATTTCTGGTCCACAATGTCTTAGTTGATACAGGCAGTGCAGCTGATATTATATTTGCTAAAGCCTTCAGACAAATGCAAGAGCCCGATGACAAGATTCATTATGCTACGCACCCTCTTTGTGGCTTTGGAGGGCGGCAGATTGTAGCACTTGGGAAGATTACCATGCCGGTAACCTTCGGATTTGTTAACAACACAAGGACTGAGCAAATTGTGTTTGATATTGTTGACATGGAGTATCCTTACAATGCTATCATTGGCCGTGGTACTCTTAATGCCTTCGAAGCAATTCTTCACCCAGCTTATCTCTGCATGAAGATACCTTCGGACCAAGGGCCTATTGCTATTCATGGAAGCCAGGAAGCTGCTAGAAGGGCCGAAGGAAGCTGGACTGACTCCAAAGCAATCCACAACATAGATGGAGCTGAAGCTTGTGAACAGTACAAATTCAGAAGGGAGAAAGCAGCTTCAGCAGATCAGCCGAAGCCTATGCTATTGTGTGAGGACATAGCAGAGCAGAAGGTGCTGTTGGGCTCGCAACTATCTGAAGACCAGGAGAAAACCTTGATAAGGTTTTTATTCAACAACAAAGATATTTTTGCATGGTCAGCTAATGATCTCTGTGGAGTAAATCGGGATGTTATTGAACATTCGCTCAATGTCGACCCATCCTTCAGACCCCGAAAGCAGAGGCTTCGGAAGATGTCAGATGACAAGGCCGAAGGGGCTCGCAATGAAGTAAAAAGACTCCTCAGTGCAGGAGTTATCAGAGAAGTAAAGTATCCAGAGTGGCTAGATAACACTGTTATGGTGAAGAAGGCCAATGGCAAGTGGAGAATGTGTATCGATTTCACAGATCTCAACAAGGCTTGTCCGAAGGATGAATTCCCGCTGCCAAGGATAGATTCTTTAGTTGATGCAGCAGCTTCTTCAGAGCTCATGAGTCTCCTGGACTGCTACTCAGGCTATCATCAAATCTGGATGAAGAAGGAAGATGAGCCGAAGACTAGCTTCATAACCCCAAGTGGCACATATTGCTATCTTCGGATGCCTGAGGGGCTCAAAAATGCTGGAGGAAGTTTCAGCAGAATGACAGCGAAGGTCCTCCAGTCTCAGATAGGCAGAAATGTGTTGACTTATGTCGATGACATCATTGTAAAAAGCACGAAGCAGGAAAATCATATTGCTGATCTGCAGGAGACCTTCGCCAGTTTCAGACAAGCTGGTCTGAAGCTGAATCCAGAAAAATGTGTCTTCGGAGTGAAGAAGGGGAAATTTCTTGGATGCTTGGTTTCAACAAAGGGAATCGAAGCTAATCCAAATAAAATCGAAGCTATACTGCGAATGGAGCCACCAACCACAAGAAAGGGGGCCCAAAGATTGACAGGAAGGCTGGCATCTCTCAACAGATTTATATCCAGATCAGCAGAAAGAAATTTACCATTCTTCGAGGTGCTGAAGTCAGCTGAAGTCTTTCAATGGGGCCCAAGTCAACAAAAAGCCTTCGAAGAGCTGAAGCAATACTTGATAGATCTAACAACATTAACTCCACCAACGCCAGGGGCTCCTCTATTGTTATATGTGGCAGCTTCGCACTCGGCAGTAAGTGCAGCACTTGTCCAGGAGAAGCTTGATGGACAAGTCAAGAAGCAGGTTCCAGTATACTTTGTATCTGAAGTCCTTAGTGTATCAAAGAAAAATTATACGGAGCTGGAGAAGGTATTATATGCCGTTTTAATGGCATCCAGGAAGCTTCGGCATTATTTTCAGGCATACAATATTATTGTTCCTTCTTCGCAGCCGTTGAAGGATATCATGAGAAATAGAGAAGCTACTGGACGGATTGGAAAATGGGCTGCAGAGCTCAATGAATTTTACATTGATTATGTGCATAGATCCTCGATCCAGTCTCAAGCATTGGCAGATTTCATTGCCGACTGGACGTCAGGGGCTCAGGATGAAGAAGCAAATAAAGATGCCGAAGTGTGGACAGTGTTTTGTGATGGCTCTTGGGGAACCTTCGGAGCAGGCGCAGCTGCTGTGTTGGTCTCACCATCCAAGGTTAAAACTTGTTATGCAGCAAGACTTGACTTCAGCTGTACAAACAATATTACTGAGTACGAAGCCCTGCTCCTGGGCCTTCGGAAATTAAAGGCAATGGGAATCAGAAGGGCGATTCTTAAAACTGATTCCCAGGTTGTTTCGGGTCATATTGACAAAAGTTGTAATGCTAAAGATCCGAAGCTTGAAAAATATCTAGACACGGTCCGAAGGATCGAAGCATCCTTCAAAGGATTTTCTGTCAAGAATATCCCTCGAGGACAAAATGAGCATGCTGATTTGCTAGCCAAGTCTGCAGCACAGGGGCTGCCGTTACCTTCGGATGTGTTCTTCGAAACAATAAAGGCACCTACAGTGGAGCTCCTTGAAAGAGCAGTCCTCAACATATCTCCTATTTACAGCGAAGATTGGAGAACTGAAATAATCTCTTACCTTCAGGGTAAGTTCCTTTCAGATGACGAAGCTTACAATAAAAGAATAGAGGCAAGAGCTCGTCCGTATGTCATGATAGAAGGGGAATTATACAAACATGGAGTTTGTGCCCCGCTGCTCAAATGCTTGTCTAGAACCGAAGGTATAGAATTAATGAAAGAAATACATGCAGGCCTGTGTGGATCCCACATCGGATCTAGACCGTTACTTGGAAAAGTTTTCCGCCAAGGGTTTTATTGGCCAAAGGCAGCTTCGGATGCAGCGGAGTTAGTTCAAAAGTGCGAAGGTTGTCAGAAATGTGCAAGAGATCAAAAGCAACCTTCGTCTTTGACACAGCTGATACAACCCATCTGGCCATTGCAAAGGTGGGGCCTTGACTTGTTGGGTCCATTACCACCGGCTCAAGGAAATCTAAAGTATGTTATAGTGGCGGTGGAGTATTTTTCCAAGTGGATTGAGGCGAAGCCATTAGCCACAATAACTTCGGCCACTGTCCAGAAGTTTTTCTGGCAAAATATTGTCTGCCGTTTCGGGGTACCGAAGGCCATCACTGTAGATAATGGAACGCAGTTCGACTCCGAAGCTTTCAGAAATTTCTGTGATCAAATTGGAACGAAGATCCATTTTGCATCAGTCAGGCATCCGGAGTCGAATGGGCTTGTTGAAAGGGCCAACGGCATTATAATGACAGGAATAATGAAGTTAATCTTCAATCAACCCAGGGGAAAGTGGCCAGATCAGTTGACCAAAGTGGTGTGGAGCCACAATACAACAATATCAAGGTCTACAGGCTTTACCCCATTCAAATTATTATTCGGTGACGAAGCAATAACTCCGGAAGAAGCTAAAGCTGGGTCAATAAGAGTAGTAGCTTCGGCAGAATTAGGTCCCGAAGATGCTTGCCTTGTGGAAAAAGATGCTTTAGAGGGGATCAGGCTTCAGGCCGTGGAGAATATCAATAAATATCAAGCTGAAACAGTCAAGTGGCGAGATAGAAAGGTCCGGTTAAAAAATATTGAGCCGGGTCACTTGGTGCTTCGGAGAGTAGCCAACCCAGACACAGTGGGCAAGCTACAGTTGAAATGGGAAGGACCTTTCTTAGTAGTATCTTCGTCAAGGCCTGGATCGTACAGATTGAAGGACATGGATGGCAACGAAATTCCAAGATCTTGGAATGCGGATGAGCTTCGGCGATATTATGTATAACTTGCTGTAACTTTTTATGTTTTTTTTTCATGGCACCCTTTTCCTTTCTAAAGGGGGAGAAAGGTTTTTAATGGGGCCATCATGTGTAATTTCCTTTTTAGTTTTATAAGAGCAAAATCCCCCAAAAAATGTAAATGTAAAAATTGAGAACGCACCATCGAGTGCCGAAACTGAAAAGGTGAAGAAGCTCCAAAGACGTCCCTAAGGGGATGCAGAGCTCACAGCGAAAAGTCAACGCTGATTCTGCCGAAAGTAAAAGGCGAAGAAGCTCCAAAGACGTTCCTAAGGGAATGCAGAGCTTATACCGCCTAAGTAAAAGGCGAAGAAGCTCCAAAGACGTTCCTAAGGGAATGCAGAGCTTATACCGTCTAAGTAAAAGGCGAAGAAGCTCCAAAGTCGTTCCTAAGGGAATGCAGAGCTGGTGTGTGGTTGTTTCTAAGGAAATAATGGCTGAGAGTGTGGCTTCGGACATATGCTTTGGACATTCATTCGCACATTACATTACATCATAGCATTTGCATTCATAAGCATTCATTCATAGCATTTGTGTTCCTAAGTGGTTGCTTCGGCAAAAAGAAGAAGTGGTCTTTTATGCTTCGTTGTGTACAAAAAAGAAAAGCTTCGGCAAAAAGAAGAAGTGGTCTTTTATGCTTTGTTGTGTACAAAAAAGAAAAGCCTCGGCAAAAAGAAGAACTGGTCTTTTATGCTTCGTTGTGTACGAAAAGAAGGGAAGGTGTTTTTTCGCCTTCGGCTCAAAATACTAATTTCGTCCACATCAAAGCGCCTCAATAGAAGGGTAAGAATATATTGCAAGGTATGTACAAAGTTCCTTGAGAACAGTTTAATTGTATTTACAAAAAGTCGTTACAAATTCTCCTGAGTTTTTTCTAGTCTACTCCTACTAATCTTCGTCAGGTTTCCGCTTCGGCGGTGTATTCTTTAAGTATCATCTTCAGCTTCGTCATCCTACATGAATCAAGGTATCGTGGGTAAAAATCAAGTGTGAAGGAGAAGGCAAGTACGAAGTATCATTTCTTACTGGTTCAAGATGACTTCGAGCTTCGTCTCCAGCCTTCTCCCGCCCGCCTTTTGTCCATATCATTTTTATAAATCTATTTGAGATGCTTCGGGCGAGGTCAGGAATATCGTCCAGGATTGATGGAGACAGGGTAAAGTTGGGCCTGTTGACGATTTTTCCATGCTCGCAGCCGGCCTTCAGGAACGCTGCAGCGGTACCCCGAGAAGCTACCCAGGCACAGAAGTCACCGTGCCCGGCTATAACTTCATCAAGTTCTTCAATTTCAGCTTCAATATGATCGAAGGCTTTTGGTAAATTTTCAGCTGAAGGGTTAAACTTCCCGCTGCTGGCTCCAACTGAGTGAAAGATCTTCTTTAATTGTTGGATACAGTTGTTACTAAATTTCAAGCACTTGTCTTGAAGGCTTGTTAATGATTTCTTCAAGTCTGAGTTGGTCTGGACTTCGGCTTCAAGTTTCGAATTAAGCTCTAGCTTTTCCTGTTCAAATTGTTTTGATTGACCGATAAGCTTCGAATTCAATTCTGATACTTTAGCTTCAGTCTCTGCCAGCAAGCCTTCGGTTGATTGGAGCTCGAAGTCTTTCTTTTCAATGATAGCTGATTGTTCTTTTATCTTGCTCTCTAAATTTTCAATTATAGCTTCGTGTTTTTTGTCCTCCAAATCTTGCTGCATCTTCAGAGCTTTGCTCAGAAGCATGCTCTGCAAATAAACAACCTTTGTTAGGAATATTTTCATTATTAAAAACAATAGAAGTCAGAGAAAAGTTGTTTACCTTGAAATTGGAATAAAATAAGCTGCCGACGATATGTTGTCGTCGGTAGCGGCTGATGTCTGTTTCTAGCTTCGGAAAACCGATACTCTTTGATAGAGTACCGATGACCTTAGCCCCAGTTGGATCCCGGATGCAGCCCAGTTTTTCATCATCAATGCCTCCAAATAGAAGAGCTCCTGGCTTATATCCGCAAGATTTGGCATAATCCTTAAGCTCTTCTATTTCGGCCTTCGACAGTTTTTGCCCAACTAAATTTTGAAATGTGTAGGCTTCGTCGTCCGAAGTGTCTTCGGCTATTTCTTTCCCCTTCCCAGGCACTGTGGCCATGGTTTCTTCAGCAGCGGTGGCAGCTTCTTCTGCAGCCATGTCTGTCAAAATTTTGTTGATGTCTTCAATGGTAGTTTCTAAGTTCACATCTTCGGCTGTAGGGGCTTCGGTAGCCGCGACCTCCGAAGGTGCAACTTCGACATTTGCTGTGCCCTCGACAGCTGGCGTTTTCTGAATTGACGTCCTCGGTGGCGTCTTGTCAATAACTTCGGTTACTGCAATAATTCTTTGCCTTTTTGCTTTGGTTATCTTCGTTTTTTCCGCTTCCTCCACCTTTCGAAAAAGCTTCGTCAGTTGAGGCCCTAATGGACTTAGCTTCATGGGCATGGGTTCAGTCATTACCTTTAGAATTTCCTCCACGTCGCTGGTAGAAGGTGGTGCGGGGGTCCCCTCTTCATCGGATAATTTTCGCTTTGGAGTTGATATTTTTCTCTTCTTGGGAATTTTCTTCTCTTTTGGTGGTCTTTCTTCATCCTTGTTCAAAGCTTCGGCCACTCTTTTCCTTTTTTGGCCCTCAGCACCCTTGTTCAGCCGTTCATAGTCAGGGTACTCGAAGCCCAGGGCATCAAGCACTCGGTTCAGCCTTCGCTTCGGACGGGTGCCGAAGGCCGCGGTCATCAGTTGATCTTCTTTTTTGGAATAATTCCCAAGAATTTCATTGCACATCACCTCAACTGTGTCCAGCCACTCTTGGCAAGGCTTTTTAAAGTATTTCTTGAATTTGAAGTGATAAGGCAGCCGGACAAGTTCCCCCTTCTTCTTCTCCCCTTCTAGCTTGGGCATTTCCCATTCTTTCAGAGTAGGGAAGACTCTGAATGCCAAGAATTCTTGAACCAGATCCCTGGTACCGATATGCTCTGAAATAATTTCAAACTCACCTAGTGCAGCCCAGGTGGCACCCTCCAATGTCATGTGGCACCGTGGCCTTGTCTCTCCGAAGATTAAATCAAGTGGACTTTGTACCAATTTCTCTTCATCTTCGTCAACCTTCACATAAAACCACTCAGATTTCCAGCCTGCTGGCCATTTGCTTCGGTAGCTGATAACAGGACACTTTGTTGTCTTCCGGTAGGCAAAATTGTAGCAGCCGAAGTTGTCATGTAACCCATCTTTTCTGGCCTTTGTTTGATAATGTAACTCATGAACTCGACAGAAACTGTCGGCAAATGGCTCCACTGCTTGGCTTCGGAGGGCCCAGATATAAACATTAAGCCTAACGATAGCGTTAGGAGTCAATTGATGAAAGTAAATACCAAATTTTTTCAATACATCTGCAATAATTCCATGAAGAGGAAATCTCAGCCCAGCCTTTAAAAAGCTCTTGAAAATAACAATCTCGTCCTTCTCTGGCTTCGGGGTAGTTTCTTCTCCCCCGAAGCGAAGTAGCTTCTTCTGATTTTCACTGAAATAACCTGCCTTCACCATCTTGGCGAGATCAGCCTTTGAAACAGTCGACTTTCCGAAGTCTAGGTGGCTGGGCTTGCTGGGCATGGCAATGCGATAGTCATCTTCAGAGTCAGTTTCTTCAATGTTCTCTTCTCCTTCGGCAGTTGTCGGGTTTGCTTCGGCAGCGGGCATTTCTTCCGCAATCACCAGTCCGGAACGCTGCATTGCTTCGGAGATGGGCACAGTATTCGAACCTTCGGCTTCGTCTCCTTCACGTTCAACTCTGGCAGTAGATCGCACTCTGGCCATTTGATTCTGAGTTTGGGGAAGTTAAAACACTTTTTTCTTTTTCCTTTTTTCCTGAAGCTTTCCTTTCTGACGATGCAAACTTCGAGATGGACCTTCGTTCGATTCTGAGGATCAAGCTTCGGCTATAGTTAAAAATTTTGGCAGCAAAACAGTGCAAATAGCAATGAATGCTGTGGTAACTTCACACCTACTCGTCTGTTTATATAGTGCTGCAGGTAAGAAGGCGAAGCGGCAGGATTTTTACACCAGGCGGGCAGTCACTTGTACTCGCTGCGCAGTGGACCGCAAAGATCAAACAGTAACTCTGCAAGGTGGGACCGACACGAGCTCGGGAATTGAATCGTTTCTCGGCAACGAGCTCAGGGAAGGTGTTTTTTGGACCTTCGGCTTCCCGAAGCTTAAGAGGCTTTTTTTCACGGATCAAGCTCGTTACGAAAAACGATCTAGCGTCACGAAAGGGGCTACTGTTGGGGCCATGCTTCGTTGCGCCGAAGGTCTTACACGAAGAAGCAGCTTCGGCCGAAGTTGTCCCCAGGGGATGGCCAAAGGTTCCTTTTTATGGAGCTTCGGCGTTACAAACCGACATAGAGATAGAATGACCTTTTTATCCATAGAGGTCTAAGTTAATGTTGTAAACTTTTGTAAGGGGCATAATTGTAATTCGTCACAGGCTGCGTCCTGTGTCTATAAATAGATGAACAGTACCCCTGTACTGTTCACGCGAACCTGCCATTTGCTTTCGCATCACACCTGTACCTTTGTTTTCCTCAGGACCGAAGGTACATTTGTAATTTGAAGTCATTTATATTCATTCATTCATGATAATAAAAATGGAAATGATTCCATGATCATATTTAAATGTTTATTTCATACTTCATGATTTATATGATATGAATGCTTCGTCCCTTGCTATTATGCTCACGAAGGTACGTCCTTCATAACCTTCGTCCGAAATTCTTTATATCCTGAAGGGATATAATGTTTTGGAGGACGAAGGACTTTAACACCTAACATTTTCTATGTTGCCTTGTTCTTAATTCTTAGCATTTGAGAACAAGCCCCCAACAATGATGTTATGCTATGCAAATGATGTAATGATGTTATGACATGCAAAATGATATTTGTGCCGAAGATACACACACATTCCCTCAGTAAAGCACACAATCTTTTTGCCGTTTATTTTTCGGCTTCATCGTTTATTTTTCGGTGTATCAGCGTTGACTTTTCGCTGTAAGCCTCCCTTAGGAGCTTCTTTGCCTTTTACTTCGGCGGTATCAGCGTTTATTTTTCGCTGTAAGCCTCCCTTAGGAGCTTCTTCGCCTTTTACTTCGGCGGTATCAGTGTTTATTTTTCGCTGTAAGCTCTGCATTCCCTTTGGAACGACTTTTGAGCAGAAAACTTATGCTGCGTTCCTTAGGAACGACTTTTTGTTGCTTCGGAAAACTTATGCTGTGTCCCTTAGAATGACTTTCCTAATGCTTCGGCAAAACTTGTAATGTGATTGTGAACTCCGCGCTCTCTTGAGAGCAACTTTCATGCTTTACCAACTTTTTGGACTTCGTGAGTCTGTAAAAGGGATACATTTCCACTATGGCCAAAACGAAGCTATTACAAGGAATTGAAAATGATAGGAAAAACTTAGGCTTTTAACGATTGTTCTCTATTGAAAAAGGAAAAATGATAACAAATGCTAGAACTATTTCAGAAGTAGGATATCCTCTTAGTAGATGTGCTTCGATTCTGGCACAGTACTGTTGACTGTGCGAGCTTTGGACTCCTCTCTGAAGTCTCGTTGCTGATGAGTGTGGTGGCTCCCTTCTGGCTGTTGGCCTCGTTGCAATGATGGTGGAAGTGGAGGCTGTTGCCAAGATGCCTGAGGTTGGCTTGCCGAAGCAATAGAGGCTGCAGGATGGTTACCCACGTACTCTGGAATGTACGGTGAATGATACGAAGCAGTATGCATGACTTGCTTCGGCTGATTCTGTTGGGTCGCAGCTTCTGCTATCTCTTTTTGTTTCTGGATGGTGACATGGCACATCCTGGTAGTGTGGCCCTTGTCCTCACCGTAGAATAGACAGTAAATCTTCCTGGGTTGGTCCCCATATCTTCCTCCGAAGCCCCTGGCGCCTCTGCCTCTTCGTGCTGGCGGCCGAAAAGAGCTTTGTTGCTGCCTCGAAGATTGTGAAGAATGCTGGGGCCTCTGCAGCTGACTTCCTCTGTCATCATTCTGAGTGTTGTGAATTGACCTGACATGCCTCGGGTGTATTCTTCCTTCGAAGCCCCTGGCCATTTCGGAGAACCTGTAAGCTTCCTCCCTTCTCTGTCGAAAATCATTGTCAGCGCGGATGTATTCATCCATCTTCTGAAGCAGTTTCTCCAGGGTTTGAGGGGGTTTCCTAGCAAAGTATTGGGCTGAAGGTCCTGGCCGAAGCCCCTTAATCATGGCCTCAATGACAATTTCATTGGGCTCTGTCGGCGCTTGTGCCCTCAGACGCAAGAACCTTTGGACATACGCCTGGAGATATTCCTCTTGATCTTGCGTACACTGGAAGAAGGCCTGAGCGGTAACCGCCTTTGTCTGAAACCCTTGAAAACTGGTAACCAGCATGTCCTTCAGCTTCTGCCATGATGTGATTGTTCCTGGCCGAAGAGAGGAGTACCAAGTTTGTGCAACATTTCTGACTACCATGACGAAGGATTTCGCCATGACTGCAGTGTTGCCACCATACGAAGATATAGTTGCTTCGTAGCTCATGAGAAACTGCTTTGGATCTGAGTGTCCGTCATACATGGGGAGCTGTGGTGATTTGTAAGACGGGGGCTAGGGCGTAGCCTGCAGTTCTGCTGATAGAGGAGAAGCATCATCAAAAGCAAAATTTCCATGATGGAAATCCTCATACCAGTCATCTTCGTTGAAGAAGCCCTCCAGGTGCAACTCTCTGTGGTGGGGCCTTCGGTGCTGCTCATCTTGAGCAAGATGACACACTTCTTCAGTGGCTTCGTCAATCTACCTTTGCAGGTCAGCTAACCGAGCCATCTTCTCCTTCTTCCTCTGTACCTGCTGATGAAGCATCTCCATATTCCTAATTTCTTGGTCCAACTCATCCTCTTGTGGTGTTGGACTAGTGGCCTTCCTTTTCTGGTTTCGGGCCTCCCGAAGAGAAAGGGCCTCCTGGTTCGGGTCCAGCGGCTGCAGAACGGCAGCCCCTATTGCCGAAGCTTTCTTTGGCGGCTTGATGAAGGTCGATGGTTGTCGAAGGTGGTCGAAAAGGGGTTCACCGGAGGTGGGCGCCAATGTTGGTGACTTGTTCTCAAATGCTATGAGATAAGAACAAGGCAACATAAAGAATGTTAAATGTTAAAGTCCTTCGTCCTTCGAAGCATTATTTCCCTTAGGATATAACGACTCTCGGACGAAGGTTACAGAAAGCATACCTTCGTAAGTACGACGTATATAAAAATGAAGAAGAGTTTACACAAAACATGAACAATACGAACAATCAAATATGTTATCGTTATTGTATTATTTTTGTGCTATTATCATGAACAAGTAAAGATAATGATTTATTACAAGTGTACCTTCGGCTTGAAGGAAGTAAAAATACAAGCGTGACACAAAAGCAAATGTCTAGTCCGCGTGAACAGTACGGGAGTACTGCTCATCTATTTATAGGCACGGGTCGCAGCCCATGTAAAATTACATTCAGGCCCTTTGCATTTGATAATAACTCTATAGCAATTCACTGGGGTCTAGACAGCCTTTTCCTCTTTAAGTCGGTTTCCTTTTTCCTGTCATCATGCCGAAGCTCCCTTTCGTACAGCTTCGGCTCTGTTCCATCCTTCGTTCCCTCTTGTTTTTCTTCATGTAGTGATTTTGACTTAAGTCCGAAAGGTCCATGTCCGAAGGTACCTGCTCATGTATTATACTACAGAAACATTGTTAACTTACGTTTTTGAGGACCTTCGGAAGCCAAAGGCCCCCAACAGATAGCTTCATAGACCCATCCAAATGGTTTGGCTGGAACAGCTACAGGGATGGACAAGAGAATCTCTTCATGGCCATGGCTCAATTTGATGGTCCTTAAGTTAGTATTGATGATGGCCTTATGCTGGGCTAACCAATTCATGCCCAGAATCACATCTATGTCTTGGCCTTTTAAAACAATCATGTTGGTAGGGAATTCCCTTCCGGCCAATATTACTGGTATATGGAAAACTATTTCCTTAGTAAATATCTGTCCCAGGTGAATGGATAATAAATCCCTCCCTTGATTCAGTGCAAGGAATGCAATGATTTTCCACGAAATTTTTGCTTATGAAATTATGTGAAGCACCAGAATCAAAGAGAATGACTACTAGGTAATTGGCCACAAAGAACGTATCCATCATTACCGGCTCGCCTTCCGGTGTAGTGGCCACTTGAGTATAATAAATTCGTCCTGTCTTCTTGATATTTTTGCCCGCTGAATTATTAGCCATGTTCCCTTTGCCTTGATTGGAGCTCCCAGAGTTCTACTGAATGTTGAACTTATTCTGCTTCAGGTATGGACAGTCCATTATAAAATGACCAGACTTTCCACAGTTGAAGCAGCCAGTGGAAGAACTAGGGAGAGCGGGAAACGAGTACCAGGGGCACTCGGCTGATTTGTAGAAGTAGGGGCACTGGTAGGACGAATGAAAACAGGCTGTTTGAACGGATAGGAGGGTGGACGAGGTAAAGAATGATTCTGATTAAAAGGTCGGATTACCAACCTAGTTCGCTTCTCAGGTCCCTGATTAGACATGTCACCTCCAAATCCCTTGGATTTTCCATGGCCTGTGTTCTTGGCTTCTACTGCCAGCGCTGTGCTGACAGCTCTACTGTAAGTAAGGTCTAGGCAAGTGGCCATTTTCCTCTGAAGTCTGTCGTTGAGTCCCCTCATGAAACAATTCTTTTTCTTCGAATCATTATTCACTTGGTCGATGGCATACTGGGACAGATGGTTAAACTTGTTGACATACTGCATTACATTATCTCCCCCTTGTTTTAGTCGAATGAACTCCTCTTGTTTCATGTGAAGCACTCCTTCTGGAACATAGTGTTCGCGGAATGCTATCTTGAATTCTTCCCAAGTGCTCTGATGTCCAGCCGATTGAACTGCTACAAAATTTGCCCACCAAGTACTGGCAGGTCCTCTCAGTTGTTGGGCAGCAAATAGTGGCTTCTAGATTTCCGTGCAATGAATCAATCCGAACTTCTGCTCCATCACTCTTATCCACTCATCGGCTTCTAGAGGGTCTTCTGCTTCAATAAAGAGCGGGGGACGAGTCTCCGAGAATTCCTGGTATGTAGTTTCATGAGGTCCTTGTGGAGGAGCTCTACCTCCATGTTGTTGGAACTGATTACCCGCCATTTCACACAAGAAGCGGGTATTATCTACACTAGCATTGACCAAGGCAGCGATAGCCTCGGCCAGTGTCGGGGGTACAGGTGGTGGGTTAGGAGTACCTTCCTGACCACGGGAAGTCCTTGCACCGTCGTGTGCGTGAGTATGTGATGGCATCTGTGGCAAAGAAACATTTGGACAAAATATAACAAGCCAACTTATACCATCATATTACATTACCAAAATGTAATAATTATACAAACTCCAGCGTACAACCAGACTTTAGTACTTATTTTATACAAGTACAATAATTAAACTATAATATTCAAGTCTTCATGTCATTTGTTGCTTCACTGTCTGCTGCTGGACACTGCTTGTCAGCCAGGTTCATAGAAGGAGGGGCTTAAAAAGGTCCAACTCCCCATCAGGTCCTTCATTTGTTGTCCCCGAGGGTTCGGCTTCCATTGCAGCAGCGTCGAAAGGCACGTCCGGACGCAATCGAGCATACAATACATGGAATTCTTCATGTAAAGTATTACAATACGCTTGCAAGTTATCGAGAGCCGCGCTAAGCTCATCCACTCGAGCTCGGGCTTTTGCTTCGCGGTGCCGAGCGATCGAACGCGAGTTAATGGCCCAATCAATGGCCGAATCCCGCTCTGCGATCTCAAACCGCAAGCGACTGACTTCAGCTGACAGTTCAGCAATACGCTAGCTGTCCTGCTCCTGTGCCCTATTCTGGTGACGTAGCTTCGACCGGAGTTGCTCCACTTTAGCTTCCAGGTCTCCAATTGGATCGTTGGAGCCACTACTACTTCCTTCATGTCTGGGGGCTAACTGATGATGAGGCACGCCGAAAGGTCCAGTAGATTTGCGTGCAGTTTTCCTTGTACGTGCCATATCTCCATAAGAGGGTATAATTTTTAAACATGATGCATGCATAACCTGATAATTACGGAATCAACCTCCGTTGATCCCCAACTTCCTCTATATTGCACTCTATTACCTGGTCTTACAAGATAAGAACTCCCAGAGAGGGGCAAGGTAAGAATGAAAGAATATTTCTAGATAAGTATTTGAAAATTCTTTTTGAAGTGCTTCATAATATCTGAAGAGATGGGCTTCGCTCCGATACCAGCTGTGATGGAACCTCCCAAGTTATTAGGCCCACCTACAGTTGTCCTTGTCCAACGGACTATGGACAACCCTGTAGATGCACATAATCACTCGACAAGTTCGGTACCTATATCCTCAAATCCTCACCTAAGAGCGCTTCACCCGTCACACAGATATTATATCACATCGGAGGAAAGAATAGCGGAAGCAATTATAATAACTTAATTTACATTTATTCAAATATAGAGAAAGAGTATTATAGTTATTACAAAACTAGGGTCTAAGAGTGCATAGAGTATTAATTATTCCAGACCTGGGAGGCAAAAACCTGTGGCAGAACCGCCCGAATTATTCTAGCTTAAGTACCCAAGTCACACCCGCAAGGGCAGCAACACACTTAAACCGGAATAACCCATCAGTCCCTCGGATCTTGTCCGATAAAGCCACTTAACCATGATCGAATACCACTAGCTCACTCGAAGGTGAGGCGCATAGAAATACAATAAAACATAATACCACAAATTTAATAAGTATCATTAGTGATTACATTATCAGAGTTTCATAAATAATAACCAAAATTTTTAATGCAGCAGAAATAACTAACGGAGAAGAACCGAGCAACATGGCGAAGCCTGGCCACGCTACTCCTCCTGGTTCTCTCCTGTGGAAGTAGTAACCCACTCGATCGTCTGTCCCGGTGGCAGGGACGAAGGCCAAGTCACACCATCAACCAAATCTAGGAGGTACCTGCAAAAATTATGCCACAAGCAAGGCTGAGTATGCTAATACTCAGCTAGACTTACCCGGTGGGAGGAGTCTACTCCTCTACCCCTAGACATGCAGCTATTTGGCTGAGGGGTTTGGTTTGCCAAAAGCACTAGCTGAGTCTAAAAACAAGTTTTAGCTTTTCAAATTTTAGTAGAATTCTTTAGACTAGATGTGTACCAAGCTAATCATACATGGTATCAAACATTTTTACCAATCAACATCTTTTGCCAGTCACCTCATTTCCACTTATTACTCAATGTAGCAGCATAGATCAAGCAACCTCATTAGCTGTGAGAAGCAGATGATTCGAATCGAGTTTTTAAACCTTGCAAGGTAAACCTAAACACATGACGTGGCGAGGCACTCCG
The DNA here is from genome assembly GCA_029449295.1 of Zea luxurians. Classification (NCBI taxonomy): domain Eukaryota; kingdom Viridiplantae; phylum Streptophyta; class Magnoliopsida; order Poales; family Poaceae; genus Zea; species Zea luxurians. The sequence continues at coordinate 15,498,538 of JAOPSE010000010.1, read as the reverse complement.
TCCCCACACACATCAACCGTCCCCATCGATTCCCTGGTAACAGAAAGAGGCCCACCGCCTTGGCGTACAATGCCTCACTGACCCGACTGCCGTCGTGCAGTGACCTCACTTGTACCCACCATAACCGGAATGGGAGACTACGTCTCAGGTCACGTGAGGAGATCAATCCGTGGGCAGGTTCACTCAGGTACTAGGCTTACCGATTTACCATATTTCTCGGCATGTGCTTAGTACGTTCAAACGCTTGACACACGGTACCACACCTTAATCCTTATTCCAATTTCCGTCTCGTAGACAACCAATCCCCATGGATTGTTGTCCACAGACCATCATCATTATGATATAAAAATGGATACAACCAATTCCTGACCTCACATGAGTGCTAGAAAAATCACTCGACTTCTACCGAGATCCCTAATAAGCAAAGCAGCTACTCGACCTAGCATACTAGTATCCATCTCAAAAGGAAATCCTGAGTTAATGCAACTAGGGTTTCAGGCAACTCCTACACTTAAGTGCACAATTCAAGCCTACAATCATTAAGTGCAGTAAAATAATATATATAGAACTGGTTATGCATAAAACCGGGGCTTGCCTTTAATTTAACACTTAGATAGTGTTTGCTGGGTGGCACTCGCTTGGCGAGCATCCACTGGTCATGTCCATCATTCTTCAGGTTGTCCACCAACTGTATCTTGTGGTTGGCACCACATCACTTGCACGATCATCATCTCTCAGTCCTAAATGAGATGCAAGATGTATATGTATGAATATAATGAAAGTAACACAAGATATACAAAGACACAGTGTCAAACTAAACATTAAATTGGGACACACCGTAAACAACCACATGCTAACATTAGTTACTTACACGTTATCGATGTTCAACATAACACCATTAAAAAGACGATAACATTTTAATTATTTACGCAACACAATTATGACATCACAAGCACAAGTGTCTATTTAATTGGATACGGCTTTTCATTAGTTCTTCCATTGATCGCACACAAGCATTCCAAACACACGTTTAACGGAGGACCTATGCATCAATTTCTATGGAATTCCTATATCGCACTCAACTAGAGGAAGAAATATATAAAACATGACACACAGGCAATATTAAGCTTAGCCATGACCAGTTTAGGTCCTGTTAAGTGCTAACTAAGCATTTTTAGCCAAAAGGGTGAACTCAACCATCAAATGGACACTTGCAGATTTTTGGACAGCAATACAACAGTTACTTGTTTTAATCATATCTCTTCAACTATTAATCCAAAAATAGCAAACTAGGACTTTCTGAAAAGCTTAAAAAGTACTCTACAACTTTAGTATTGCTATCACAACATAATTCAACACTTAGCCTGGTCAAAACGTGCTAATACAACAGCTCTGTCCAGATTTAGACAGATTCAGACTTGCAACTTCAAAAATTCACAACTAAAGATTCAGGCATCCAAACAAATTGATCCTGGACTTTCTGGAAAGGTAATAAAATTGTCTACATATCATTTATAAACATCTCAAGGTAATTCAATATTTAACTAAGGATAAAAGACACTAGAAGACCTTGCTGTCTAGAACGGGACAGATTCAGTCTTCCTACTTTAAACATCCATAACTTAATCTTCAAACCACCAAAAAGAGTGATCCAAGACTTTTTGAAAAGCTTAGCAAAAGTACTACACAACTTTTATAATCTCCAAGGGGTGATTCAATGTTTAACTAAATCAAACTACACAGTTTTCGAAATCTGTTCTGACAGTGGACAGAACACAGCAACCAGTTTGTAAAATTGATAACTCTTAAACTATCAGGCCTATAGTTATGAAATTTTAACACAAGCAAGATAAGAAAAGAATCTAAAACTTTCTTATAACGACCATGAACAGATTTTAACACTAACTTAAGCAAACAATGCAGTTTCTGAAATCTGTATAGAATTTGGACAGATTCAGTTACTGAATTTGTAGAAAGCATAACTCCTAAACGATCAGACTTATGGCTGTCAAATTTTAACACCAGTAAGATAATAAAGTTATCTACCACTTTTTTATAGCACATATCTACAAAAAACATAATTTAGCTCATCAAACATGCAGCACGGGGAAATCACTGCGTGCAGTCCAAAACAGCAACTAATATTTTTCAGCTCCTATACAATTCAAGAATTGCCGCGTTCTAGAGACATGAATTATTCTAACACTTTGATAATTGTTAGAGTTAAAATAACCAAGTAAGAACTAACAAGTAGACTTACTAATTTTTATACAAGTTATTTCGCGCCCTAGAACTACCACACACGTTTAACAAATGCATTCACCATAACCATGCGCATTTAAACCATAACAAGCAATTCACTGTGATTACGAGCTTAACCAAGTTATCTAACAAGTCGGCTAACCAGAGCAACAATCTAGACCGCTATACAACATACTCGTCGGCTAGCTTATTATTATCGAAATCCGAGACACAACATATATATAACAATCACTTAACAAATTGACTCCTACTTAACATGAGTTGGCTAATCACAGCATAAGACTTAGCAAACCATTTAGACATTACAACTCAAAACATGGGTGGGAGCAGGTTAATTTGTTTTTCTTAACAATTTCTCAACTCAATTTAGTTAACACACCAGTCACCTAAAATAGCACATTGTTGGGGTCTAACATAGAGGCATTTACATATGGCGTAAAACTCCCTAAGACTTACATTTGCTACTGAAGGACCTAAAGCACTTATGCGCATATCTTATCGGATTTTTTTTAATTTTAATAAGGACCGACTTATGGTCGCTACTCGCCTCCAATAATTATTGGGCTGCGATAACGCTCATATAACACCTCTAATCGATCAACAAGACATTTATTTATCCAATGGGAATGGAATGCATGACTTGACCAAGCAAGGCATCGATCCGCCACACAATAGAAAGCATGACGACACCGATATATGCTATCCACTAATCGTTTAAAAAAATATTAAACTTACTTCTCGCTTTGCCACTACACCACCCTTTAGTCACATGACCATCATGCGCATTCTTTATTCGATTATGTCGGCGTTCCGAGACCGGGGGGTCCCTGAGCCGACGAGTGAATGTCGCCGCGTGCCCCAGCCCAGATGGGTCGAGCGCGAGGGCGAGCGCGAAGGGGGGAGAGCGAGGCGGCCGGAGACCGGCGTGAGAGAGGTGGGAATCCCGCGGCCTTCGTGTTCGTCCCGCGCCCAGGTCGGGTGCGCTTGCAGTAGGGGGTTACAAGCGTCCACGCAGGAGAGGGGGCGAGCGGCTCCAAGCGAGCGAGTGTCTCGTCCTCGTCCCCACGCGGCCAACCTTCTCTAAGAGGGCCCTGGTCCTCCCTTTTATAGGCATAAGGAGAGGATCCAGGTGTACAATGGGGGGTGTAGCAGAGTGCTACGTGTCTAGCGGAGGTGAGCTAGCGCCCTAGGTACATGCCGTTGTGGCAGCCGGAGAGATCTTGGCACCCAGCTGGTGTGATGTCGTGGCCGTCGGAGGAGCAATGGAGCTTGGCGGAGGGACAGCTGTCGGAGCGGTTGAGTCCTTGCTGACGTCCTCTTGCTTCCGTAAGGGGGCTGAGAGCCGCCGTCATCACAAAGCATGCGGGGCGCCATCATTGCCTATCTGGCGGAGCGAGCCAGATGGAACGCCGGTCTTGTTCCCTGCGACCCGAGTCAGCTCGGGGTAGGGTGATGATGGCGCCTCCTGTTGACGTGGCTAGTCTGTGCCCTAGGTTGGGCGATGTGGAAGCTCCTCCGAAGCCGAGGTCGAGTCCGAGCCCCCGGGTCGGGCGAGGCGGAGATTGCCGGCTGGTGCCGGGGCGGAGTCCGAGCCCTGGGGTCGGGCGAAGCGGAGTTCGTCGTCTTCTGGGGCCGAGCCCAAGTCCGAGCCCTGGGTCGGGCGTGGCGGAGATCGTCGTCTTCTGGGGCCGAGCCCAAGTCCGAGCCCTAAGTCGGGCGGAGTTCGCCGTCTTCCGGGATTTAGCCCGAGTCCGAGCCCTGGGTCGGGCGGAGTTCGCCGTCTTCCGGGACTTAGCCCGAGTCCGAACCCTGGGTCGGGCGGAGTTCGCCGTCTTCCGGGACTTAGCCCGAGTCCGAGCCCTGGGTCGGGCGGAGCGGAGTTCGCCGTCTTCCGGGACTTAGCCCGAGTCCGAGCCCTAGGTCGGGCGGAGCGGAGTTCGCCGTCTTCCAGGACTTAGCCCGAGTCCGAGCCCTAGGTCGGGCGAAGCGGAGCTTCCTATGGTGCCTTTGGCAGGGCCTGACTGCCTGTCAGTCTTACTCTGTCAAGTGGCACTGCAGTCGGAGTGGCGCAGGCGGCGCTGTCCTTCTTTCAGGCCGGTTAGTGGAGCGGCGAAGTGACGGCGGTCACTTCGGCTCTGCCGGCTGGGGGGCGCGCGTCAGGATAAGGGTGTCAGGCCACCTTTGCATTAAATGCTCCTGCGACTTGGTCGGTCGGTGCGGCGATTTGGTCAGGGTTGCTTCTTAGCGAAGGCAGGGCCTCGGGTGAGCCGGGAATATGTTCGCCGCTGAAGGGGGGCCTCGGGCGAGACAGAAATCCTCCGGGGTCGGCTGCCCTTGTCCGAGGCTAGGCTCGGGCGAGGCGTGATCGTGTCCCTCGAATGGACTGATCCCTGACTTAATTGCACCCATCAAGTCTTTGTAGCTTTGTGCTGATGGGGGTTACCAGCTGAGAATTAGGAGCCTTGAGGGTACCCCTAATTATGGTCCCCGAAAGTAGCCCCCGAGCCTCGAAGGGAGTGTTTGCACTCGCTTAGAGGCTTTCGTCGCACTTTTTTGCAAGGGGACCAGCCTTTCTCGGTTGCGCTTTTGTTCCGGTGGGTGCACGCGAGCGCACCCGCCGGGTGTAGCCCCCGAGGCCTCGGAGGAGTGGTTTCACTCCTTCGAGGTCTTACTGCCTCACGTAGTGCTTCGGCTGGTCTGGTCGTTCCCTCATGCGAGCTGGCCGTAGCCCGGGTGTACGGCCGGGTCCCAAGTTCTCGGGTTGGTATGTTGACGCTGTCAACGGTTCGGCCGGAGCCGGGTTTGCGAGAGCAGCCCCCGAGCCTCTGCACAGGGCGAGAGGGCGATCAGGGACAGACTCGGCTTTTTTACATACGCCCCTGCGTCGCCTTTCCGCAAGGAGGAGGGGGGGAAGCACCATGTTGCCCTCGATGGGCATCGAACATGGTGTTTCCGTTGAGCTGTAAGCGGGTGATCCGAGTGGACGTCCGTGCCCCGTTCGTTAGGGGTCGGCTAGGGGCCCAAAGGCACGCCCAAAAGTACCTGCAGGTGATCTGCCAGACCCGGTCCCCTAGTGACGGGGTCCGAGGGCTCGATGCCTCCCTCTGATGTGATTCTGTTACAAGATCGTTCCCGCTGGTCTCGGAAATGTCATAGGGTACCTCGGGAGCGTAGCCTGAGCCTTGGTTATGTATCGAACATACCCATGGTCATCCCTCGCTCGGCGTCTGAGGCGGCTGTGAACCCTTCGGGGGCCAGCCTTCGAACCCCTAATCAGTAATGGGCATGGAGCCCGAGTAGCCTGAGGCGGCCGTGGAACCCTTTCGAGGGGCCGGCCTTCGAACCTCTGACCAGTAGTGGGTGCAGGGCCCACGCGATCTGAGGCGGCTGTTGAACCCTTCCGGGGGGCCAACCTTCGAACCTCTGATCAGTAGGGGGGCTCGGAGCCTGGTTCCTTCTCGGGGGAAGGATCCTTTTCGGGGTATCCCCCTTTCCCGGTCCCTGTTGCAAGAGAGAGAAAGAGGAAAAATGGAAAAGGATACGAAATGGAACGATGCGGCGTACCTCTTTTTTTTGACGCGGTCATTACGGCGAAGGCGAAGCGTCGCTCGCTTCTCCTGCCAGAGGCGCCGTGTGTCCCGCCACGGAGTTGATGCAACAGGGCGAGTGGTTCGCAGGGTAGCTGTTGCGCGTGCGTGAGCCGTTCGAGGAACGGGTCACGGGCGCGTTGCCTTCACGCCGTGAGAGAGGGTTCTCTCGCTGCCCCCGGATGGGACGTAAGCTTGGCTGACGACGTGACCGTTGCACCTGCCCGCCTGCCACCGCCATTACTGCCGGCCCGTCTTCGGCCATATTGACCGTCGCGCCAGGCTGGAGCCGCTGGGCCGTGCGCTGGGTGGCCTCGAATCGCGGTATTGGTTCCACAGTTGAGGAGGCGTGGTGGTGGCGCAGGTGGCGATGCAGTTACTCACACGTAGCAACCGGTGCACCGGTTGCATGACGTGTGGGCCTGGGCCTCCGTGCCGGGCGTGTTGGGAGTCGGAGAAGTGCGCCCACTTGGCGCGGTTGCATGCCGCCTGCACGGCTGCCCGCCCTTTCGCCCGCAGGTCTGGGCAAAAGTGGAGGGTCGCTTGTAACCGCTGGGCGGTTGTACGCACCGCGCGCGGAGGTTTGGCTTCTTCTGCTCTGAGTCGGCTTGCATGACGTGTGGGACCCAGCCCCCGCGCCGTAGGGGGGGACCTTGGAGTGTGTTGGAGAAGGCTCAGCCCATGACGGCTGGGGACGCGAGTAGGGAGAACCGCCCTTAAAAGGAGGGTAACCCCCTTGGAAGGCGACCATGTCTTCGCGCTCCCTTATGCATCGTGTCTTTCCACCTTCCAAGCCCCCGGATGGGGGAGATCCGCCGTCTTTCTGCCTCGTCGTTGGGGGAACGCAACTCCGCGGGAGTTGGTACCTTTCAGCCATCGTTCGGCTTCAAGGATTTTCATCATGCAGCCCGGCTGCTCCCCTCCACCGGCGGTCACCCAAGATGGTGACCTCCAATTTGATGGTGGGGGAAAGCGAGCCGGGCTGCGACCTCTGCCCCTCCCTCAGCCTCAAGGATTTTCATCATCCAGGCTGAGGTGGAGGATGAGGCGAGTCGGGGGGCTGCATCCGCGTGGGTCGGTCACCCTCTTCTTCCCCTAGCATCTGGGGGAGAAGGGCATTCCCCAGCCTCGCGGAGGCTTCCTCCAGCCATGCCGGGAAAGGTGGACCGCCGCCACTCAGCCAGGGCACAGCATTACGTCCTCCGTCCGGACGATGGTTTCGCCGCGTACCGCGAGGGCGGCGCCCATGTTCTGGGTGGTTCCGGTGAGGGCGATGTAACACCCTAAATCTCATTTTTGAGAATATAGTAAAAACTTTTCAAAGATCTTGCATTAGAATTTTTCTTTTTCTCTCTTTAAGACTCTCATAACATTTGAAGACTCATCTCCCTATTTAAAAGCATTTGCTTAAGTGAATAAAATAATAAATAGAACCATATTTGGCACTCAAGATGGAGTTTTAATTGTATGTGCATTTAAAATAATAATAAAATACAATAATGAGATGGAGATTTGAATTTAACCAAAGTTGCACTTTGGAGTTTTAGAAATAATATGTAAAAGAGGGAAGAGAAGGAAGACATTACTATGTGAATAAAAATAATTATAATATATATATTATTCTTGTACAGATCTGAGTTGGTACATTTGACTCAAAAGTGAAGTTCATAACAGGACTCAAATTCAAATTAGAGATTCAAATGAAAAGAAAATGAATCAAAAAAAAGAGAAAAAGGGAAATAAAAGAAAAAGGAAAAAGAACACTATACCTACCTGGGCCATAACCTGGTATTCGGCCCATTTAACCAACCCCTCCGTGCTGCCCAACTCCTGGAGATGTGGCGCCGACACCCTGGGCCCGGCGGCCAGTCTCTTGTGCGGGTGTGTCGTCGCTGGCGTGTGGGCCGTAGACTCGCGCCCTCGCTCAGGTTCACTTACCTGTGGGACCCGATGGCCAGGTCCGTCTCCTCCCCAAACTCAGCGCAAGCTTCGGCCGATTCCTCGGATCTCCACCGGTCGCGCCGCCGGGAAATCGGGACTCCTTCAACCACCTCGCCCACGGACATTGCGCGGACTCGGACGCCTTGCAGGGTACAAATAGGTAGTCGGCGCTCTTGAAACAACCCAGTTCGTCGTACGTCGAGAGAAACCGTGTGCCGCCGCCGGTGAACTCCCTCGGTGAGGGAGGTTTTGCTTCGGTGCGTGGCCAAGGGTGGTCGTAATCGTCCGGGGAATCCGTCCGCGCCTGCAATTGGTGTCGTGCGTCGGTGAGGTGGGTGAATTTCGCGCCGTCGTGCCCATCGCTGGCGTGTTCCGCCCCGTGTCGTGGTCGGGAGGAATCACTCCGAGGTTTCCGGTAAGAAGTCCTCCTCTGTGTCCGCCTTGCCCTCCTCTTCGTGTCACTCCATTCAATTTGTCTGTGGTGCGCTCGGAGTTGGCCAATCGCCGTCGCACTCGCGTGCTCCACCGTGGGAGCTTGGCGGCGACGCCTCTGCTCGGGGTTGGTGGGGAAGAAGGCTGGTGGCCGCTGGATCCTGGATGGGGGGTTGTGATGTGTTGTGGTGATCGGTCGTTGGATCAACCACGAACGCTCAGGATCATACGTAAGGATACCCCTTCGCCCCATTAAATACCAGCCGTTGATTTCTAATCTTGCGACTCACGGCGCGTACCGGTTCGGATGGGGGGGGAATCTAATCTGGTCCCTAGATTCATGATCGGACGGCCCTGTGATCCCGATACCCCTTCATCGTTACAAACTTACATAAGAGACCCCAGAAAATGTGTTAATCAACCCGCCGTCCAACTGGTGGGTCGTTTGTGTCCTAGGAACTTTTGCACCGGGGCCCCTGACCTCTCTGGTTTTTATGGCCCAGTCCAGAACTCATTTAATTTGAATAAATGAAATAGAAAATGGATTTTTAATATAAAAATAATTACTAGAACTTGATAAATTCATAGAAAATTCATACTTGCTCCAAATTAATCCATTCCACTTTCTAAAATTTTGTAATTCTATTCTCTACCACCTAGAACCTCTGTTTTGTCATGAAAACAGTTAGAAATTTAATCTCTCACTTAATCTATTTTAAACACATAAAACCTTTGAAAATTCATAACTTAAAATCTATAACTCCAAAATTAATGAATCCTGTTCCTATGATCTTATTTTAATATGTAGATTATTAATATGTATTTTGCATATATGTTTGGTGTAATGTTAATTTTGCCTATACACAGTTTGTCTGTATTGCTACGTTTAGCAGTGAGGATACGAGTCACCTGAAGATCATCCTGGTACCTGGAATCTCAAGGCCCAGGCAAGTTGTGCCCTTGATCACTTCTTTTCACCTACTCATGTTCTAATTAATCATAATGATCTGCATAGGTTAATTTTGATGGGACCCAATAGGTTACCCTAGTTTGTCTATCTTTATACCTTGTTTACCACTGAACTTTCTGGGTAGTACTTGCTAGTGCTATATGTGGTTTTGGGTATGAAGATTACACTATTCATGATTATACTTTTGTTATCAGTTGTTATTTATGGTTCATGTTAAGATCATTATGTTAATTGGAACATGGAGAACCACCCGGGAAAACAGTGCTACCACAAGGGTGGAATGGGACGCCCTTGGCTGATTAATTAGGAAAGCTAGTGGAAGACTACCTTACCCGAAAGGGGCAAGGGCAGTAGGGGAGTGGTCAGTGTAGGGAGGCCCTCGGGAGGATTTTGCTGCGATGGCGGTCCTGCAAGGGATTCCTGCATTGGAACTTCCTATAAACTGTAGCGGGTTTTCTGAAGCTAGTGGAACTTTGTAAAGGCCTCGTAGTGTTACCCTGCCTCGCCTCCTCGGTAGAGGTGTATGGGATTGGCCATCTCTTGGCAGATGGGTAACATGACTTGTGGGTAAAGATGCGCAACCTCTGCAGAGTGTAAAACTGGTATACTAGCCGTGCTCACGGTCATGAGCAGCTCGGACACTCACATGATTAAATTATGGAACTTAAACTCAATTTGTCATATGTATTGCATCGCAGGTGATGGTATTACTTTTGTTCTACTATTTAATTGGGTTGGTATTTACTTATACTTAGTAACTGCTAATAAAATTTTGACCAACTTTAAAAGCAATGCTCAGCTCTAACCATCTTCTTTGGTAAGCCTTACACTTCACGTGAGCTCCCACCTTTGGCGAGTTCATGCACATTATTCCCCACAACTTGTTGAGCGATGAACGTATGTGAGCTCACTCTTGCTGTCTCACACACCCCACAGGTCAAGAACAGGTACCACTGGATGAGGCGCTTTGAGGATGCTGCGATGAGTTCGTGAGAGGTCTAGGTCGTCGTCTCCCAGTCAACTTTGGGTTGCTGGACCGTTGTCTCCTTATAATGTAATTATTTATTTTGTATAGAACTCCTGTTATATATAAAGATGTGACATTCGATCCTGTGCCATGATTCATCATATGTGTGAGACTTGGTCCCAGCACACCTGGTGATTATGTTTACGCCCGGGTTTTGGACCCCTAAAATCCGGGTGTCACAGAAGTGGTATCAGAGGAATGTTGACTGTAGGACGAAACCTAGATAGAACTGGATAACCCTTATCTACTTACCTTTACTACACTGATTCTTATCTAAACTTTTCTTAATCTTTTCCCATCTATTTCCGCTTTACTCTGATTATTCTTACCTTTTCCTTCTAAAGACAAATGTGGATTTCACTTTGAAATCCTGTGCCTAAAGTGACCTTTAGGGATAGGAGACCTACTCTCAGGAACAAAAACAAAACTATTTTTATAGTTATCTATGCACTTGAACGTTTGTTCTTATGATATTTGTCTGATTTGGATTTTTGATTGAGTGTGATGAGTTGTGGAGTAATGTCCACAATTACATCTGCATATACATATAGACATAAATAGAATTCATAAGATAACTAAAGAAACTAGATTTTCCTCCATTAAAGTATATCTACCTTAATGGATCTCTCCTCACTTAAAGGATTCTACCTTATCTTTAACGGATCTCTCTTATCTTAAAAGACTCTCTCTTATCTGAATAGATCCATCTTATCTTAAATGATACTCTCTTACCTTAATAGACTCATCTCATCTCGAAAAAAAAAAATTATCCCAATAGATCTAACTAATCTCAAAAGATTTAATCTTGGAGACTTATAAGCATACTTGTCTCCACCACTTTGCTTATCTCATAATAGTGTAATGCTTATCTCATAACAGAGTAACCAACATGATCTATTCTGAAAATAAAGTACATCTTATCTAGTTCATTCTGATAACACCAATTTAATTCTGACCCCATCTAATCTGATCAGATCTAATCTAATGAACAAACATGTTAGACAATGCTGGTAAAATAAGATTTGATCCTATTCTTATAAATATGTTTTAATCCAAGTTGGACTAAGATTCCAATTTAGACTAGACCACATACAACAACCTAGCCATATGCAACTACCTTAACCACCTGATAGTTGCATAACCCCTCTGTTTAACCTATCGGAGATTCTGATCTACCTACCCCATGTACCCACACCTATCTCAACTATGTCCCTAGTTATGGTAACACCAATACCCATTATCCTTGATGATAACATCAAACTTGACCGATACAATAGGTTACATAACTTATCCAACCAATCTAAAAGCAAAAACAACGAGACAGACTTTGCTTAAACTTATTTAACTCATAACCACCTATTAACCTATTTTGTTTACCTAAGAATCTGCATTCACTACATGTCCCAAATTCGTATAACAACTTCGAGAATGAAGATTGAAGGTGATCAACCCATCAAATCAAGGAAGGATAAGATTCAAGCCAGATCTTCAAAGGAATCAAGATCCACAATCTTGGATGGAGTATTTCCATACCCTAGCCTTTCTTGCCCAAACCTATCTATGCTTTAAAGGCATCTTCTATCCTACATAATAAAGTGGATATAGATAACCATGCTTTTCTAAATCACTTTCTAAGTAACATGAAACTTCTTAATCTTAAACTGATTAGAAACTAAAAGCTAAATTATAAATAGAGCTTTTTACATCCCTGTCCTTACAAATCTCGAGGACGAGATTATTTTTAAGGGGGGTAGGATTTGTAACACCCTAAATCTCATTTTTGAGAATATAGTAAAAACTTTTCAAAGATCTTGCATTAGAATTTTTCTTTTTCTCTCTTTAAGACTCTCATAACATTTGAAGACTCATCTCCCTATTTAAAAGCATTTGCTTAAGTGAATAAAATAATAAATAGAACCATATTTGGCACTCAAGATGGAGTTTTAATTGTATGTGCATTTAAAATAATAATAAAATACAATAATGAGATGGAGATTTGAATTTAACCAAAGTTGCACTTTGGAGTTTTAGAAATAATATGTAAAAGAGGGAAGAGAAGGAAGACATTACTATGTGAATAAAAATAATTATAATATATATATTATTCTTGTACAGATCTGAGTTGGTACATTTGACTCAAAAGTGAAGTTCATAACAGGACTCAAATTCAAATTAGAGATTCAAATGAAAAGAAAATGAATCAAAAAAAAGAGAAAAAGGGAAATAAAAGAAAAAGGAAAAAGAACACTATACCTACCTGGGCCATAACCTGGTATTCGGCCCATTTAACCAACCCCTCCGTGCTGCCCAACTCCTGGAGATGTGGCGCCGACACCCTGGGCCCGGCGGCCAGTCTCTTGTGTGGGTGTGTCGTCGCTGGCGTGTGGGCCGTAGACTCGCGCCCTCGCTCAGGTTCACTTACCTGTGGGACCCGATGGCCAGGTCCGTCTCCTCCCCAAACTCAGCGCAAGCTTCGGCCGATTCCTCGGATCTCCACCGGTCGCGCCGCCGGGAAATCGGGACTCCTTCAACCACCTCGCCCACGGACATTGCGCGGACTCGGACGCCTTGCAGGGTACAAATAGGTAGTCGGCGCTCTTGAAACAACCCAGTTCGTCGTACGTCGAGAGAAACCGTGTGCCGCCGCCGGTGAACTCCCTCGGTGAGGGAGGTTTTGCTTCGGTGCGTGGCCAAGGGTGGTCGTAATCGTCCGGGGAATCCGTCCGCGCCTGCAATTGGTGTCGTGCGTCGGTGAGGTGGGTGAATTTCGCGCCGTCGTGCCCATCGCTGGCGTGTTCCGCCCCGTGTCGTGGTCGGGAGGAATCACTCCGAGGTTTCCGGTAAGAAGTCCTCCTCTGTGTCCGCCTTGCCCTCCTCTTCGTGTCACTCCATTCAATTTGTCTGTGGTGCGCTCGGAGTTGGCCAATCGCCGTCGCACTCGCGTGCTCCACCGTGGGAGCTTGGCGGCGACGCCTCTGCTCGGGGTTGGTGGGGAAGAAGGCTGGTGGCCGCTGGATCCTGGATGGGGGGTTGTGATGTGTTGTGGTGATCGGCCGTTGGATCAACCACGAACGCTCAGGATCATACGTAAGGATACCCCTTCGCCCCATTAAATACCAGCCGTTGATTTCTAATCTTGCGACTCACGGCGCGTACCGGTTCGGATGGGGGGGGAATCTAATCTGGTCCCTAGATTCATGATCGGACGGCCCTGTGATCCCGATACCCCTTCATCGTTACAAACTTACATAAGAGACCCCAGAAAATGTGTTAATCAACCCGCCGACCAACTGGTGGGTCGTTTGTGTCCTAGGAACTTTTGCACCGGGGCCCCTGACCTCTCTGGTTTTTATGGCCCAGTCCAGAACTCATTTAATTTGAATAAATGAAATAGAAAATGGATTTTTAATATAAAAATAATTACTAGAACTTGATAAATTCATAGAAAATTCATACTTGCTCCAAATTAATCCATTCCACTTTCTAAAATTTTGTAATTCTATTCTCTACCACCTAGAACCTCTGTTTTGTCATGAAAACAGTTAGAAATTTAATCTCTCACTTAATCTATTTTAAACACATAAAACCTTTGAAAATTCATAACTTAAAATCTATAACTCCAAAATTAATGAATCCTGTTCCTATGATCTTATTTTAATATGTAGATTATTAATATGTATTTTGCATATATGTTTGGTGTAATGTTAATTTTGCCTATACACAGTTTGTCTGTATTGCTACGTTTAGCAGTGAGGATACGAGTCACCTGAAGATCATCCTGGTACCTGGAATCTCAAGGCCCAGGCAAGTTGTGCCCTTGATCACTTCTTTTCACCTACTCATGTTCTAATTAATCATAATGATCTGCATAGGTTAATTTTGATGGGACCCAATAGGTTACCCTAGTTTGTCTATCTTTATACCTTGTTTACCACTGAACTTTCTGGGTAGTACTTGCTAGTGCTATATGTGGTTTTGGGTATGAAGATTACACTATTCATGATTATACTTTTGTTATCAGTTGTTATTTATGGTTCATGTTAAGATCATTATGTTAATTGGAACATGGAGAACCACCCGGGAAAACAGTGCTACCACAAGGGTGGAATGGGACGCCCTTGGCTGATTAATTAGGAAAGCTAGTGGAAGACTACCTTACCCGAAAGGGGCAAGGGCAGTAGGGGAGTGGTCAGTGTAGGGAGGCCCTCGGGAGGATTTTGCTGCGATGGCGGTCCTGCAAGGGATTCCTGCATTGGAACTTCCTATAAACTGTAGCGGGTTTTCTGAAGCTAGTGGAACTTTGTAAAGGCCTCGTAGTGTTACCCTGCCTCGCCTCCTCGGTAGAGGTGTATGGGATGGGCCGTCTCTTGGCAGATGGGTAACATGACTTGTGGGTAAAGATGCGCAACCTTTGCAGAGTGTAAAACTGGTATACTAGCCGTGCTCACGGTCATGAGCAGCTCGGACACTCACATGATTAAATTATGGAACTTAAACTCAATTTGTCATATGTATTGCATCGCAGGTGATGGTATTACTTTTGTTCTACTATTTAATTGGGTTGGTATTTACTTATACTTAGTAACTGCTAATAAAATTTTGACCAACTTTAAAAGCAATGCTCAGCTCTAACCATCTTCTTTGGTAAGCCTTACACTTCACGTGAGCTCCCACCTTTGGCGAGTTCATGCACATTATTCCCCACAACTTGTTGAGCGATGAACGTATGTGAGCTCACTCTTGCTGTCTCACACACCCCACAGGTCAAGAACAGGTACCACTGGATGAGGCGCTCGGAGGATGCTGCGATCAGTTCGTGAGAGGTCTAGGTCGTCGTCTCCCAGTCAACTTTGGGTTGCTGGACCGTTGTCTCCTTATAATGTAATTATTTATTTTGTATAGAACTCCTGTTATATATAAAGATGTGACATTCGATCCTGTGCCATGATTCATCATATGTGTGAGACTTGGTCCCAGCACACCTGGTGATTATGTTTACGCCTGGGTTTTGGACCCCTAAAATCCGGGTGTTACAGGCGAAGACCTGCCGGCGCGCTTTGAGGCGTCGGCAGCCGGAGATGGCTTCTCTACCGATGAGATTGCCAACTCCGCCAGTAGCCCTGGGTCTCCGTCTCCCGGCCTGAATGGCTGGCTCTCGTCCTCGGTGGGTGAGAGTCCTTCTGCCGTAGCACCCGCCCCGAAGCCGCTGCTGAAGCTGCTTCGTCGCCCGGGACGGGGGTCGTTGTCGCTGTTGCCGGATCGGGCGATGGCGAGCCGCCCGTCGGCCCACGATTGCTCCGCGGATTCCCCAATCTTGTGGGGTTGTTCGTACCCGCGGAGACGGAAACGGGGTTCCGTTTGTAATGGCACCTTGGATGCCGGTATTTTTGTTCATTGTGGCTGTCGGGGCCTGAACATGTATGTATTTTCGGCACGGAGCCGTGTTTTTTCCTCCTTTTCGAGCACTAAGACTCGCCTGTTGGTTGTCTAAACCGCTTCACCAAGCGTGAGTCGCCTCATGTACAGGTGACGAGTGAGGTATCCATATCCCGGAGGCGTAGGAGTCCCTCGGCTCGGTCGGCCTTGTTGTCCGAGGTTTCTCTAGCTTAGTTAAAGGAACCCCTCGGCCGCTCTTCGATGAGCTAAGGTCAGGGGTAGCGGCGTCAACATGAACAGAGGCGGAGTTGGCTCGAAAAGAAAACCTGGTTGGCCGGAGCCTGGCCGGGTCGTCCGTTAGCGGGACCGACGCCGGAATTGACCAGCCAAGCCGCCTGCTCGGGCCGGATTGACGTCCTTGGAAGGTAACTGGCCGAGGCCCCGGGGCGACCAGCCGAGCCGCCTGCTCGAGCCGGATTCCCGGAGAAGACCCTGGCAGCGATGGCCCGGGCGTAGTGATGACGTCGTCCTCCAGAGTGGAGATCCCCGGACCGCGTCGCTGTCCGAGGCTAGGTCGGCCCTCGCTGGAGGTGTCGTCGATGCCGAGGGTGCTGCTGCTCCCTTCAGCCGTCAAGATCCGAGCCTGCAGGATCGGATTGTCTTGTAGCGTGTGTTTCCTGCGGCCACCGAGGCCTAAACACACCCTCGCCGTGTTGTAAAGCTGCGTCTCTTTTCCTTTCGTTTCGAGTATCTGGACTTTTTTGTCGGTAACAGAAATGTTTGTGCGAGCAAGAGTTGCTTCTCGCAGAAGGTGATGAGTGAGGTATCCGTATCCCGGAGGCGTAGGAGTCCCTCGGCTCGGTCGGCCTTGCCGCTTACGCGCACTCTTACCCGTCCATGGGGCTCTGTCACCGACGCAGTCGAGAAGGCTCGAAGGATCGCTTCGGCAGAAGAGCTTTCGAGCGTGAAGACTTGTTCGGTCCGCAGAATCACTTATCCGAACGTGAGTTACTTATCACAGAAGGTGATGAGTGAGGTATCCGTATCCCAGAGGCGTAGGAGTCCCTCGGCTCGGTCAGCCTTGGCTACTTACGTGTACTCCGTCGTTTTCAGGATCCACTTTCGAAGTAGCCAAAAAGCGCGAAAAACATTCTGGAAGAAAAGATCTTTTTTCGAGGAAAATTTCGACGCAGAGGGGGTTCCCCCCCTTTTAGCCCCCGAGGGAGGGTCGGGCTTTGCCGAGGCGAGGCCGACCCTTCCTTGATGACTAAACTTTGTGTGGGTGCGAGGTATATGATCAACTTGAAAACATCTTAAGGGTAGAAGCGATGTAGCTGTTGGATGTTCCAAGCGTTGCCGTAGACCTCGCCTTGACTATTGGCCAGCTTGTATGTTCCGGGCTTCAGAACTTTGGCGATGACGAACGGCCCCTCCCAGGGGGCATGAGCTTGTGCCGCCCTTGGACGTCTTGTCGCAGCCGAAGCACCAGGTCGCCCACCTGGAGGTCTCGGGACCGGACCCCTCGGGCGTGGTAGCGTCGCAGGGACTGCTGGTACCGCGCCGAGTGTAGTAAGGCCCTATCCCGAGCCTCCTCCAGCTAGTCCAGCGAGTCTTCTCGGCTAGTTTGGTTGCTTCGGTCGGTGTAGGCCCTCGTCCTCGGGGAACTGTATTCTAAGTCTGTGGGCAAGATGGCTTCGGCCCCATAGACTAGAAAGAACGGCGTGAAGCCCGTGGCTCGGCTCGGCGTTGTCCTCAGACTCCAGACCACCGAGGGGAGTTCCTTCATCCATCACTTGCCAAACTTGTTGAGGTCGTTGTAGATCCGAGGCTTGAGCCCTTGTAGAATCATGCCGTTGGCACGCTCCACCTGCCCATTCGTCATGGGATGAGCCACGGCGGCCCAGTCCACCCGGATGTGATGATCTTTGCAGAAGTCCAGGAACTTTCTGCCGGTGAACTGGGTGCCGTTGTCGGTGATGATGGAGTTCGGGACCCCGAAGTGATGGATGATGTTGGTGAAGAACGCCACCGCCTGCTCGGACCTGATGCTGTTCAGGGGTCGGACCTCGATCCACTTGGAGAATTTGTCGATGGCGACCAGCAGGTGCGTGTAGCCCCCGGGTGCCTTCTGCAAGGGGCCGACGAGGTCCAGACCCCACACAGCAAAAGGCCAGGTGATGGGTATCGTCTGCAGAGCCTGAGCGGGCAGGTGGGTCTGCCTTGCGTAGAACTGGCACCCTTCGCAGGTGCGGACAATTCTAGTGGTGTCGGCCACCGCCGTCGGCCAGTAGAAGCCTTGCCGGAAAGCATTCTCGACAAGGGCTCGAGGCACTGCGTGATGGCCGCAAGCCCCCGAGTGTGTCTCTCGCAGGAGTTCCTGACCTTCGGCGATGGAGATGCATCGCTGGAGGATGCCGGAGGGGCTGCGGTGGTAGAGCTCCTTCTCATCACCCAGCAAGACGAACGTCTTGGTGCGCCGCGCCACCCACCGAGCTTCGGCTCGGTCGGAGAGTAGTTCTCCTCGGTGGAGATATTGCAGGTACGGGGTCTGCCAGTTTTGATTAGGCGCGACCCCGCTTCGCTCCTCCTCGACGCGCAGTGCCTCACCCTCGGGGGCCGAGGGTACCTCGGGTTGAGTCGAGGATGCCTCGGACCGAGCCGAGGGTGCCTCGGGCTGATCCGAGGGTGCCTCGGGCTGGGCCGAGGGTGCCTCGGGCTGGGCCGAGGGTGCCTCGGGCTCGGACGTGTCGTCGATCTTGACGGAGGGTTGATGCAGGTCTCGGGAGAAGACGTCCGGGGGAACCTCGTTCGCCCCGAGGCTATTTTAGCCAGCTCGTCCGCAGTCTCGTTGTAGCGCCGAGCGATGTGGTTGAGCTCGAGCCCGTAGAACTTGTTTTCCAGGCGCCAAACCTCATCGCAGTAGGCCTCCATCTTCGGGTCGCGGCAATGGGAGTTCTTGATGACTTGGTCGATGACAAGCTGCGAGTCACCGTGAGCGTCGAGGCGTCGGACCCCTAGCTCGATGGCGATCCGCAACCCGTTGACCAGAGCCTCATATTCGGCCACATTGTTGGACGCCGGGAAGTGGAGGCGTAGCACGTAGCGTAGATGCTTTCCGAGGGGTGAGATGAAGAGTAGGCCTGCGCCGGCTCCTGTCTTCATCAGCGACCCGTCGAAGAACATGGTCCAGAGCTCCGGTTGGATCGGAGCCGTTGGTAGCTGGGTGTCGATCCATTCAGCCACGAAGTCCACCAAGACCTGGGACTTAATGGCCTTCCGGGGAGCGAACGAGATTGTCTCGCCCATGATCTCCACCGCCCACTTTGCAATCCTACCCGGGGCCTCTCGGCACTGGATGATCTCTCCCAGGGGGAAGGATGACACCACAGTTACCGGATGAGACTCGAAGTAGTGTCGCAGCTTCCGTCGCGTTAGGATCACCGCGTACAGCAGCTTCTGAACTTGTGGGTAGCGGATCTTCGTTTCGGACAGTACCTCGCTGATGAAGTAGACTGGCCTTTGAACGGGCAATGCATGCCCCTCTTCTTGCCTCTCGACCACAATTGTGGCGCTAACCACCTGGGTGGTCGCGGCGACGTAGACCAGGAGGGCTTCTCCGGTAGCTGGGGGCACCAAGATAGGCGCCTTTGTGAGGAGCGCCTTCAGGTTCCCGAGGGCTTCCTCGGCCTCAGGGGTCCAAGTGAAGCACTCGGCATTCCTTAAGAGGCGGTACAGAGGCAGACCTCTTTCGCCGAGGCGTGAGATGAAGCGGCTCAGAGCCGCGAGGCATCCCATGACCCTCTGTACGCCTTTCAAGTCCTTGATGGGCCCCATGCTGGTAATGGCTGCGATCTTCTCTGGGTTGGCTTCGATGCCCCACTCGGAGACGATGAACCCCAAGAGCATGCCTCGGGGTACCCCGAAGACACACTTTTCGGGATTGAGCTTGACGCCTTTCGCCTTGAGACATCGGAATGTCGCTCCAAGGTCGGAAAGGAGGTCGGAGGCTTTCCTCGTCTTGACTACGATGTCATCAATGTAGGCCTCGACCGTGCGGCCAATGTGTTCGCCGAACACATGGTTCATGCACCACTGGTACGTCACGCCCGCATTCCTCAAGCCGAACGGCATGGTGACATAGCAGTACATGCCGAAGGGTGTGATGAAAGAAGTCGCGAGCTGGTCGGATTCTTTCATCCTGATTTGATGATACCCTGAGTAGGCATCGAGGAAAGATAGGGTTTCGCACCCAGCAGTGGAATCCACGATTTGGTCGATGCGAGGCAGAGGGTAGGGAACCTTCGGACATGCTTTGTTGAGACCAGTGTAGTCTACACACATCCGCCATTTCCCCCCTTTCTTTCTCACAAGCACAGGGTTGGCAAGCCATTCGGGATGGAATACCTCTTTGATGAACCCTGCCGCCATTAGCTTGTGGATCTCCTCGCCTATGGCTCTGCGCTTCTCCTCGTCGAATCGGCGCAGGGGCTGCTTGACGGGTCGGGCTCCGACTCGGATGTCCAGCGAGTGCTCGGCGACATCCCTCGGTATGCCGGGCATGTCCGAGGGACCCCACGCGAAGACATCGGCGTTCGCGTGGAGAAAGTCGATGAGCACTGCTTCCTATTTGGGATCGAACCTGGAGCCGATCCGGATCTGCCTGGAGGTGTCGCCGCTGGGGTCGAGGGGGACGGACTTAACCGTCTCCGCTGGCTCAAAGTTGCCGGCGTGACGCTTCACGTCTGGCACCTCCTTAGAGAGGCTCTCCAGGTCGGCGATGAGGGCCTCGGCGTACTCCACGCACTCCACGTCGCATTCGAATGCGTGTTTGTACGTGGGGCCGACGGTGATGACCCTGTTGGGGCCCGGCATCTTGAGCTTCAGGTAGGTGTAGTTGGGGACGGCCATGAACTTCGCGTAGCATGGCCTCCCCAGCACCGCATGGTAGGTTCCTCGGAACCCGACCACCTCGAACGTCATGGTCTCCCTTTGGATGTTGGAGGGTATTCCGAAGCAGACAGGAAGGTCGAGCTGTCCGAGCGGTTGGACGCGCTTCCCGGGGATGATCCCATGGAAGGGCGCAACGCCTGCCCGGACAGAGGACAGATCAACACGCAGGAGCCCGAGGGTCTCGGTGTAGATGATGTTGAGGCTACTGCCTCCATCCATGAGGACCTTGGTGAGCCTGACGTCGCCGATGATGGGGTCGACGACGAGCGGGTATTTCCCCGGGCTCGGCACATGGTCGGGGTGATCGTCTCGGTCAAAGGTGATGGGCTTGTCGGACCAGTCTAGATAGACTAGCACCGCCACCTTCACCGAGCAGACCTCCCGGCGCTCTTGCTTGAGGTGCCGAGCCGAGGTGTTCGCCGCTTGCCCACCATAGATCATGAAGCAGTCGCGGACCTCGGGGAACTCTCCTGCTGGTGATCTTCCTTCTTGTCGTCGTCATGGGCCTTGCCACCCTCCGCGGGTGGCCCGGCCCTGTGGAAGTGGCGCTGAAGCATGACGCATTCCTCAAGGGTGTGCTTGACGGGTCCCTGGTGATAGGGGCACGGTTCCTTGAGCATCTTGTCGAAGAGGTTGGCACCTCCGGGGGGCTTCCGAGGGTTCTTGTACTCGGCGGCGGCGACAAGGTCCGCGGCGGCGGCGTCGCGTTTCGCTTGCGACTTCTTCTTGCCCTTCTTCTTGGCGCCGCGCTGAGTTGACGCCTCGGGAGTACCTTCCGATGGGCGGCCCTGGGGCTGCTTGTCCTTTCAGAAGATAGCCTCGACCGCCTCCTAGCCGGAGGCGAACTTGGTGGCGATGTCCATCAGCTCGCTCGCCCTGGTGGGGGTCTTGCGGCCCAGCTTGCTCACCAGGTTGCGGCAGGTGGTGCCAGCGAGGAATGCGCCGATGACATCCGAGTCGGTGATGTTGGGCAGCTCAGTGCGCTGCTTCGAGAATCACCGGATGTAGTCCCGGAGAGACTCTCCCGGCTGCTGTCGGCAGCTTTGGAGGTCCCAGGAATTCCCGGGGCACACATACGTGCCCTGGAAATTGCCGGCGAAAGCTTGGACTAGGTCGTCCCAATTGGAGATCTGCCCCGGAGGCAGGTGCTCCAACCAGGCACGAGCGGAGTCGGAGAGGAACAGGGGGAGGTTACGGATGATGAGGTCGTCGTCGTCCGTTCCACCCAGTTGGCAGGCCAGACGGTAGTCCACGAGCCACAGTTCCGGTCTCGTCCCCCCCAAGTACTTTGTGATAGTAGTCGGGGGTCGGAACCGGGTCGGGAACGGCGCCCGTCGGATGGCTCGGCTGAAGGCTTGCGGACCGGGTGGTTTGGGCGAGGGACTCCGATCCTCCCCGCTGTCGTAGCGTCCCTCACGCCTGGGGTGGTAGCCTCGGCGCACCCTCTCGTTGAGGTGGGTCCGTCAGTCGTGGTGACGGTGCTCGTTGCCGAGGCGACCCAGGGCCGCAGGCGCGGTGTTGCGCGTGCGCCCGGTGTAGACTGAGGCTTCCCGCATGAATCGGGAAGTCGCGGCATGAGGTTCCGAGGGGTACCCCTGCCTTCGGGAGGCAGAGCTCTGGGCCCGTCGGACCGCGGCGCCTTCCAGGAGATTCTTGAGCTCTCCCAGGATTCGCCGCCCCTCGGTGGTTGATGCCTCCGGCATCGCGCGAAGAAGCATTGCTGCTGCCGCCAGGTTCTGGCCGACCCCACTGGAAGCGGGTGGTGGCCTGACCCTGACGTCGTCCGTGATGCGGTGCTGGAAGCCCTGGGGTAGATGACGTATTTCTCCGGCCAGAGGTTGGCCCGCCCATGCCTGCCCGACGTCCCGACGGATCGGCTCAAGCGCTCCTGCTCCCTCGTCGAGCCTGGCCTGCACCCCGCGGATTTGCTTGAGCTGTGGGTCATGACCCCCCGCCTGAACGAGGACCACAGCTAGCTCCCGTGGGATGTCAACGCGAGGCACCGGCCTAGGGAGGTCACCGTCCTCCGGCATGCCGAGATGGTTGCCTTTGGGTGGACCCCCTAGATCGACGTGGAAGCATTCGCGACTTGGGCCGCGGTCCTCGTCGCCGAGGCTACGGCTACCGTCGGAACAGTCGGAAAGGCAGTAGTCGCATGCGGTCATGAAGTCCTGCATGGCACTGGGGTTGCCAAGTCTAGAGAAATCCCAACAGATGCTAGGTTCGTCGTCTTCCTCGGACCCAGAGGGCCCGTAGGTCGAGACGTCCGTCAGCCGGTCCCAAGGTGACCGCACACGAAACCCCAGAGGGTCTGGATTTGCCTCTACGAGAGCGCCCGCCAAAGCGAAGTCGCTAGGCGGGTTGAGGCTGAATCCGAAAGGCGCGAGATGGGAATCGATCGGTACCTTTTGGTCGACGGGCGGTGATAATGTCACGTTAGGGACTGACTGCGCCGTCGTCTCAGGTATGAGGGTGACGTCTAGCAAGCTTTTCGCGAGTGTGCTGGCGTCGTCCGCTTGCTCGGGATTGGCGTGTCGCGGGGAGACGGCGCTCGCCTTCGTCTCAAACGTGAGGTTGACGCCCGGTGCGCCCCCCGTTGGGGCGCTGGGGCCGTCGACTCGCTCGACAGCCGACGAGGCACTGTCTCCTGCTTGTCCTTGGTTCCCCCGCCTCCTCCTCCGCCAGCGGGGGAGAGGACGGGGTGAGCTCGAAGATTGTTCTTCCACCATGCGGGGAAGACGTCGCCGATTCCGCCGCTGGCGGGCGGGTTGTCGATCGCCACTGTTGTTGTCGCACGGCAGTGGAAGGAGTATCATGTCGTAGATGCCGTCGAGGGACATGAACTCAAGACTCCCGAAACGGAGCACCGTCCCGGGTTGGAGAGGTTGCTGGAGACTGCCCATCTGGAGCTTGACGGGAAGCTGTTCGTCAACACGCAGCAGGCCCCTACCTGGCGCGCCAACTATCGGCGTTTCGAGACAGGGGGGTCCCTGAGCCGACGAGTGAATGTCGCCGCGTGCCCCAGCCCAGATGGGTCTAGCGCGAGGGCGAGCGCGAAGGGGGGAGAGCGAGGCGGCTGGAGACCAGCGTGAGAGAGGTGGGAATCCCGTGGCCTTCGTGTTCGTCCCGCGCCCAGGTCGGGTGCACTTGCAGTAGGGGGTTACAAGCGTCCACGCGGGAGAGGGAGCGAGCGGCTCCAAGCGAGCGCGTGTCTCGTCCTCGTCCCCGCACGGCCAACCTACTCTAAGAGGGCCCTGGTCCTCCCTTTTATAGGCGTAAGGAGAGGATCTAGGTGTACAATGGGGGGTGTAGCAGAGTGCTACGTGTCTAGCGGAGGTGAGCTAGCGCCCTAGGTACATGCCGTTGTGGCAGCCGGAGAGATCTTGGCACCCAGCTGGTGTGATGTCGTGGCCGTCGGAGGAGTGATGGAGCTTGGCGGAGGGACAGCTGTCGGAGCAGTTGAGTCCTTGCTGACGTCCTCTTGCTTCCGTAAGGGGGCTGAGAGCCGCCGTCGTCACAGAGCATGCGGGGCGCCATCATTGCCTATCTGGCGGAGCGAGCCAGATGGGACGCCGGTCTTGTTCCCTGCGGCCCGAGTCAGCTCGGGGTAGGGTGATGATGGCGCCTCCTGTTGACGTGGCTGGTCTGCTCCCTAGGTTGGGCGATGTGGAAGCTCCTCCGAAGCCGAGGTCGAGTCCGAGCCCCCGGGTCGGGCGAGGCGGAGATTGCCGGCTGGTGCCGGGGCGGAGTCCGAGCCCTGGGGTCGGGCGAAGCGGAGTTCGTCGTCTTCTGGGGCCGAGCCCAAGTCCGAGCCCTGGGTCGGGCGAGGCGGAGATCGTCGTCTTCTGGGGCCGAGCCCAAGTCCGAGCCCTGGGTCGGGCTGAGTTCGCCGTCTTCCGGGATTTAGCCCGAGTCCGAGCCCTGGGTCGGGCAGAGTTCGCCGTCTTTCGGGACTTAGCCCGAGTCCGAACCCTGGGTCGGGCGGAGTTCGCCGTCTTCCGGGACTTAGCCCGAGTCCGAGCCCTGGGTCGGGTGGAGTTCGCCGTCTTCCGGGACTTAGCCCGAGTCCGAGCCCTGGGTCGGGCGGAGCGGAGTTCGCCGTCTTCCGGGACTTAGCCCGAGTCCGAGCCCTGGGTCGGGTGGAGCAGAGTTCGCCGTCTTCCGGGACTTAGCCCGAGTCCGAGCCCTGGGTCGGGCGAAGCGGAGCTTCCTATGGTGCCTTTGGCAGGGCCTGACTGCCTGTCAGTCTTACTCTGTCAAGTGGCACTGCAGTCGGAGTGGCGCAGGCGGCGCTGTCCTTCTGTCAGGTCGGTCAGTGGAGCGGCAAAGTGACGGCGGTCACTTCGGCTCTGCCGGCTGGGGGGCTCACGTCAGGATAAGGGTGTCAGGCCACCTTTGCATTAAATGCTCCTACGACTTGGTCGGTCGGTGCGGCGATTTGGTCAGGGTTGCTTCTTAGCGAAGGCAGGGCCTCGGGTGAGCCGGGAATATGTTCGCCGCTGAAGGGGGGCCTCGGGCGAGACGGAAATCCTCCGGGGTCGGCTACCCTTGTCCGAGGCTAGGCTCGGGCGAGGCGTGATCGTGTCCCTCGAATGGACTGATCCCTGACTTAATTGCACCCATCAGGCCTTTGCAGCTTTGTGATGATGGGGGTTACCAGCTGAGAATTAGGAGCCTTGAGGGTACCCCTAATTATGGTCCCCGACAGATTATACGATAGCAACCTAAACGTCATGTTACCCAATGCATACATCTTCCCTCGTTGCGAGTATAACCATATTACGACATATACCCGCATACCTCAAACAAATATGTCATGCCACCACTACTATAACACACCACGGCACACTCACACATACGTGCACTAACTCAATCCTCACATCACATGTATTTCCAATTTACTCATCACATTAAACAACACAGCACGTTTGCTTACCAAAACGTGAGGGCAACCTTGCTACTGCATAAAACCAAGACATTTTATACCCACACATATTTGAACACCAATGTACACCATATCGACCAAAACATAATTAGACAACTACCAATCGCACACATCAAATAACCTCTTGTTCTCCAATCGCAAACACGATCCTACCAATGCGCATAACCAAAACATTTTACACACATCCATTCAATTTATTAATCGAGTCGATTGAGAGAGACATGCATTGGCTCACCATAAACAAACCCAATCGGTGTTTGTAAAAACGATGGTGATTCCGATTTGTGCATCGCTCCGAACTGTCGACGAGCGTTGAGCGGCTTGCCTTCTTCACGCAAACACAGGGTTTCTCTCCTCCACAAAAACAAAACAGCACACATACACAATTAATCACAGGAAAACAATGCCCGATGCGGAATCGAACAAGGATCATCGTGGTCTCACCTGGGGTGAATGACAACGATGTTGGGGCTGCGCAAAAACAGCAAACACCCGGCGGGCATCCCGACGTGCTGTTCGCTGCGCAGCAAACACGAGAGCGATGACTCGCGTTCGGGAAGTGGAGAATGAACTTGAGGGTTGTTGCACCGATTTTTCTTGCCGGCATCCAAAAAGGGAGGGCTCGACGAGCAGCACCAATGGGAGAGGAAGAAGAAAGGCTGTGCAGAATTGCTGCTAGGCCATGGAGATGTGGTCGGGGCGAGCAGCGGCTAGGGCGCCCCGTAGCGAGCTCGCGCGCAGGGAAAAAATGCGGCTTGCCGGAGACAGGAAGCCGGCTAGTTTTCCATGGGAGGTGAGCACAGGGCTACTGCAGACCGTGGAGCAGGGAAAAGGCCACACGCCATGAGGGGTTCAATCCTTGCTGCTGGAGGTACAAGAAGAAGGGGCGCCGAGGCAGAGGGGAAGCTGCAGGGGGTGGTGGTCGCTGTGCAGAGGAGGCCAGCCATGGGCGACGGCGAGCTCCCTGCTCGAGCTAGGGGCCGGTTCGGCCAGGGGAGAGCAGGGGCAAGAGAAGCTCGCCTGCGCCCTGGACAACAGAGGGAACAGCCTGCGGGCTTGAGGAAGAAATAGGGGAGGAGGAAGAGGGAGCCGGCTGGAACTTTCTAGGCACCATGGGGAGCTAAGGAGAGGTGCAGGGAGGGGTCGAGCCCATGGAGGAGCAGGAAGGAGGAGGGCGCCATGGCTGCTAGTCTTGCTGCAGTGAAAGGGAGGAAGAAGGGGCGTTGGAAAATGGCTGGTGGCGGCTAGGGGGGTAGATGAAAAATTGCCAAGTGCAAAGGGGAGAGGGATCCTATTTATAGAAGAAGCCCTAGGGTTAGGGTTTCCTAGTGGGCCTAATGGGCTGGGTTGGGCTGGCCCAAAACACTCAAACGGGCCACGTTAAATTATTTTCTGGAATAAAATGCTCCTGCTATGGAGAACAGAACGAAATAGAATTCGGACGAATGGACGATTGAGCGATTAAATTTGGCCGAAAGTCTTATTTGATTTTGCCCGAAAATAAAGCCCTACGCGTGATTCAAAAATAAATAGTCCTGAGATTTGATCGGCTTTGGATTTCTAGTCGGAGAAGGCAAATCGTGATATTTTAAAATTGTTGTTGATATGGGGTTTTGAGTTCGGTTCGGATATGAGATATTTGGCCGAGTCGGATAAAATTGATTAGAGGACGACATATTGAGTATTCCGTTTGAGAGTACGGACTCGGATAAAATAATCGGACATGGATCAAAGTTCAAGGAATTGGACTCGGGCACAGATCAACTAACAATAGTCGAGAGTCTTGATTAAATGAGCTTCAGATGAGATTTATAAATCGAGAATGATTTTTGAGTTCGCATTCGTGCCGAGAAATAAAAGTTTTAACAGGCTCCAAATTTGGCCTTCTGGAGATCGAGTAAAATCTGAAATTGGTGAAACCTTCGCAAGTAACTTGATAAATGGAGATAAACGTGATCGAGAAATAGAAAATTTCACTGAGCGTCCGAGATTAGGATAAATCTCCGACATAACGCGAAATTGACACCTAGGGTGTCACAGCCTTCCCCTTAAAAGA
Source organism: Zea luxurians (assembly GCA_029449295.1). Taxonomy (NCBI): domain Eukaryota; kingdom Viridiplantae; phylum Streptophyta; class Magnoliopsida; order Poales; family Poaceae; genus Zea; species Zea luxurians. The sequence goes on along the minus strand of JAOPSE010000010.1, from coordinate 15,470,992 downwards.
ATCTCGTCCCGAGATTCGAATGAGGATCTTCAAGGGTGGAGAAGCATGTAACTCCCAAGCTGGAGATAGACGCAAATTCATGAGATGGGATCTGATAAGATACTGAAGATAGATTTGGATAGAATATCGCGACATATCGAGACAAAATGCAGCGATCATTCTGAGAGTGTCCACAAAAGATAGCACATCGGTATAGCCTCATAATGGATCACAACTATTAACCATGATACCAGCGCGTGCCGAGCAGCTCAACCATGTGTGCACCATAGTAGGCTCTCGGTTTTGTCGCGGCACCATCGGTCGTTAGTCATAACACCATTACCAAACGTAACCAATGAGAATTCCATATAGCATAAATAGATGGAGCCCATGAGAGTATGGCTCAGAAAACAAGAATGTGACCAGAGTTGAAGCAAAGATTGTTGGCAAAAGAGCATCACATGAGAATTTTCTTCGACTCAGAGAACTATTTTATGATCAATACAGAGAGTATCAGGCCAGAGATTAGTACGAGATGGGATACGAGAATGAAGCACTCAAGAGATCATGATTAATGAGCTTTTAGAGACATCAGAAACGAAAGACAACAGCAACATCCATTGAACTAAATGGATATACTGTGTAAAGATAAAATTTGATACAACAACGTCATGATCCTCGAGGAATGAGTATGAGAATTATCAGAATTGAGAGATTTAGGCAGATCAACATCCGATACTTGAGAACGGGTTATAGCAGATAACCAGATAACGGGGCAGAATCAATAGGGGATCTCGAGATTTGGATGATAAAGCCAACATGATTCACAAGAAAAGGGATTACCAGATCCAGGTGAAAGGAAAGGTAGGAAATCAAGATCTGCTAGGATGATCAACAAAAATGCTAGGAAGTTTTTGGGGCAATGATTTATGGAAAGAAACATGGCTTGGACATGGTTTGCGCAGCTAGACACCAAAGGATGTTTTTTTGACATAACCACATGCACAAGGAAGTTTTAGGTTGAACTAGCGGTCAAGCTATGGGGGTCTACAAGTTGTGCAGGTGTAACTTCAAGGGTAAAACGCACAAGGGCTAGAAACACCGAAACAAACACATGATTTGATTTTTTTAAAGGGTTTCACTAGGGAACCACTAGATTATTTGGAGAAGGGGGTCTTTTCAGGAGCAGGACAGACAACATTTTTTTTTGGTTAGAGGTATTGGGGAAGGGGGTCTTTTTAGGAGCAGGACAGACAACATTTTTTTGTTAGAGGCAAAATGGACTGAACAACTATCGTACTTTCTAGAAAGCAAGGCAAGAGAAACACATATCACGACCTAGTCAAGACTTACCAATCCGACACAAGGTAAAGTATTTCTTATAGTTCCTAACATAGCAGTACATCACATTATTCACAAGTTATTATTGGAATAAAGGTGAGAGAAGCATGTTGAGGCACAAGATACAATTATAATGCGACAATCATGATGCATGCTCATTCTAGTCGTCTTCTCAGACCTAACTAATTTTTTTTTATGCTTCTACAGCATCCTGCTAAAAGCAATAGTAGCCTTTATGGCCTATATAATTAGCCACCTAGCTACCCATCTATTTCCTAAGGCTTCACGTCCTAGGTCTATCCTTATCGTCCTAACGATATATCCAACATTGTTTTCTAAGCAAGTTTTACTTTTAAAAAGTTGGTATTCATGACTTATTGACTTCTCTGTAATGGTATTCGCTTCGATACCAGCTATGGCGGAACCGCCTGAATTATTCTAGCTTAAGTGCCCAAATCACACCCGCAAGGGCAGCAACACACTTAAACCGGAATAACCCGTCAGTCCCTCGGATCTAGTCCGATAAAGCCACTTAACCAGGATTGAATACCACTGTAACACCCGGATTTTAGGGGTCCAAAACCCGGGCGTAAACATAAACACCAGGTATGCTGGGACCAAGTCTCACACATATGATGTATAGTGGCACAGGATCGAATGTCACATCTTTATATATATAACAGGAGTTCTATACAAAATAAATAATTACATTATAGGGAGACAACGGTCCAGCAACCCAAAGTTGACTGGGAGACGACGACCTAGACCTCTCACGAACTCATCGCAGCATCCTCCATGAGCATCATCCTGCGGTACCTGTTCTTGACCTGTGGGGTGTGTGAGACAGCAAGAGTGAGCTCACATACGTTCATCGCTCAACAAGTTGTGGGGAATAATGTGCATGAACTCGCCAAAGGAGGGAGCTCACGTGAAGTGTAAGGCTTACCAAAGAAGATGGTTAGAGCTGAGCATTGCTTTTAAAGTTGGTCAAAATTTTATTAGCAGTTACTAAGTATAAGTAAATACCAACCCAGTTAAATAGTAGAACAAAAGGAACAACTTCACCTGCGATGCAATGCATATGACAAATTGAGTTTAAGTTCCATAATTTAATCATGTGAGGGTCCGAGCTGCTCATGACCGTGAGCACGGCTAGTATACCAGTTTTACACTCTGCAGAGGTTGCGCATCTTTACCCACAAGTCGTGTATCCCATGTCGCCAGGGTTTGCAAAGCCCTTAGGCACTTCCGAGGTGAATGGCTAGGGATCCACTACGAGGCCTTTACAAAGTTCCACTAGCTTCCGAAAACCCGCTACAGTTTATAGGAAGATCCAGTGCAGGAATCCCTTGCAGGACCGCCATCGCAGCAAAATCCTCCCGAGGGCCTCCCTACACTGACCTCTCCCCTACTGCCCTTGCCCCTTTCGGGTAAGGTAGTCTTCCACTAGCTTTCCTAATTAATCAGCCAAGGGCGTCCCATTCCACCCTCGTGGTAGCACTGTTTTCCCGGGTGGTTCTCCATGTTCCAATTAACATAATGATCGTAACATGAACCATAAATAACAACTGATAACAAAAGTTTAATCATGAATAGTGTAATCTTCATACCCAAAACCACATATAGCACTAGCAAGTACTACCCAGAAAGTTCAGTGGTAAACAAGGTATAAAGATAGACAAACTAGGGTAACCTATTGGGTCCCATCAAAATTAACCTATGCAGATCATTATGATTAATTAGAACATGAGTGGGTGAAAAGAAGTGATCAAGGGCACAACTTGCCTGGGCCTTGAGATCCAGGTACCAGGATGATCTTCAGAGGACTCATGACCTCACTGCTAGTCGTAGCAATTCAAACAAACATGGTATAGGCAAAATTAACATTACACCAAACATATATGCAAAATACATATTAATAATCTACATATCAAAATAAGATCACAGGAAGAAGAATTATTAATTTTGGAGTTATAGATTTTAAGTTATGAATTTTCAAAGGTTTTATGTGTTTAAAATGGATTAAATGAGAGATTAAATTTCTAATTGTTTTCATGCCAAAACAGAGGCACAAAATGATGAAGAATATTATTACAAAATTTTAGAAACTGGAATGGTTCAATTTGGAGCTAAAATAAATTTTCTATGAATTTTCTAAGTTCTAGCAATTATTTTTGTATTAAAAATCTAATTTCTAATTCATTTAATCACTTTAATACTGCACTGGACTGGGCCTCAATTTTCAGAAAGCGCAGGGGGCACGGCGCAAGATTCCCGAGACACAGGGAACAGCAACCATGGACTGCGGGTTCTATTTCAACTAAACGCAGGGGCTCTTTATGAAGATTGCCACGGCGAAGGGGTATTCTCAGATCTCGGCCGTACGATTAGAATCCGACGGTCAGGATCGGATCACAGCTTTCACAAACAGGTACGCCGAGCACGCCGTAGGATCAAACATCGACGGCACAGATTTTATTAAGGCGAGATATGATCCCGACCCCCCCATCTAACCATCAACGATCTGAAGCCATCCATTCCCAGCCGTAAACTCCAAGATCCAACGGCTGGAACCCGTCGTCAACCTCCAGGTGAACCACGACGGAGCGCAACAGGGTTGACCCCATACTACCGGCGAGCGTTGACCCCATGCCTAAGTGCTCGGTTTTCTGCTACAAAGTGAGATACATGATGCGGAGGCCATGAGGTGCAATATAGTGAACTTCATACCGTGATTCGTGTAGCAGTTCACCACGCCCACGGAGAAGTGCGGACCGAAGCAACGCCATGGATCCGACGATCGATTGGCCTTCAACCGGTCGTTCCCGAGCTCAATTGGAACATGAATTAGACTCCACAACTGCCAGCGAACCCCCGTGACCCGATTCAAGCCACCAATTTGCAAACACCGGTGGGGTCCCATGGTGGCGGCCGTGCCTGAGTTTTCTCCGTTCATCCTCCCGGCGCCCTCAGTAGATCAGCTCGCCAATGGCCCAGGGGAGACCGCAGGGGCGTTTATATGCTCCTGGGCAGAGCCACGAGGGCGACGGATGTGGCCCGAGACCTCCGGCGTTGGTTTCGGATTGAGGGGATCCGGCCGTAAGCATCGCTGTTTAGTTGGGGTTGTTATGGGGTAGGAGACGAGTCCCAGGCGTGGGGTCCACCGCCAGCGACACCACACCCACGCGCCAACGCGGACAGAAAGAAGAGAGGCTGGAGTAGTGGACCCACCCGTCAGAGTGAGAAGAAGCGCGCGCCTCACATTTTGACTGCCAGGCGGGACCACCGTGCAGTGGCACAATCCCCCAGTGCGCGTGGGTGGCCGACCAGTGTAGGTGAGGGCCCATTTTGGTGGTTCAGATTTGGCCCAGGTAAGTAAGTAGACTTTTTCTTTTTCCTTTCTTTTGTATTTTCCTTTTTCCTTTTTGATTTATTTCCTTTTCATTTGAATCTCTAATTTGAATTTGAAATCTGTTATGAACTTCACCTTTGAGTCAAATGCACAATCACAAATCTGTACAAGAATAATATATATATATATATTATAATTATTTTTATTCACATAGTAATTTCTTCCCTCTCTTTTCTCTTTTATTTTATATTTCCACTTTCAAATTCTAGTTTCCTTAGCTTAAGCTTGTTTCACAAATTTGAATACAAAGTGCAACAATACAATAACTTTATCATGAGAGGCATTTTATTTATTTATTTATTTGTTATGTTAACCCATATAATTCCATTAATCAAATATGCACAAAGAAGAGAAAACCAATTAACTCCCAAGGGTTCCATAATCCCAAGATACCCACTTATAAACATATTTATTTATTTATAACCTTATTTTTCTTTGATACAAATTTTTGGGCTCTACAAATCCTACCCCCCTTAAAAATAATCTCGTCCTCGAGATTTGTAAGGAACATGATACAACAAATTTAGCTTGTAGTCTAGATTTTAGTTTCTAGCTAGTTCAAAAATCAAGAGTTTTTTTTAGTTAGTTATTAGGAGAGCATAGGTATATATGGTTATAGACACTTTATTATGCAGGATAAAGGATATCTTTTAAAGCCTATATAGGTTTGGGCAAGAAAGAGTGGGGTAAAGAAAGACTCCATCCAAGATTGTGGATCTTGATTCCGCTGGCGATTTAACTTGATCTTTGAAGACTTGAGTTGGTGCTCATCCTTTCTTGATGAAGTTGATCATCTTCTTCGGTCTTGTCTTATTGATTAGGAGTTAGTGTATATTATCGGGCTGGAGAATATGGTTAAGATAGGTGTGGTTGAGATAGACTACATGATGTAGGTCAAAATCTGGTTTGATGTCAGGTGGTGGTTGATAGATTATGCAATCCATTAAGACTCTATTGATTGGGTAAGTTATGTAACTTGTTATATAGGTCGAGTTGTTGTGTATGGCCAAGTTGATATAAGTCTCCAAATTAGGCTTAAGTGATTTAGGAGTATGGCCTTATCCTTTCTACCAGCATTAAGTAACTCACACTAGATTAGACCATATTAAATTAGATATGATCTAGATTAGACTAGTTTAAGTTAGATAGATTTATCAGGGTAAGATATATCTTGTTAGGATATGTTAGAATCTTTTGAGATAGAATGGGGTATACGGTGTAGGTAGGTCAGAAGCTCTATTAGGTTAACACAGAGGGATTATGCAACTATCGGATGGGTAAGGTAGTTGCATATGTATATGGTCAAGTTAATCTAGGGCATTAATTTAGATTAAATCATTTTTATAGGAGTGAGGTCTAATCCATTTCACTAGTACTAACTAATCTATTAAATGACTCACTTTAGATTGGATCCTATTGGGTTGGAGGGGATCTAGATTAGATTGGTAGGATTAGTTTGACTAGATATGATCTAATTGATTTGCATTTAGATCATGGTTGTTAAACTAGGGTGGATAGGTATGCTTATTAGGATAAGACAGATCCATGAAGATAAGATAGAATCCTTTAAGGCCAGTTAGATCTATTGGGATAAGGATAAAATCTTTTCAAGATAAGATGAGTATCTTTTAAGATGAGATGGATCTATTAAGATAAGGGAGAATCTTTTAAGATAAGATGAATTGGTTTGAATGAGATCTTTTTAGGATAAGATAAATCTCTTATGCTAGATATGTTCCAATGGGGACAATCTAGGTTGTTTAGTTATTTTATAATTATATTTTTTTTATACCTATGTGTATATGCAGATGCAATTGTGGACATTACTCCACAACTCATCACACTCAATCAAAGATCCAAATCAGGCAAGTATCATAAGAACAAACATTCAAGTTCATAGATATCTATAAAAACAGTTTTGTTTTTGTTCCTAGGATTAGGTCTCCTATTCCTAAAGGTCACTTTAGATACAGGACTTCAAAGTGTGAAATCCACATTTGTCTTTAGAATGAAAAGGTAAGAATAATCAGAGTAAAGCGGAAATAGATGAGAAAAGATTAAGGGAAGTTTAGAAAGAATCAGAGTAGGGTAAGTAAGTATTGGTTGTCCAGTTCTATCTAGGTTTCGTCCTACAGTCAACATTCCTCTGATACCACTTCTGTAACACCCGGATTTTAGGGGTCCAAAACCCGGGCGTAAACATAAACACCAGGTATGCTGGGACCAAGTCTCACACATATGATGTATAGTGGCACAGGATCGAATGTCACATCTTTATATATATAACAGGAGTTCTATACAAAATAAATAATTACATTATAGGGAGACAACGGTCCAGCAACCCAAAGTTGACTGGGAGACGACGACCTAGACCTCTCACGAACTCATCGCAGCATCCTCCATGAGCATCATCCTGCGGTACCTGTTCTTGACCTGTGGGGTGTGTGAGACAGCAAGAGTGAGCTCACATACGTTCATCGCTCAACAAGTTGTGGGGAATAATGTGCATGAACTCGCCAAAGGAGGGAGCTCACGTGAAGTGTAAGGCTTACCAAAGAAGATGGTTAGAGCTGAGCATTGCTTTTAAAGTTGGTCAAAATTTTATTAGCAGTTACTAAGTATAAGTAAATACCAACCCAGTTAAATAGTAGAACAAAAGGAACAACTTCACCTGCGATGCAATGCATATGACAAATTGAGTTTAAGTTCCATAATTTAATCATGTGAGGGTCCGAGCTGCTCATGACCGTGAGCACGGCTAGTATACCAGTTTTACACTCTGCAGAGGTTGCGCATCTTTACCCACAAGTCGTGTATCCCATGTCGCCAGGGTTTGCAAAGCCCTTAGGCACTTCCGAGGTGAATGGCTAGGGATCCACTACGAGGCCTTTACAAAGTTCCACTAGCTTCCGAAAACCCGCTACAGTTTATAGGAAGATCCAGTGCAGGAATCCCTTGCAGGACCGCCATCGCAGCAAAATCCTCCCGAGGGCCTCCCTACACTGACCTCTCCCCTACTGCCCTTGCCCCTTTCGGGTAAGGTAGTCTTCCACTAGCTTTCCTAATTAATCAGCCAAGGGCGTCCCATTCCACCCTCGTGGTAGCACTGTTTTCCCGGGTGGTTCTCCATGTTCCAATTAACATAATGATCGTAACATGAACCATAAATAACAACTGATAACAAAAGTTTAATCATGAATAGTGTAATCTTCATACCCAAAACCACATATAGCACTAGCAAGTACTACCCAGAAAGTTCAGTGGTAAACAAGGTATAAAGATAGACAAACTAGGGTAACCTATTGGGTCCCATCAAAATTAACCTATGCAGATCATTATGATTAATTAGAACATGAGTGGGTGAAAAGAAGTGATCAAGGGCACAACTTGCCTGGGCCTTGAGATCTAGGTACCAGGATGATCTTCAGAGGACTCATGACCTCACTGCTAGTCGTAGCAATTCAAACAAACATGGTATAGGCAAAATTAACATTACACCAAACATATATGCAAAATACATATTAATAATCTACATATCAAAATAAGATCACAGGAAGAAGAATTATTAATTTTGGAGTTATAGATTTTAAGTTATGAATTTTCAAAGGTTTTATGTGTTTAAAATGGATTAAATGAGAGATTAAATTTCTAATTGTTTTCATGCCAAAACAGAGGCACAAAATGATGAAGAATATTATTACAAAATTTTAGAAACTGGAATGGTTCAATTTGGAGCTAAAATAAATTTTCTATGAATTTTCTAAGTTCTAGCAATTATTTTTGTATTAAAAATCTAATTTCTAATTCATTTAATCACTTTAATACTGCACTGGACTGGGCCTCAATTTTCAGAAAGCGCAGGGGGCACGGCGCAAGATTCCCGAGACACAGGGAACAGCAACCATGGACTGCGGGTTCTATTTCAACTAAACGCAGGGGCTCTTTATGAAGATTGCCACGGCGAAGGGGTATTCTCAGATCTCGGCCGTACGATTAGAATCCGACGGTCAGGATCGGATCACAGCTTTCACAAACAGGTACGCCGAGCACGCCGTAGGATCAAACATCGACGGCACAGATTTTATTAAGGCGAGATATGATCCCGACCCCCCCATCTAACCATCAACGATCTGAAGCCATCCATTCCCAGCCGTAAACTCCAAGATCCAACGGCTGGAACCCGTCGTCAACCTCCAGGTGAACCACGACGGAGCGCAACAGGGTTGACCCCATACTACCGGCGAGCGTTGACCCCATGCCTAAGTGCTCGGTTTTCTGCTACAAAGTGAGATACATGATGCGGAGGCCATGAGGTGCAATATAGTGAACTTCATACCGTGATTCGTGTAGCAGTTCACCACGCCCACGGAGAAGTGCGGACCGAAGCAACGCCATGGATCCGACGATCGATTGGCCTTCAACCGGTCGTTCCCGAGCTCAATTGGAACATGAATTAGACTCCACAACTGCCAGCGAACCCCCGTGACCCGATTCAAGCCACCAATTTGCAAACACCGGTGGGGTCCCATGGTGGCGGCCGTGCCTAAGTTTTCTCCGTTCATCCTCCCGGCGCCCTCAGTAGATCAGCTCGCCAATGGCCCAGGGGAGACCGCAAGGGCGTTTATATGCTCCTGGGCAGAGCCACGAGGGCGACGGATGTGGCCCGAGACCTCCGGCGTTGGTTTCGGATTGAGGGGATCCGGCCGTAAGCATCGCTGTTTAGTTGGGGTTGTTATGGGGTAGGAGACGAGTCCCAGGCGTGGGGTCCACCGCCAGCGACACCACACCCACGCGCCAACGCGGACAGAAAGAAGAGAGGCTGGAGTAGTGGACCCACCCGTCAGAGTGAGAAGAAGCGCGCGCCTCACATTTTGACTGCCAGGCGGGACCACCGTGCAGTGGCACAATCCCCCAGTGCGCGTGGGTGGCCGACCAGTGTAGGTGAGGGCCCATTTTGGTGGTTCAGATTTGGCCCAGGTAAGTAAGTAGACTTTTTCTTTTTCCTTTCTTTTGTATTTTCCTTTTTCCTTTTTGATTTATTTCCTTTTCATTTGAATCTCTAATTTGAATTTGAAATCTGTTATGAACTTCACCTTTGAGTCAAATGCACAATCACAAATCTGTACAAGAATAATATATATATATATATTATAATTATTTTTATTCACATAGTAATTTCTTCCCTCTCTTTTCTCTTTTATTTTATATTTCCACTTTCAAATTCTAGTTTCCTTAGCTTAAGCTTGTTTCACAAATTTGAATACAAAGTGCAACAATACAATAACTTTATCATGAGAGGCATTTTATTTATTTATTTATTTGTTATGTTAACCCATATAATTCCATTAATCAAATATGCACAAAGAAGAGAAAACCAATTAACTCCCAAGGGTTCCATAATCCCAAGATACCCACTTATAAACATATTTATTTATTTATAACCTTATTTTTCTTTGATACAAATTTTTGGGCTCTACAACCACTAGCTCACTCGAAGGTGAGGCACAGAGAAATACAATAAAACATAATACCACAAATTTAATAAGTATCATTAGTGATTACATTATCGGAGTTTCATAAATAATAACCAAAATTTTTAATGCAGCGGAAATAACTAACGGAGAAGAACCGAGCAACATGGCGAAGCCTGGCCACGCTACTCCTCTTGGTCCTCTCCGGCGGAAGCAGTAATCCACTCGACTGTCTGTCCCAGTGGCAGGGACGAAGGCCAAGTCACACCATCAACCAAATCTAGGAGGTACCTGCAAAAATTATGCCACAAGCAAGGCTGAGTATACTAATACTCAGCTAGACTTACCCGGTGTGAGGAGTCTACTCTTCTACCTCTAGACATGCAGCTGTTTGGCTGAGGGGTTTGGTTTGCCAAAAGCACCAGCTGAGTTTAAAAACATGTTTTAGCTTTTCAAATTTTAGTAGAATTCTTTAGACTAGATGTGTAGCTAGCTAATCATACATGGTATCAAACATTTTTACCAATCAACATCTTTTGCCAGTCACCTCATTTCCACTTATTACTCAATGTAGCAGCATGGATCAAGCAGTCTCATTAGCTGCGAGAAGTAGACAATTCGAATCGAGTTTTTAAACCTTGCAAGGTAAACCTAAACACACGACATGGCGAGGCACTCCATCCCCACACACATCAACCGTCCCCATCGATTCCCTGGCAACAGAAAGAGGCCCACCGCCTTGGCATACAATGCCTCACTGACCCCGACTGCCATCGTGCAGTGAACGCACTTGTACCCACCATAACCAGAATGGGAGACTACGTCTCAGGTCGTGTGAGGAGATCAATCCACGGGCAGGTTCACTCAGGTACTAGGCTTACCGATTTTCTATATTTCTCGGCATGTGCTTAGTACGTTCAAACGCTTGACACACGGTACCACACCTTAATCCTTATTCCAGTTTCCATCTCGTAGACAACTAATCCCCATGGATTGTTGTCCACAGACCATCGTCATTATGATATGAAAATGGATACAACCAATTCCTGACCTCGTGCGAGTGCTAGAAAAATCACTCGACTTCTACCGAGATCCGTAATAAGCAAAGCAGCTGCTCGACCTAGCATACTAGTATCCATCTCAAAAGGAAATCCTGAGTTAATGCAACTAGGGTTTAAGGCAACTCCTACACTTAAGTGCACAATTCAAGCCTACAATCATTAAATGTAGTAAAATAATATATATAGAACTGGTTATGCATAAAACCGGGGCTTGCCTTTAATTTAACACTTAGATAGTTGTCGGGGACCATAATTAGGGGTGCCCCCAAGACTCCTAAACTCGGCTGGTAACCACCATCAGCACAAAGCTGCAAAGGCCTGATGGGCGCAATTCAGGTCAAAGGCTCCGTCCACGCAAGGGACACGATCTCGCCTCGCCCGAGCCCAGCCTCGGGCAGGAACAGTAGACCAAGGCAGATTCACGCCTCGCCCGAGGGCATCCTCAAGTACCGGGCGCACGTTCGACTCGCCCGAGGCCCAGCTCGGGCAGGCTTCACAGTGAAGCAACCTTGGCCAGATCGCCATGCCAACCGACCGCATCACATGAGCATTCAATGCAAGGATCGCCTGACACCTTATCCTGACGCGCGCTTCTCAGTCGACAAGGCCGATGTGAACGCAGTCACTTCGCCCCTCCATTGACAGACCTGACAGGAAAACAGTGCCTCCTGCACTACTCCGACTGTTGTGCCACCCGCCAGGGTGAGGCTGACAGCAGCCAAGTCCAGCCTCGGGCGCCATAGGAAGCTCTGCCTCGACCGACCCCAGGGCTCGGACTCAACCTCGACCCTGGACGACGGTCTCCGCCTCGCCCGACCCCAGGGCTCGGACTCAGCCTCGACCTCGGAGGAGCTTCCGCCTCGCCTGACCCTAGGGCTCGGACTCAACCTCGACCTCAGACAACGGTCTCTGCCTCGCCCGACCCCAGGGCTCGGACTCAGCCTCGACCTCGGAGGAGCCTCCGCCTCGCCCGACCTTGGGCTCGGGCCAACCACGTCGCAGGGGGGTACATCATTACCCTACCCCTAGCTAGCTCAGGCTATAGGGAACAAGACCGACGTCCCATCTGGCTCGCCCGGGTAAAACAAGTAATGATGACACCCCGCGTGCTCCATGACGACGGCGGTTCTCAGCCCCCTACGGAAGCAAGGAGACGTCAGCAAGGTCCCAACAGCCCCGACAGTTGTGCTTGTACAGGGTTTAAGCGCTCCTCCGATGGCCACGACATCACATGAACACGACACCAACACCTCTCCGACAGCCACGTCGGCATGTACATAGGACCCTGGCTCCTCTCTACCGGACACGTTAGCACACTGCTACACCCCCCATTGTACACCTGGGCCCTCTCCTTATGTCTATAAAAGGAAGGTCCAGGGCCCTCGTACGAAAAGGTGGCCGCGCGGGAGAACGGGCTGACGGGCAGGCTCTCTCTCTCTCCCTCGCGAACGCTTGTAACCCCCTACTACAAGCGCATCCGCCCTGGGCGCAGGACAACACGAGCCGCGGTTCCCCTTATTGTTTTCCCCCTTGTGTTTCGTCTCGCGCCGACCCATCTGGGGTGGGACACGCAGCGACAATTTACTCGTCGGTCCAAGGACCCCCCGGGGTCGAAACGCCGACAGTTGGCGCGCCAGGTAGGGGCCTGCTGCGTGTTGACGAACAGCTTCCCGTCAAGCTCCAGATGGGTAGTCTCCAGCAATCTCTCTAGCTTGGGACGCTGCTCCGTTTCGGGAGTCTCAAGTTCATGTCCCTCGACGGCAGCTACGACATGGTACTCCATCCTCCGCCACGCGACAATGACAATGGCGGCCATCAGCCCGCCCGCCGACGGCGGAATCGACGACGTCTTCCCCACGTGGCGGGAGAACAACATCCGAGTATGTCCTGTCACCTTCCCCGTCGACGGAGGACGAGGCGAGGCAACCATGGCCAAGCAGGAGGCAGCACCTCGTCGGCTGTCGAGTGAGTCGACGATGCCGGCGCCCTAGCGGGGGACACGTCGGGCGTTGACTTCACGTTTGAGACGAAGATGAGCGTCGTTTCCCCGCAACACGCCAACCCCAAGCGCACGAATGACGCCAGCACGCTCGCAAAGGACCTACTGGGCGTCAGCCTTGTACCTGAGATAACGGTGCAGTCCGTCTCCGACGCGACTCCGTCACCATCCGTCGATCAAGACGTACCGTCCGTTTTCCACCCTTTGCCTTTTAGATTCAGCTTCGACCCACCAAGCGACCCCGCTTCAGTGGACGCTTTCATAAAGGCATATCCGAACCTTCTAGGGTATCATATGTGATCAACCTGGGACCGATTAACGGCCGTCTCAACCTACGGGCCCCCGGGTTCCGAGGAAGATGACGAGCCCAACCATGGTTGGGATTTCTCCGGGCTCGAGAACTCTAGTGCCATGCGGGACTTCATGACCGCATGTGACTACTACCTCTCCGATTGCTCCGATGATAGCCACAGCCCCGGCGATGAGGACTATGGCCCAAGTCACGAATGTTTCCACGTCGATCTAGGGGGTCTCGACGAAGGCAACCACCTTGGTATGCCGGAGGACGGCGATCCCCCTAGGCCTGCGCCTCGCGTTGACATCCTTCGGGAGCTAGCTGTGGTCCCAGTCCCTGCGGGGGGTCAGGACGCACAGCTCGAGCAAATCCGCGAGATGCAGGCCAGGCTCGACGAGGAAGCAGGGCAACTTGTGCAGCTCCGGCAGAACATCGGGCAGGAGTGGGCAGGCCGAGCACCAGCCGGAGAAGCGCGTCATCTACCCTAGGACGTCCAACACCGCATCGCTGACGATGCCAGGGCAAGGCTGCCCCCGGCTTCCAGTGGGGTCGGCCAGAACCTAGCTGCAGCAGCAATACTACTCCGAGCGATGCCGGAACCATCCACCACCGAGGGACGGCGTATCCAGGGAGAACTCAAGAATCTCCTGGAGGATGCCACGGTCCGACGGGCCGAAAGCTCTGCCTCCCGAAGGCAGGGGTACCCTCCGGAGCATCGCGCCGCGACTTCCCGATTCATGCGGGAAGCCTCGGTCCACACCAGGTGCACGCGGGACACAGCGCCTGCGGCCCCGGGTCGCCTTGGCAACGAGCACCATCGCCGCGACCGTCGAGCCCACCTCGACGAGAAGGTGCGCCGAGGCTACCACCCCAGGCGTGGGGGACGCTACGACAGCGGGGAGGATTGGAGCCCCTCGCCCGAACCACCCGGTCCGCAAGCTTTCAGCCGGGCTATACGACGAGCACCGTTCCCGACTCGGTTCCAGACCCCGACTACCATCACCAAGTACTCATGGGAAACAAGGCCGGAAATGTGGCTCGTGGACTACCGGCTGGCCTGCAAGCTGGGTGGAACGGACGAAGACAACCTCATCATCCGCAACCTCCTCCTGTTCCTCTCCGACGCCGCCCAAGCCTGGCTCGAGCATCTGCCTCCTGCGCAGATCTCCAACTGGGATGACCTAGTCAAAGCCTTCGCCGGAAACTTCCAGGGCACATATGTGCGCCCAGGGAACTCCTAGGATCTCCGAAGCTTCCGCCAGCAGTCGGGAGAATCCCTGCAGGAATACATCCGGCGATTTTCGAAGCAGCGCACCGAGCTGCCCAACATCACCGACTCAGATGTCATCGGCACGTTCCTCGCCGGCACCACTTGCCGCGACCTGGTGAGCAAGCTAGGTCGCAAGACTCCCACCAGGGCGAGCAAGCTGATGGACATCGCCACCAAGTTCGCCTCTGGCCAGGAGGCGGTCGAGGCCATCTTCCGGAAGGACAAGCAGCCTCAGGGACGCCAGCAGGAAGACGTCTCCGAGGCGTCCGCTCGGCGCATCACGAAGAAGAAGGGCAAGAAGAAGTCGCAAATGAAACGCGACGCCGCCGACGCGGATCTTGTCGCCGCTACCGAACACAGGAACCCCCGGAAGCCTCCCGAAGGGGCCAACCTATTCGACAAGATGCTCAAGGAGTCGTGCCCCTATCATCAGGGTCCCGTCAAGCACACCTTTGACGAGTGCGTCATGCTTCGGCGCTACTTCCACAAGGCCTGGCCACCGGCGGAAGGTGGCAAAGCCCACGACAACGATAAGAAGGAAGACCACAAGGCAGAGGAGTTCCCTGAGGTCCATGACTGCTTCATGATCTACGGAGGGCGGGTGGCAAACGCCTCGGCTCGGCACCGCAAGCAGGAGCGCCGGGAGGTCTGCTCGGTGAAGGTGGTGGCGCTAGTCTACCTAGACTGGTCCGACAAGCCCATCACCTTCGACCAAGGCGACCACCCCGACCGCATGCCAGGCCCGGGGAAGTACCCGCTCGTTGTCGATCCCATCATCAGCAACGTCAGGCTTACCAAGGTCCTCATGGACGGAGGCAGCAGCCTCAACATCATCTACGCCGAGACCCTCGGGCTCTTGCAGATCGATTTGTCCATGATCCGAGCCGGTGCGGCGCCCTTTCACGGGATCATCCCCGGGAAGCGCGTCCAACCCCTTGGGCAACTCGATCTGCCCGTCTGCTTCGGGACTCCCTCCAACTTCCGAAAGGAAACCCTCACGTTCGAGGTGGTCGGGTTCCGAGGAACCTACCACGCAGTGTTGGGGAGACCATGCTACGCCAAGTTCATGGCCGTCCCCAACTACACCTCCCTCAAACTCAAGATGTCGGGCCCCAACGGGGTCATCACCGTCGGATCCACATACCGACATGCGTACGAATGCGACGTGGAGTGTGTGGAGAACGCTGAGGCCCTCACCGAGTCCGAGGCCCTCATCACCGACCTAGAGAGCCTCTCCAAGGAGGTGCCAGAGGCGAAACGCCACACCGACAACTTCGAGCCAGCAGAGGCGGTTAAGTCCGTCCCTCTCGACCCCAGCAATGACGCCTCCAAGCAAGTCCGGATTGGCTCCGAGCTCGACCCCAAATAGTAAGCAGTGCTCGTTGACTTTCTCCGCGCAAACGCCGAGGTTTTTGCGTGGAGTCCCTCGGACATGCCTGGCATACCGAGGGATGTCGCCGAGCACTCGCTGGATATCCGAGCTGGAGCCCGACCCGTGAAGCAGCCTCTTCGCCGATTCGACGAAGAAAAGCGCAGAGCCATAGGCGAGGAGATCCACAAGCTGATGGCTGCAGGGTTCAACAAAGAGGTATTCCATCCCGAATGGCTAGCCAACCCTGTGCTTGTGAAAAAGAAAGGTGGTAAATGGCGGATGTGTGTAGACTACACTGGTCTAAACAAAGCATGTCCGAAGGTTCCCTACCCTCTGCCTCGCATCGATCAAATCGTGGATTCCACTGCTGGGTGCGAAACCCTGTCATTCCTTGATGCCTACTGAAGGTATCACCAAATCAGGATGAAAGAGTCCGACCAGCTCGCGACTTCTTTCGTCACACCCTTTGGTATGTACTGCTATATTACTATGTCATTCGGTTTAAGGAATGCAGGCGCGACATACCAAAGGTGCATGAACCACGTGTTCAGACAGCACATTGGCCGAACGGTCGAGGCTTACGTCGATGACATCGTAGTCAAGACGAGGAAAGCCTCTGACCTCCTCTTCGACCTTGAAACGACATTCAAGTGTCTCAAAGCGAAAGGCGTAAAACTCAATCCCGAGAACTGTGTCTTCGGAGTCCCCCGAGGCATGCTCCTGGCGTTCATCGTCTCCGAGCGGGGCATTGAGGCCAACCCGGAGAAAATCGCGGCCATCACCAACTTGGGGCCTATCAAGGACTTGAAAGGAGTACAGAGGGTCATGGGATGCCTTGCGGCTCTGAGCCGCTTCATCTCGCGCCTCGGCGAAAGAGGCCTGCCCCTGTACCGCCTCTTAAGGAAGACCGAGCGCTTCACTTGAACCCCCGAGGCCGAGGAAGCCCTCGAGAACTTGAAGGCGCTCCTTACAAGCGCGCCCATGCTGGTGCCCCCCACTGCCGGAGACGCTCTCCTAATCTACATAGCCGCAACCTCTCAGGTGGTCAACGCCGCGATCGTGGTTGAGAGACGAGAGGAAGGGCATGCATTGCTCGTCCAGAGGCCGGTCTACTTCATCAGTGAGGTACTGTCCGAGACCAAAATCCACTACCCGCAAGTTCAGAAGCTACTGTATGCGGTAATTCTGACGCGGCGAAAGTTGCGACACTACTTCGAGTCTCATCCGGTGACTGTGGTGTCATCCTTCCCCTGGGGGAGATCATCTAGTGCCGAGAGGCCTCAGGTAGGATTGCAAAGTGGGCGGTGGAGATCATGGGCGAGACAATCTCGTTCGCCCCTCGGAAGGCCATCAAATCCCAAGCCTTGGCGGATTTCGTGGCAGAATGGGTCGACACCTAGCTTCCAGCAACTCTGATCCAACCGGAACTCTGGACCATGTTTTTCGATGGGTCGCTGATGAAAATAGGAGCGGGCGTAGGCCTGCTCTTCATCTCACCCCTCGGGAAGCACCTCCGCTACGTGCTGCGCCTCCATTTCCCAGTGTCCAACAACGTGGCCGAGTACGAGGCTCTGGTTAACGGGTTGCGCATCGCCATCGAGCTGGGGGTTCGGTGCCTCGACGCTCGTGGCTACTCGCAGCTTGTCATCGACCAAGTCATGAGGAACTCCCACTGCCGCGACCCAAAGATGGAAGCCTACTGCGACGAGGTTCGGCGCCTGGAGGAAAAGTTCTATGGGCTCGAGCTCAACCACGTCGCCCGACGGTACAACGAGACTGCGGATGAGCTGGCTAAAATAGCCTCGGGGCGGACAACGGTCCCCCCGGACGTCTTCTCCCGAGACCTACATCAACCCTCCGTCAAGACCGACGACACGCTCGAGCCTGAGAAGGCCTTGGCTCAGCCCGAGGCACCCTCGGCTTAGCCCGAGGCACCCTTGCCTCAGCCCAAGGCACCCTCGGCCACCAAGGGTGAGGCACTACGCATCGAGGAGGAGCAGAATGGGGTCCCGCCTAATCGAAACTGGCAGACCCCGTACCTACAATATCTCCACCAAGGAGAGCTACCCCTCGACGGAACTGAGGCTCGGCGATTGGCGCGGCGTGCCAAGTCGTTCGTCTTGCTGGGTGACAGAAAGGAGCTCTACCACCGCAGCCCCTCAGGCATCCTCCAGCGATGCATATCCATCGCCGAAGGTTAGGAGTTATTGCAAGAAATACACTCGGGGGCTTGCGGTCACCACGCAGCGCCTCGAGCCCTCGTTGGAAACGCCTTCCGGCAAGGTTTCTACTGGCCAACCGCGGTGGCCGACGCCACTAGGATTGTACGCACCTGCCAAGGGTGTCAATTCTACGCAAGGCAGACCCACCTGCCCGCTCAGGCTCTGCAAACAATACCCATCACCTAGCCATTTGCTGTGTGGGGTCTGGACCTCGTCGGTCCCTTGCAGAAGCCACCCGGGGGCTTCACGCACCTGCTGGTCGCTATCGACAAATTCTCCAAGTGGATTGAGGTCCGACCCCTAAACAACATCAGGTCCGAACAGGTGGTGGCGTTCTTCACCAACATCATCCATCGCTTTGGAGTCCCGAACTCCATCATCACCGACAACGGCACCCAGTTCACCGGCAGGAAGTTCTTGGAATTCTGCGAGGACCACCACATCCGGGTGGACTGGGCCGCCGTAGCTCACCCCATGACGAATGGGCAGGTAGAGCGTGCCAATGGCATGATTCTACAGGGACTCAAGCCGAGGATCTACAATGACCTCAACAAGTTCGGCAGGCGATGGATGAAGGAACTCCCCTCGGTGGTCTGGAGTCTGAGGACGACGCCAAGCCGAGCCACGGGCTTCACGCTGTTTTTTTCTAGTCTATGGGGCCGAGGCTATCTTGCCCACAGACTTAGAATACGGCTCCCCGAGGACGAGGGCATACGACGCCCGAAGCAACCAGACCAACCGAGAAGACTCACTGGACCCGCTGGAAGAGGCTCCAGACATGGCCTTACTACACTCGGCGCGGTATCAGCAGTCCCTGCGATGCTACCACGCTCGAGGGGTTCGGTCCCAAGACCTCTAGGTGGGCGACTTGGTGCTTCGGCTATGACAAGACGTCTGAGGGCGCCACAAGCTCATGCCTCCCTGGGAAGGGCCATTCATCATCGCCAAGACTTTGAAGCCCGGAACATACAAGCTGGCCCAAGATAGAAGAAGCCAAACCGCCGCGCGCGGAGCGTGTAACCGCCTAGCGGTTACAAGCATTCCTCCGTCTTCGCCTAAACCAGCGGGTGAAAGGGCGGACCGCCATGCAGGCAGCATGCAACCGCGCCATGGGGATGCACCCTTTCGACTTCGACGCGTCCAGCATGGAGTCCCAGGCCCACACGTCATGTAACCGACGCACCGGTTACTACGTGCGAAAAACTGCAGCGCCACTTGCACCAGCGCCGCGCCTTCTCGACTGCGGAACTGGTGCCGCAATTCGAGGCAACCCTGCGCGTGGACCAGCAGTGCCAGCCAAACAAGCCGGTCACGGGTCAGTCAGCCGCGGGAGAAGGTGCGACGGTCGATATGGCCAGAAGTGGGCCGACAGTAATGGCGGCAGCAGGCGGGCGGAAGCGGCTGTCAAATCGTCTGCAGGCTCACGTCCCCTCCTGGAGCAGCAGGAGAGCCCTATCCCACGGCGTGAAGACGACGCGCCCGTGTTCCGTTCCTCGAACGGCTCGCGCATGCACAACGGCTGCCCCGTGAACCACTCATCACATCGCATTAACTCCGCGGCAGGGCAGGCGATATCTTTGGCAGGCGAAGCGGGCGACGCTTCACCTCCGCCATAATGACCGCGTCAAAAAAAAGAAAGGTGCGCCACGTCGTTCAATTTCGTATCCTTTTCCTCTTCCCCTTTCTCTCTCTTGCTACAGGGACCGGGAAAGGGGATACTCCGAAAGGGATCCTTCTCCACGAAGGAAGCGGGCCCCAAGCCCTCCTACTGATCAGAGGTTCGAAGGCTGGCCCCTCGGAAGGGTTCGACAGCCGCCTCAGAGCATTCGGGCTCCGCACCCACTACTAGTCAGAGGTTCGAAGGCTGGCCCCTCGGAAGGGTTCGACAGCCACCTCAAGCCACTCGGGCTCCGCGCCCACTACTAATCAAGGGTTCGTAGGCTGCCCTCCGAAGTGTTCGATAGCCGCCTCAGAACACGCAGAGCGAGGGATGACTCTGGATACGTCTGATACATGGCCGAGGCTCGGGCTACACTCCCGAGGTACGCTAGGACATTTCCGGGACCAGCAGGAGCGATTCTGTAACGGAATCCCATCGGAGGGAGGCATCGAGCCCTCGGACCCTATCAAACGGGACCGGGTCTGGCAAATCACCTGCAGGTACTTTTGGAGCACGCCTCTAGGCCACTAGCCAGCCCTTATCGAACGGGTCACGGGCGTCCACTCGGATCACCCGTTAGCAACTCACTGGAGACAACATGTTCGGCGCCCTCCGAGGGCAACATGGCGCTTTCCCCCCTCCTCCTTGCGGAAAAGCGACGAAGGGGCGTATGAAAAAAGTCGAGTCAGTCCCTGACCGTCCTCTCGCCCTGTGCAGAGGCTCGGGGGCTGCTCTCGCGAACTCGGCTCCGGCCAAACCGTTGACAACGTCAACATACCAGCCCGAGAACTCGGAACCTGACCATGCACCCAGACTATGATCAGATCACATGAGGGAACAACCAGACCGGCCGAGGCATCACGAAAGGCACTAAGACCTCGGAGGTGTCAAACCACTCCTCCGAGGCCTCGGGGGCTACACCCGGCGGGTGCGCTCGCACGCACCCACCGGAACGAAGTGTGACCGAGAAAGGCCGGTCCCCTTGCAAAAAAGTGCGACAAAGCCTCCAAGCGAGTACCAACACTCCCCTTGAGGCTCGGGGGCTACTGTCAGGGACCATAATTAGGGGTGCCCCCAAGACTCCTAAACTTGGCTGGTAACCACCATCAGCACAAAGCTGCAAAGGCTTGATGGGCGCAATTCAGGTCAAAGGCTCCTTCCACTCAAGGGACACGATCTCGCCTCGCCCGAGCCCAGCCTCGGACAGGAACAGTAGACCAAGGCAGATTCATGCCTCGCCCGAGGGCATCCTCAAGTACCGGGCGCACCTTCGACTCGCCCGAGGCCCAGCTCGGGCAGGCTTCGCAGTGAAGCAACCTTGGCCAGATCGCCACGCCAATCGACCGCATCACAGGAGCATTCAATGCAAGGATCGCCTGACACCTTATCCTGACGCGCGCTTCTCAGTCGACAAGGCCGAAGTGACTGTAGTCACTTCGCCCCTCCACTGACTGACCTGACAGGAAAACAGCGCCGCCTGCACTACTCCGACTGCTGTGCCACCCGCCAGGGTGAGGCTGACAGCAGCCAAGTCCAGCCTCGGGCGCCATAGGAAGCTCCGCCTCGACCCACCCTAGGGCTCGGACTCAACCTAGACCCCGGACGACGGTCTCCGCCTCGCCTGACCCCAGGGCTTGGACTCAGCCTCGACCTCGGAGGAGCCTCCGCCTCGCCCGACCCCAGGGCTCGGACTCAACCTCGACCTCAGATGACGGTCTCCGCCTCGCCCGACCCCAGGGCTCGGACTCAGCCTCGACCTCGGAGGAGCCTCCGCCTCGCCCGACCTTGGGCTCGGGCCGACCACGTCGCAGGGGGGTACATCATTACCCTACCCCTAGCTAGCTCAGGCTACGGGGAACAAGACCGGCGTCCCATCTGGCTCGCCCTGGTAAAACAAGTAATGATGACACCCCACGTGCTCCATGACGACGGCGGTTCTCAGCCCCCTGCGGAAGCAAGGAGACGTCAGCAAGGTCCCGACAGCCCCAACAGCTGTGCTTCTACAGGGTTTAAGCGCTCCTCCGACGGCCACGACATCATATGAACAGGGCACCAACACCTCTCCGACAGCCACGTCAGCATGTACATAGGACTCTAGCTCCTCTCTGCCGGACACGTTAGCACACTGCTACACCCCCATTATACACCTGGGCCCTCTCCTTATGTCTATAAAAGGAAGGTCCAGGGCCCTCGTACGAAAAGGTGGCCACGCGGGAGAACGGGCTGACGAGCAGGCTCTCTCTCTCTCTCTCTCCCTTGCGAACGCTTGTAACCCCCTACTGCAAGCGCATCCGCCCTGGGCGCAGGACAACACGAGCCGCGGTTCCCCTTATTTTTTTTCCCCCTTGTGTTCCGTCTCGCGTCGACCCATCTGGGCTGGGACACGCAGCGACAATTTACTCGTCGATCCAGGGACCCCCGGGGTCGAAACGCTGACAATAGTGTTTGCTGGGTGGCACTCGCTTGGCGAGCATCTACTGGTCATGTCCATCATTCTTCAGGTTGTCCACCAACTGCATCTTGTGGTTGGCACCACATCACTTGCACGATCATCATCTCTCGGCCATAAATGAGATGCAAGATGCATATGTATGAATATAATGAAAGTAACACAAGATATACAAAGACACAGTGGCAAACTAAACATTAAATTGGGAGACATCGTAAACAACCACATGCTAACATTAGTTACTTACACGTTATCGATGTTCAACATAACACCATTAAAAAGACGATAACATTTTAATTATTTACGTAACACAATTACGACATCACAAGCATAAGTGTCTATTTAATTGGATACGGCTTTTCATTAGTTCTTCCATTGATCGCACACAAGCATTCCAAACACACGTTTAACGGAGGACCTATGCATCAATTTCTATGGAATTCCTATATCGCACTCAACTAGAGGAAGAAACATATAAAACATGACACACAGGCAATATTAAGCTTAGCCATTACCAGACTATATCCTGTTAACTGCTAACTAAGCATTTTTAGCCAAAAGGGTGAACTCAACCATCAAATGGACACTTGCAGATTTTTGGACAGCAATACAACAGTTACTTGTTTTAATCATATCTCTTCAAATATTAATCCAAAAATAGCAAACTAGGACTTTCTGAAAATCTTAAAAAGTGCTCTACAACTTTGGTATTGTTATCACAACATGATTCGACACTTAGCCTGGTCAAAACGTGCTAATACAACAGCTCTGTCCAGATTTAGACAGATTCAGACTTGCAACTTTAAAAATTCACAACTAAAGATTCAGACATCCAAACAAATTGATCCTGGACTTTATGGAAAGGTAATAAAATTGTATACATATTATTTATAAATATCTCAAGGTAATTCAATATTTAACTAAGGATAAAAGACACTAGAAGACCTTGCTGTCCAGAACGGGACAGATTCAGTCTTTCTACTTTAAACATCCATAACTTAATCTTTAGACCACCAAAAAGAGTGATCCAAGACTTTTTGGAAAGCTTAGCAAATGTACTACACAACTTTTATAATCACCAATGGGTGATTCAATGTTTAACTAAATCAAACTACACAGTTTTCGAAATCTGTTCTGACAGTGGACAGAACACAGCAACCAGTTTGTAAAATTCATAACTCTTAAACTATCAGGCCTATGGTTATAAAATTTTAACACAAGCAAGATAAGAAAAGCATCTACAACTTTCTTATAACGATCATGAACAGATTATAACATTAACTTAAGCAAACAATACAGTTTCTGAAATCTGTACAGAATTTGGACAGATTCAGTTACTGAATTTGTAGAAAGCATAACTCCTAAATGATCAGACTTATGGCTGTCAAATTTTAACACCAGTAAGATAATAAAGTTATCTACCACTTTTATATAGCACATATCTACAGAAAACATAATTCAGCTCATCAAACATGCAGCACGGGGAAATCACTGCGTGCAGTCCAAAACAGCAACTAATAATTTTCAGCTCCTATACAATTCAAGAATTGCTGCGTTCTAGAGACTTGAATTATTCTAACACTTTGACAATTGTTAGAGTTAAAATAACCAAGTGAGAACTAACAAGTAGACTTACTAATTTTTATAAAAGTTATTTCATGCTCTAGAACTACCACACACGTTTAACAAATGCATTCACCATAACCATGCACATTTAAACCATAACAAGCAATTCACCGTGATTACGAGCTTAACCAAGTCATCTAACAAGTCGGCTAACCAGAGCAACAATCTAGGCCGCTATACAACATACTCGTCGGCTAGCTTATTATTATCGAAATCCGAGACACAACATATATATAACAATCACTTAACAAAATCGACTCCTACTTAACATGAGTTGGCTAATCACAGCATAAGACTTAGTAAACCATTTAGACATTGCAACTCAAAACATGGGTGGGAGCAGGTTAATTAGTTTTTCTTAACATTTTCTCAACTCAATTTAGTTAACACACCAGTCACCTAAAATAGCACATTGTTGGGCTCTAACATAGAGGCATTTACATATGGAGTAAAACTCCCTAAGACTTACATTTGCTACTGAAGGACCTAAAGCACTTATGTGCATATCTTATCGGATTGTTTTTTTAATTTTAACAAGGACCGACTTATGGACGCTACTCGCCTCCAATAATTATTGGGCTGCGATAACGCTCATATAACACCTCTAATCGATCAATAAGACATTTATTTATCCAATGGGAATAGAATGCATGACTTGACCAAGCAAGGCATCCATCCGCCACACAATAGAAAGCATGACGACACCGATATATGCTATCCACTAATAGTTTAAAAAAATATTAAACTTACTTCTCGCTTTGCCACTACACCACCCTTTAGTCACATGACCATCATGCGCATTCTTTATTCGATTATACGACAGCAACCTAAACGTCGTGTTACCCAATGCATACATCTTCCCTCGTTGCGAGTATAACCATATTACGGCATATACCCGCACACCTCAAACAAATATCTCACGCCACCACTACTATAACACACCACAGCACACACACACACATATGTGCACTAACTCAATCCTCACATCACATGTATTTCCAATTTACTCATCACATTAAACAACACAACACGTTTGCTTACCAAAACGTGAGGGCAACCTTGCTACTACATATAACCAAGACATTTTATACCCACACATATTCAAACACCAATGTACACCACATCGACCAAAACATAATTAGACAACTACCAATCGCACACATCAAATAACCTCTTGTTCTCCAATCGCAAACGCGATCCTACCAATGCGCATAACCGAAACATTATACACATATCCATTCAATTTATTAATCAAGTCAATCGAGAGAGACATGCATTGGCTCACCAACAAACCCAATCGGTGTTTGCAAGAACGATGGTGATTCCGATTTGTGCATCGCTCCGAACGGTCGACGAGCGTTGAGCGGCTTGCCTTCTTCACGCAAACACGGGGTTTCTCTCCTCCACAAAAACAAACCAGCACACATACACAATTAATCACAGGAAAACAACGCCCGATGCGGAATCGAACAAGGATCGTCATGGTCTCACCGGGGGTGAATGACGACGATGTTGGGGCTGCGCAAAAACAGCAAACACCCTGCGGGCATCCCGACGTGCTGTTCGATGCGCAGAAAACACGAGAGCGATGACTCGCGACGGGGAAGTGGAGAATGAACTGGAGGGCTGCTGCGCCGATTTTTCTTGCCGGCATCCAAAAAGGGAGGGCTCGACGAGCAGCACCAATGGGAGAGGAAGAAGAAAGGCTGTGTAGAACTGCTGCTCGGCCATGGAGATGTGGTTGGGGCGAGTAGCGGTTAGGGCGCCCCGCAGCAAGCTCGCGCGGAGGGAACAAATGCGGCTTGCCGGAGGCAGGAAACCGGCTACTTTTCCATGGGAGGTGAGCGCAGGGCTGCTGCAGACCGTGGAATAGGGAAAAGGCCACATGCCATGGGGGGTTCAATCCTTGCTGCTGGAGGTACAAGAA
Organism: Zea luxurians; assembly: GCA_029449295.1. Classification (NCBI taxonomy): domain Eukaryota; kingdom Viridiplantae; phylum Streptophyta; class Magnoliopsida; order Poales; family Poaceae; genus Zea; species Zea luxurians. The sequence goes on along the minus strand of JAOPSE010000010.1, from coordinate 15,444,908 downwards.
GAAGGGGCGCCGAGGCAGAGGGGAAGCTACAGGGGGTGGCGGTCGCTGTGCAGAGGAGGCCAGCCATGGGCGACGGCGAGCTCCCTGCTCGAGCTAGGGGCCAGTTTGGCCAGGGGAGAGTAGGGGCGAGAGAAGCTCGCCTGCGCCCTGGACAGCAGAGGGAGCGGCCTGCGGGCTTGAGGAAGAAATAGGGGAGGAGGAAGAGGGAGCCAGCTAGAACTTTCTGGGCGCCATCGGGAGCTAAGGAGAGGTGCAGGGAGGGGTCGAGCCCATGGAGGAGCAGGAAGGTGGAGGGCACCATGGCTGCTGGCCTTGCTGCCGTGAAAGGGAGGAAGAAGGGGCGCTGGAAAATGGCTGGTGGCGGCTAGGGGGTAGATGAAAAATTGCCAAGTGCAAAGGGGAGAGGGATCCTATTTATAGAAGAAGCCCTAGGGTTAGGGTTTCCTAGTGGGCCTAATGGGCTGCGTTGGGCTGGCCCAAAACACTCAAACGGGCCACGTTAAATTATTTTCCGGAATAAAATGCTCCTGCGGATTTCATCTCTACGGAGAACAAAGCGAAATAAAATTTGGACGAATGGACGATTGAGCGATTAAATTTGGACGAGAGTCTTATTTGATTTTGCTCGAAAATAATTCCCTACGCGTGATTCAAAAATAAATAGTCCTGAGATTTGATTGGCTTTGGATTTCTAGTCGGAGAAGGCGAACCGTGATACTTTAAAATTGCTGTCGATACGGGGTTTTGAGTTTGGTTCGGACATGAGATATTTGGCCGAGTCGGATAAAATTGATTAGAGGACGACATATTGAGTATTCCGTTTGAGAGTACGGACTCGGATAAAATAATCAGACATGGATCAAAGTTCGAGGAATTGGACTGGGGCACAGATCAACTAACAATAGTCGAGAGTCTTGATTAAATGAGCTTCAGATGATATTTATAAATCGAGAATGATTTTTGAGTTCGCATTCGTGCCGAGAAATAAAAGTTTTAACAGGCTCTAAATTGGCCTTCTAGAGATCGAGTAAAATCCGAAATCGGTGAAACCTTAGCAAGTAACTTGATAAATGGAGATAAACGTGATCAAGAAATAGAAAATTTCACTGAGCGTCCGAGATTAGGATAAATCTCCCGACATAACGCGAAATTGACACCTGGGGTGTCACAAAACCCCTCCCGCACAAAAAGTATATTGTTTTTCAAGAGGGAGGCCAACATCCTCCCGTCACCACTTCACTATTGAGGTTCTTCCTAGGGCACCACCTTAGAACAAAAACAGCAAAAGTCTGATGTTTCCTCACCTACAACAACATGGGTTCGAAAACCCTGAGTACAAAGTGTACTTTCACAAGTCTTACCCGTCAAAAGAAAAGACTCTCAAGGATATGCTGGCTTGAGCGAGTCAAGGTAAGGCTATTCAAGAATCAAAGACTCTGTTTTGCAGAAATACATACTAATAGCGAATCCTTAAAAATCCAGTTTTATTAGCAAGTTAAGTCATTATCTGTAGCTAGAGTTCTTTCTACCCTAGTTCAAGCACTTGACCTGTACTAGCTATCTTTTATCACCCTTTTACTTTACTGGATTGCTACGTGTAGGGCAGTGACCAAGTCTTCATATCCGAGAAGTAACGGCAATCCGAATCGATTAATACCCAACCGGGGATCTCCAATCACATGACATATGTAGCACTTAACCCTTGCATATGTCAACTCGCCACCGGGTTTCTTAAGACCAGACCGGGTTCACGCCAACCGAAAGCACAGATACACCATCGTCCAACCTCTTGCCACGGAGGGTACACGCTACTCTCGCCATCTCTCCACTCGCATTGCGTGTTGGCCTTCCTGGTATTATTTCGCCTGAGGCAAAGCTTACCCATGACGAGGCATGTGACCAGTTAAAAGGTCCTCAATCATCAAGCCTACATCGACACGGTCCTTAATCGACTCAAACGGAGATAGTACACCGAGACTCTCTTCTGGTGCAAGTCACCCGTCCAGTCTCCTTTTAATAATTTAAACCCCAAAGTTTGGTACCTGACAGAGGTACATCTTGCCCGATGTTGAACCCATCACGACCATGATGGATCCATCATCAAGTTTTATTTTTGAAAACATCCCCTCCCATCTGGGGCATCATCTTTTGTTTAAAACAAAATCTTTTGTCTTCTAAAGCAGTACTAAGCATCAGAAAACCTTTTAATAAAAACATGTAATCAAGGAATGGTAAAACAGTTCCAAGGAAGGGAATGCAGCAATTGGTTTAGCACACAACTCCTATCACCTAGTGCATCAATCAAGTGATAAAGAGTTGAAAATCACAAGGAAAGGGTAAATGCACCGGGGCTTGCCTTGTGTTGTAGGGGAGTCAGGCTCTGTTCCACAAATATCAAAATAAAAATAGTTCCTGGTAGGTGGATTTTCAGTTGATGGTGTAGTCTCCTCTTCTTCAACAGTTATTTCTTCCTCGTTTTCTATACATAACCATATATAACCATGAATGCTCATGTGATGCTATGAATATGCAATTATAATAGAGATACATCAAGTTGTATCTTGAATACAACTTTCCTTCACGGTGCACCAAGGAAACTAGGGTCTTCTAGGTCAACATCCTATTAGGGTTTGACAGTTTTACCCTAAGGGGCTAGGGTTTTGGGTTTGGGAATCAAACAATGTCCAACACATCTCAAACTTCACCCATGGGTTCTAATTATCAAAATAAGCTTATCCAAAAAGTTTCATGATTTTGGAGTCATCAAATAATTTCTAAAATTCCAAAAGTCTAGGTTTTGGCCTTCTTAAATACTAAACAATTCCTGGTTTGGACTAAAATTCTTGGAACTATTTTTATTAAATACTATAGGAATTTAGGTGTCTAACAAAATTGGTCTCATATTTTTATCATTTTCCATAATTTCTTATGAATTTCCTAAGTCTGGCAGAAAAAGAAAAAGAGAAAGCATAAACAGTAATGGACTCAATCTAGCCCGAACCGGGCCACGACAGGTGAAAACGCGCCCGCGCGGTATACTTTGCACAGAGGACATTAGCCTTTCAAATAACTAGTAAGGAATCCTGCACACTATTCACACAGGTCACTGACAATTGCACCGAGGCCCCTCCCTTTCTATTCCTTCGCAAGTTGAGATCCCCGACCACGGACGGCGGAGAAGCGGCTCCAGCGAGCCTATACTGGCCGGAAAACGCAATGGCCAGCGCTCAAGTGTGGCTGACACCTAATTCTACCCTCAATAACACTAATCCCTCAATCAATTTTGAAGTTCAAGCTTAAAAACTCTCTGTCCATGGTGATGGCGTGAACTGAGGACAAACCGAGGTGTTCCCGGTGATCTACCCAGGTCTAGTTCAATTGGCTAGGTCGATGAGCATCTACAGCACACAGGGGTATTGAAACGAGAGCGAGTAGGGCGTGAACGGACCTGTAGAGAGCTGGCCACGATGAGCTCACACATGGCGGTGTTCTTGACTGATTTGGGGGAAACTCTAAATTACAGCTCTCCGGTGGACAATCCGAGACACGGGCGGGTGCGCTGGATGCGTAACTACCTAGCGGAGCTCACTGGGGCGGTAATTTATAGGTTTCATCTGCAGTGACGTCCAATTTTGCGATGGCATGCTGGCGACCGGAGAGAGGGAAGGTTACTGGCGCGGGTGATACCGTGGCTCTCCTCGTGGCAAAGCCACCGGCGATGGATGGCTTGCTTCAGTGGTTTACTGTGACGTGTTAATGCCCTAAGGCATGTGGCACACGGTCGGTAAGCTGCCAACGCTGACGAGGACCATTTCGGTCGACCGCAGCCCAAGTGGGTACGGCGAACATACCGTCGACCGGGTCCGAGCCTATCTGGTGCTAAGATCTTTACTCCGCCGTGATTATCTCCTCGCAAGAGAGCATGAAACGTGGCGACGGCGTGGATCACAGCGCAAAGGTCACCAGCGGCGAGGGGTGATGTACCTGAAGATCTTCTTTAGTTCATTGTTCAATGGGAAACCCCATTCAGAGTGTCTGATAGAGCATTTTGCTAGGCTTTGATCTCTGATTTCTGTGTGATAACTTGTCAATCCCTCTGTAACAAAGTTCTTTCCCTACAATCTAGCTTTAATCTTGCTATAGCAATCACACTCAAATACTCACTGGATCATACTCAAAATAGCTCCCAAACATGGTTCTGGTTCATTGTCAGTCACAATTCAGTCTTCTGTCTTGACTGACAATCGATCTTTTGGTCCATTTTTCTCCAATTTTTATACAACACCAATGCTTAGTCACTTAATAAAACTTGTACTCCTAACATAGCTCTACAAGTTTGCTATGTTGACCAAGAGCAAAATCCTCAAGAATTCGGAGATATGGATCTCCAAAGTTGACCCCATTCAACTAAATTCAGACTTAGGCTCATAGAGTTCATGGGGTACTTTTTGCAAATAAGTCCAAATTCCACTATTGAACTTGCAAATCCTCAAATGTGAAAAACACATGATTTGTGGTGTTCTATCACTTTGGTATTTGCACTTTGGTCCAAAAGTGCACAAAATTTGCATCCACCCCCCTAAGGTTTTAATTAGGGTTTCTAGGGTTTGTTTTTAGGGTTTTGGGCACATTAGGGTTTTGGTGCCATTAAAGTCCATCAAATGTGATACCCTATGAATATTTCTCATGGCTTATGAGATTATTACTTATTTTGGCTCCACTTTCACCCATTAACCTTAATTCAGGGCTAAGTACCCTACCCTAAGGTTTATAGCACTTTTCAAGCCACATCATTACAACTTGTTTGAAATTTTTACCTAGTGAATGCACTCAGGTGTAACAAACATATGAAATGTCAATGCACATGATGTTATGCTCAAGTTTTAGTACCATTAACACCAGAGGTGTTATAGTACAAGTTCGAGCAAACAAAAAATGGTCCCTAAAATAGGTTCCCTGACCAAGGGACCTCTGGCAAGTCCTAGCCCAAGTCTTCTCGATCGGGTTGGCCTAAAAACTCTCTACTACTATAGGTTAGGTCAGTCTAGATCACGACCCTCTGAAAGGGCATCACAACCCTACAATGTCATAAGCCTCTAAAAAGGGATGGCACATTTATGATCCCTTGACCAATCGATGCATGTCTACAACCAAGGGATATCATGATAAGAGAAGGGTATGGTGCAAATGACCTAGGAGTCACCCTTGCTTTGACTAATGGGTATCATAATACATGGAGGGCTTTACTTCAAGGAGTACGAAGTGAACATGGATGTATTGAACAAGGTAGGGAGGAGGACTACAAGACAAACCACTCGCACAGAACTGTACCCGATGGTAAGGTAACAAACGCCCACAAGACTCAACCACCCTCATGGTTTGATCAAGGATGATAAAGTGAATGCACACACAAACAAAGATAGAAACAGTGTACCTGCCAAAATTGTCATGAAATAGTAGGCCACATGTTCCTCTGATTATATAAAGGGAAGAGGGTCAAACCATAGAGATATCCTAGCTCAGAATGTAACACTTCTTACACAAGCACGAGAGCTAAGCTCTCTGCCTTGTAACACCGGAAACCGAGCAACAAAGGCTTTGACACCATACTAGATGTAGTTCTCTTTGAATGAGTCAAGGTTCCCTTCCATAGGATCGCTCGAGCAAGGCCATCAAGACGATGGCGCGCTGACCCCACATAACCTATAAATTTACGTGTCATGGGGTCGAAACCGTGATAGATGGTGTGTTAGTTAGGATATTTTGCATGCTGCATGTCAATCTCAATGGCTTCCAATATTTCCTAAAACACTTTCACCCTTGACACCAAGGTCACCTTCATGATCTTGTAGTTTGTCATCACTGGAATGGCCTCCTACTGCTCTTTAATCCCACCCTCGGGTGCTAGCAAAGCTAAGAAACCCTTGGGGCACCACCGATGGATGAACCACATAAAGCACAATGAGAGCAACCTTGTGATCATGTACCAACATCGTCAACAGCGACATTCCATGCCCACTTTGCTGAACAACAAGTTGGGCAAGGGAATGCTACCCTGAACACTTGAGGGGGCCTGAACTAGAGTAGGGCCACCAAAAATTATCAAGACAGGCCACACATGGCCACGTGAAGTGGGGCCAATCATCAACATTGCACCGCCAAAGGCCCGATAAGCATACATGCCAAGCCTCATGTAACACCTCAAAACCATCAACTAAAAACAATTCATTTAGATTATTAGTGGTAATTATAGTAAATAATTTTTCTTTCAAGTGTTTGATCTTATTTACCTTTAGAATAATTTATGTTTGCCTATATTTGATTGATGGTTGTTTTTCTAGAATTTCTTTTATATTGAAAACACAATTAATTAATATGAGAACTTTGGTCTAAAAATAAATTCTTTGTTGATAAAAATTGTTGGTATAATTATTATACTTTTTAGAGATATTTAAACATATATTTATTTATATTTTAGTTTTGGGAAAATAAGGATAAAAAAAGTAACACTCGGCCAGGCCGAATTTTGCCCAGCCAAGGCCCATCTCGTGCGCCCGCTCTCCCCTTCTCTTTTTCCTCCAGAAGCGCCATCGCCCTATCCTTCGGCCGGACCGTCCGCTCGGACCGTCCGCACCGTGTGTCCGTGCCACGCACCTGCCCGACCGAGTAGCCCCATCCTACCGAGCTCATCACGCCTGACCCCACCTGGCCGCACCCAACCCCGGTCACATCCCCTCACCTCCCCAGCACCTGAAACCGCCGCCTCTAACCCTTCCCCTTCCCCCACTGTCGCCCCTAATGAAGCCACCACCATTAATGACGTTGATGGACGCTGGCCGCCTCTCCATCTCCCTTGCGCCCACTCCTCTCCACCTCCTCCTCTATAAAGGGCAGCCGAGCCCCTCCTTTCTTCCTCCCCTGCCCAAGCGCTCTCTCCTATATCTTCCTCGCCCTTGCACATCACCGGAGCCGCGCCCTTGTCGGACCGTCCGCTCGGACTGTCCGTTGCCACCTGTCACACTCGGGTTTTGGAAGGTAAACCGAGTGCGATCCATGTATGTGCCAGGATCAGAACTCACGTACACAGCGATTACATAATTGGACATCATCACACAATGCTCGAAATAAATAGCGGAAAGGTACTTTAATTACATCAAGATGTCCGAGACATCCATAGAGTCTAATACATAGCCATAGTGTTCAACATCAATATCAAAGTGCGGAGTAATGAAACGTAGAAGATAAGCCCACACAGGCAGCTGACTGGGGGTTTGCCACTAAAGTAAACTAGAACTCGTCGTAGTCCTAGAACTCCTCAAAGTCCTCCATGTTACCAACATCTCCTCCAGAGCACTGAGTATAGTGGGGACAACCTGGGTGGGGTGGTTTGTAAAGCAACGGTGAGTACACATCAACGTACTCAGCAAATGTCCCGTTTGGCTAAAATGGACTAGCTGTATATGGAGTTAAGGTTAAGCACTTGCTTTTAGTTGGTTAAGTGTTGTTACTACAAGTAGAGCCAAATTTTAGTAATAAACCCAGTTATTACCCAGAGGCACTCCCTCCAAGAGGAAATACCAGAGTTGAAAATTATAACCATCACTGCTAACCATCATCATAAAAGTAACCAGAGTTCTTCTGATCGAAGAGGATCCCAAGGCTACTCTTAACTATGAGCACGACTGATATACCAGTTTCTAACACTCTGCAGAGGTTGCACACTTTACCCACAAGCCATGATTCCCATTCTGCCTGGGGTTCTATCCTCCCCATTGATCACTACCAAGGTGACCTAACAGGGTTTCACTATGTAGCCTTTACAAAGATTTCCCAGAGGTCATAGCCGCACGTTAGGTTTCTCTATTTTGATAAACACAGTACATCTCCCTAAAGGAAGGGTGACTAACAAAACCAAATCAAAGAACCTCTGCAACCAGCCTCGGCAAAGCAAGTACTGTGCCCGGACCCCATTGACGGCCCTACGGTGAGGCTAACTACTCCTCTGGTTCCTCTAATTAATCAGCTAAGGGCATCCCATTCCGCCCTCATGGTTGCACTATTATCCCGGGTTGTCACTCCCCCAAACAGGTCCTTACGGAGAGGTACTTAGGAAACAACCTGAGTTCCCTAAAGTAATCAGAAGAACCCCATCGGGATAACATCATCGTATCATAAATAATCACATCATGTTTATTGATTAAGTTAAAGCAATAGCATAAACTAACCATGATTAACCCAAAAAGGTGAACAAGGGTAAGGTAAATACAGACTAGTCAATCCTTAAGTTCCAATAATGTAATGTGGGACAGTGAATTATAAAGTAAAGTAGGACATGATAGGTCTAAGGACACTTGCCTTCACCAGGTTGTTGCTCAGAGGGATCTTCGGCAACACACTCAGGAACCATGGACTGCTCGTTGTCTAAATAAAGCGATCATACATTCAATACATTTGGAAAGTACAAATGAACAACACATCAAACATGTATAAACATTGGAACACAATTCAAAAGATGTAGTATTAAATAAAGGAGAATGAGGTCAAGTTATAAAATGAACTAATCCTAATTAGGAGTTGATTACTCTGTAAGTGTTTGGAACATACCCCAAAAGGTAAAGTAGGAATTTAAACAAGAGATTAAATCATAGATGGCCTAATCTCATTTAGGAATTTGATTATTCTTTAAGTGTTATCCATAATTACATAACCTAATTCTATTCATTTCATTGAGACCTAAAAGTTAAACCAAAAATGAATTCATGTAATGCATGTCACTAATCTCACAATATTAAATATATTTTAACCCCTAGGGCTTTCATTTTATTTATTTCATTAAATAAATAAATTAACATATACATTAATCTTGTATCCTATGTGTAAAATTAAAGTATACAAACTATAGCTGATCATAATTTATTTGAATAGAGAATAATTTTATGAACATTTTGAAATTTGAACCACTAAATTTGGAGTTCATATGAAAAAGATATGAAATAAACAAGTTTTAAAGTTTGTAATATGAAATTAGGGCTAAATCTGTGATTAAACAGAAGCACAGGGGGCTATTTAAAATAAACCAGGGACCTGCGCGCTAAAATAGAGGACGACAGGTTGATTTCCTAAAAGCCGAGGGTCTCTTAAGTAAAATTCAAACGCGAAGGGGTACGGGGTAATCTCGACCATCGGATCAGAGATCAACGGCCAAGATTAGATCGCGCGGGGGTGGGCACGGGTGCGAGGACGTGACTGACAGGCGGGGATAGGGCATCAGCGAGCCAGGCTGAGCTGACCGGTCAGGCCTAGCGGCAGGGGCGCGGGTGATGCGGATGAGAGAAGGGCGGTTGGATCTGGATGGGAGGGCTACGATTAGATCCACTCTGGTTAAATCCAAAGCGCCCGATCTCGGACGAACGCTTGAGATCTAACGGCTGGGGGCGGACACAGGCGTGGTGGTGCCGCTCGATCCCGCGATGAGAGCTCGCTGGAGACGAGGGGAGCGGCCACGGCGGGGCTCTAGAGGCTTGGGGACTAGCTCAGGCGTGTTCATGGCGGTCTGGTGGACTCGGCCATGGGCATCACGCCGGCGTAGGAGCACCAGAGGGCGCTGCACACAGCGAGGTAGGCTAACGGCGGCGCGGGGCAACTCCAGCGAACAATCGCGCGCTAACTAGGGCAGTAACGACTGAATTAAGGGTGTGGGTAGGTTGCTCACCACGAGGGGAAGCGCTGGAGTCATAGGGCAACGGCGGTGGCACAGGGATGCGACGGGGCGACGGTGGCGGAGCTCTGGCTGCGCAAGAACCGCTCCGGTGAGCGCGGGCCGAACAAACCAGAGAGGGGGAGGGCACACCGAAGGGTGTCTCGAGCAGCTAACAGCGAGGCGAAACTCACCGAGGCAAAGGACGGGGCGCGGGCGCGACGGTGATCGTAGAACGGGCAGTGGCCGACGGTGAGCGGTGGTGGAGCTCTCTGTTCGTGCGGGCAGAGCGAGGGAGAGGGCGAGGGGGTTTGGCTGAGGGCGCATGTGAGCGAGGGGAGGTGGGCGAGCAGGGTGCGGGGCTCAAAAGGGCGTGGGTGCGGGGACGTGGCCGGTGAACGCGCGGACGTGGGCACGTCCACGGCAGGGGATCATGGGTGAGAGGTTAGGGATGGCTGACAGGTGGGGTCGATAGGGCAGAGAGGGAAACGAGCGCGCGGGTGAGAGAAACGGCACCGACAGGCCTAGCCCACGGGGCAGCTAGAGAGAGGGAGAGAGGGCACGCTGGAGTTGGCGCCGACAGGCGGGGCCTGCCTGTCAGGCACCGAGAGCGAGCGGGCACAGGCGCGCGCGCGGGGCTGGGCTTATTGGGCTGACTTGGGCTAAATTAGGTTTTTTTCCATTTTCCAGGGAATTTCTAAATGCTTTTCTATTTATTTTCTCTAGAGTTTTCAATTCAAATTCAAATCAAGTTTCAAATTCAAACCAAATCAATCATGTGCAACAATTCAATAAATATTTGGGGTTCAACATGATGCAACATTTCATGACTCTTATGTTTTGGGCAAAATAAAATAAATAATCCCTCACTAATTAAGCTAACCCTAGCCAAAAGAGAAAGAGAAACTAGAGAGAGATGGAAACTAGAGTGAGATAGACAAGAGTAACACCTGAATTTGGATGATAATAAGAAAGAAATTTGATACCCCCAAATTCAGGGTGTTACAGACCTATCCCCCTTAAAAGAATCTCGCCCTCGAGATTCAGGGTTGGCTAGCAAAGAGTTTAGGGTACTTGGCTCTTAGACCATCTTCTCTTTCCCAAGTTGCTTCATCTTCTGAGTGGTGACCCCATTTGACCTTGCACATCCTGATGGTGCTCCTCCGGGTGACCTGATCTGCTGTCTCCAGAATCTGCGTTGGCTTCTCAATGTACGTCAGGTCTTCTTGAACTTCAAGGTCCTCCTCTATTGGCAACTGCTCTTCTGGTACTCGCAAGCATTTCTTCAATTGAGACACGTGGAACACATCGTGCACTGCGGACAGATTCTCTAGTAAGATGAGTTGATAAGCCACTTCTTTACGTCTTGCTAGAATCTAATATGGCCCGATGTATCAAGGCGCTAGCTTGCCTTTGACTCCAAACCTTTTGGTTCCTCTGATGGGTGACACTTTCAAGTAGACATAGTCTCCCACTTCAAAACTGAGTTCCCTTCTTCTGGTGTCAACATAGCTTCGCTGCCTGGACTGTGCTGCCTTCAGATTTTCTAGGACCATCCTGATATTCTCTTCGACTTCAAGCAAAATCTCTAGATTGAACACCTGCCTTTCGCCAGGTTGGTCCCAATGCAACAGAGTTCAGCAATTCCTCCCATAGAGCGCTTCGAATGGTGTCATCTTTAGACTGGCTTGGTAGCTGTTGTTGTAGGAGAACTCTGCATACGGTAGCCTCTTGTCCCAACCTAACTTGTCTTGCAAAGCACAAGCTCTCAACATATCTTCAAGAATCTGGTCGGTTCTCTCAGTCTGACCATCTGTCTGCGGGTGATAAGCTGAACTGAATTTCAAGTATGTGCCCAAAGCTTCATGTAGCTGCTGCCAGAAATGAGAGGTAAACAAGGTGCTTCTGTCCGATACTATCATCTTTGGAATGCCATCCAAGCACACAATCCGAGACATTTATAATTCTGCCAGCACTGCACTATTATAGGTGGTCTTGACTAGTATGAAATGGGCCGCCTTTGTTAAACGGTCCACTACTACCCAGATGGAGTTATAACCAGCTTGAGTGCAGGGCAGACCGACTATAAAGTCCATCCCAATCTCATCCCATTTCCACTGAGGAATCTGCAATGGCTGCAACAAACCTGCGGGCCTCTGATTTTCTGCCTTGATCCTCTAACAACTGTCGCATCTAGCCACATACTATGCTATCTCTCTTTTCATACCGTACCACCAAAATCTCTTCTTTAGGTCTTGGTACATTTTCTCGCTACCAGGGTGTATAGAATATGATGTCTCATGAGCTTCCTTGAGAATCAGTTCCTAGATCAATGTGATGTCGGGAACGCATAGCCTATCCATGAACCATACCACTCCTTCTGCATCTTCACGGAAATCTGGACCTTTCCCATCTATGATCAACTGTCAGACCTCGTTGATCTTCTCATCGTCTTTCTGACCTTTCCTGATGTCTTGTTCTAGAGTGGGTTCTAGCTCGACTGTCACTCCTTGATTGTTGTTCAGAAATCCGAGACTTAGGCTGTTGAATTCCTTTGCTAGCTCGAGCGGCATCTGGTGAGCGGCCAACATATTAACTTGACTCTTTCTGCTCAGAGCATCTACAACCACATTTTCTTTGCCTAGGTGATAATGAATTTGCATCTCATAGTCTTTGATTAATTCTAGCCATCTTCGTTGCCTCATGTTTAACTCTGACTGAGTGAATATGTACTTAAGGCTCTTGTGGTCCGTGTAAATGTCACACTTCTGCCCATAAAGATAGTGTCTCTAGGTCTTCAGTGCATGAACCACTGCTGCTAGCTCCAGATCATGAGTGGGGTAATTCCTCTCATGAACTTTCAACTATCGGGATGAGTATGCCACTACTTTCCCTTCCTACATTAACACACATCCCGGTCCTGTGTACGAGGCATCACAATATACTGAGAATGGCTTGTTAACATCTGGCAGAACCAGTACTGGTGCTGTTGTCAACTTCTACTTCAACATCTCAAATGATTCTTGGCATGTTGGGGTCCACTTGAAATCAACCTTCTTTGCTAGCAAGGTTGTCATTGGTTTGGCAATCTTGGAGAAACCCTCAATGAAACACCGATAGTAACCGGCCATTCCAATGAAACTCTTGGTTCCTCGGACATCTTTTGGTGCTTTTTAGTCCAGAATCGCTGCTACCTTCTTTGGATCCACAGCTAGTCCATCTCGGTTTATTATATGACCCAAGAATAGAACTTCGCTGATCTAGAACTCGCAATTGCCAAGCTTGGCATACAACTGGCAATCTCGTAGCCTCTGAAGTACTTTCCTCAAATGCTCCTCATATTCTTGCTCATTCTGGGAATATACAAGAATATCATCAATGAACACTACTACAAACTTATCGAGGTAGTCCATGAACACACTATTCATCAGGTACATGAAGTAAGCTGGCGCATTCGTCAAACCGAATGACATAACCATGAACTCATATAATCCATACTTGGTGATGAATGTTGTCTTCGGTATATCTGAAGGTCAGATTCTGAGCTGATGGTAACCTGACCTCAGATCTATCTTTGAGAACACACTGACTCCTCTCAACTGATTAAATAGGTCTTTGATTCGAGGCAGGGGGTACTTGTTCTTGATAGTGACTTCATTCAGAGCTCTGTAATCGATGCACATCCTCTTCGTACCATCCTTCTTCTCCACAAATAGCACTGGGGCTGTCCAAGGTGAGGTACTTGGCCTGATGTAGCCTTTCTCTAACAACTCATCAATTTGCTTCTTGAGTTCCACCAACTCTGGTTCGGACACTCGATAGGCTCTCTTGGAAATAGGGGCGGTGCCTAGGATAAGCTCTATGGAAAATTCAACTTTCCTTTTAGGTGGCATGCCTGGTAACTCTTTAGGGAATAAATCAGGGAATTCTGACACAATCCTAATTGCCTCAATCAGATTGGACTATTTGTCATCTACTGATAAATGGTGACAGGCTCCTTCTTCTAGTTTGGGAAAGTATAGCTTGGTTACGACTTCCTTTCCGGATGGGACACCAACTTAACTGTTCTCTTGTCGCAACTGATAGTGGCTTGATTTCTGTGTAGCCAATTCATCCCTAGGATGACATCTAACCCTTGAGTTCCCATTACTACTAGGCTAGCGGGAAGTCTATCCCCCTTATTTCAATCCTTAGATTCAGACAGATCCTATCAGACTGAACTTTTCCCCCAACTAAATTAACTCTTAAAGGCAGGATCATTGGTTCTATGGGGATGTTATGTGATTCTACCCAAGATGTAGAAACAAAAGAATGCGTGGCACTAGTGTCAAATAATACTTTTGCTGGATAGGATTCGACTGGAAACATACCTACTACCACGTCCTGAGCATCCTAGATTGCTTCGGCCTCCAGGTGATTCACCTTTTCACGGTTGTAAGCCTGACCATGGACTCCTGGTGCTTGCTGTGGCACTCCTTGTCTTGCTGGGGCATTGACTGTTGGCGGCTACTGAGCTGCTTTCTTTGGATAGTTCTTCACCTAGTGGTTTTGCTCTCCACAGTAGAAACATGTGCGGCCTCCCACTTGCGCTGGAGCTGCTTGGCCATTCTGGTTGGTTGCTGAGGCAGCAAGGCGAGCTGCCTGATTGTTTTGACGCTGGTACTAATTTCCTCCAGGTTGGGTGTTCTGACGGTACTGCTGCTGCTGTTGAGGAAACTGTCTCTAGTACTACTACTGCTAGTTCTGACGCTGATGCTGGTGACCTTGAGGGTGACCTTTCCTGAATTGCTGGGGTGGGTTGCCTGAGTAGTGGGGACTACTGCTACTCCCGACCTGAGATCCACCGATCTTGCGTTTCCTGTCCTCCATCTCCCGAAGCTTCCTTTCTATCATGATTGCTCTATCTATCAAATGCTGGAAGGTAGGGAAAGTGTGATTAATCAGCTGGTAGTCGAGGGGATCAACCAATCCTCTCAGAAAGCGATACTGCCTCTTGGCATCCGTGTTGACATCTTCTGGGGCGTAACGTCACAACTACAAAAACTTATCCCTATACTCACTGATGGACAAGGGACCTTGCTTCAGGTACGCAGCCAATCTTTCTCACTATCATCAGTCCCTCGGGCACATGGTAGCGACGGAAGTTGTCCCTGAACTCCTCCTAGGTGATGGCTTTAGGGTTGGCATGGGTGGCGAGGTAAGACTCCCACCAATACTATGCTGCTCCCCTCAGCTGTCGGGGACCATACAACACCTTCTCATGGTCATTCCACTAAGCAGTGTGCAACTCACGCTCCACGTACGCAGCCAATCTTTCGCGTCCATGGGATCAGCAGAGGGGGCAAAGACAGGGGATGGCCCCTCATGAATTATGCCCGCTTGTCTCTGGGCACCTGTGGCATCTGGACTTGCACTGGAGGCTGAGGTGGGGGTGGCTGCTGCTGCATCACTGCTAAGGTCTGACCAATTGCCTGAACTACCTGAGTTTGCATCATGAACATCTACTCGACTATCATCGGGGGTGGTAGTGGCAACTGCTGCTGTTGGCCTGCATCCTCCTGGAGTGCCTATTGTTCCGGCTGAGCACGCCTCGCACCTCGGCGCCTGTTCGCAGACATCTGTAGAAATCACACACACATCTGATCTGACTCTGCAGTCTTTTAGCATAAGAAAAGATATACGGAAATCTTCATAGTACTGAACACATGATCATCTTCACTGATAGCTTCACAGATAAAGAGGAAAGTGGAAATAAATGGGTTACCCAACTAAATAACTGACTTTATTAATAACTACACCAAGTTGCAGGGGATACCCACACCTTGATGGCAATCATTACAAAGATCCAACTTCATTACATGTCCATCATAACAAGCATTCCAACCTATGATAAGCTAATTAACTCTAACTAAGACTGACTAGACTAAGACACTGAATTAAGCATTATTACAGACTCCGACTCTGTCGGTCTATGGATCCAAATCTATCTGGGTCCTGTAGTCTGGGGTACCATAATCGAAGCGACCACGGGGCGATGAGCGGTAAGGGTGCTGAATCCCGACATGGGCGGGAGAACCACCATCCAGATAGTGGCGTGCTGCGCACTCAACACGCAATTCCACAACCTCTGCCCGAACCTTGCCCAACACGTCAAGGGCATGGTCCAACTCTGTGTTGAGCACGACGGCCAGGTTGACCATGCTGTTCAGCCTAGGATTGCCCTCACCAACTGGCGAGACAATCACACCTCCAGCACTACCGGTCGAACGGCGAGGGTAGTACTTCAGGTCAAGGCCGTCAGCTACCCCACTGAACAACGAGCAATATTGAGAAAGTGCCTGTCGTGCTGCATCTTTCATGGCTGCCTCAGCAGTATCCCTCTCAGTGATAGAATAGTGCTCTGAGAAGGCCTCTGCACCACGGAGATCATTGTCCGAACGGCGCACCAAGCAAGTAGCCTCTCACTGGTCTGGGTATAACACGCGACGATGATGGTAGACTACACAACGGTACTCGATGGACCAAGTGTGTCGGTCGAAGGCCCGACGCAATAGGGTGTCGAGAGCATCATGGATGTGACACCCGTGAGCGGCGTCATGAGTGATGGGTCTTGCGATCAATCCCTCCGGCTCCTGCTCCTCTGAGAGCTCCGTGTCGTGGCTCGAACTACCACTGACGTCGTCATCTCCTTCTCTGTCAGGGTCTCCTCTGGCAGCCGGGATGCCCTATGGTGGTGCAGGGGGCATCTCTGGCTAAGGTGCAAGGGAATGTAGCCTCCCAGACTCCACCTCCTGCCGAGGTGAGGGGGAGGAGTCCTGCGGCTCCTGCTCCTGGCGTCGGTACTCCTGCTCCTCGTGTAGGCGACGATGCAGTCTCTCCAGATGACTGGACTGACCTGGCACCGTACGACGCAGTGGACACTCCGCCAGGCGAGAAGGCAAAAAGGGGATCACAGACTTACGTGAAGTGCACCTAAGACGAGCCATCTACAAAAGACATCGTAAGCACAAGAGTGAGAGTAGAACTATTAGACCATAAAGTAAACAGAAAGTAAAGTGAGATAAAACTTTTGGGATAATAAATAACATAGAGTTGGCCAAGGTGACCAACTTTTGAAAGGACACTAAGGCCAAGGTAAGAGTAGGGGTCTATAGTCCTTAGGGCGACCATTCTAGTCTAGGTTAGCGGTCCTACAGTCAGCAAGGGCTTTGATACCACTTATGTCACACCCGGCTTTTGGAAGGTAAACCGAGTGCGATCCATGTACGTGCCAGGATCAGAACTCACGTACACAGCGATTACATAATTGGCCATCATCACACAATACTCGAAATAAATAGCGAAAAGGTACTTTAATTACATCAAGATGTTCGAGACATCCACAGAGTCTAATACATAGCCATAGTGTTCAACATCAATATCAAAGTGCGGAGCAACGAAACGTAGAAGATAAGTCCACACAGGCAGCTGACTGGGGGTTTGCCACTAAAGTAAACTAGAACTCGTCGTAGTCCTGGAACTCCTCAAAGTCCTCCAAGTTACCAACATCTCCTCCTGAGCACTAAGTACAGTGGGGACAACCTGGGGTGGGGTGGTTTGTAAAGCAAGGGTGAGTACACATCAACGTACTCAGCAAATGTCCCGTTTGGCTAAAATGGACTAGCTGTACGTGGAGTTAAGGTTAAGCATTTGGTTTTAGTTGGTCAAGTGTTATTACTACAAGTAGAGCCAAATTTTAGTAATAAACCCAGTTATTACCCAGAGGCACTCCCTCCAAGAGGAAATACCAGAGTTGAAAATTATAACCATCACTGCTAACCATCATCATAAAAATACCAGAGTTCTTCTAATCGAAGAGGATCCCAAGGCTGTTCTTAACCGTGAGCACGACTGATATACCAGTTTCTAACACTCTGTAGAGGTTGCACACTTTAACCACAAATCGTGATTCCCATTCTGCCTCGGGTTCTAGCTTCCCCATTGATCACTACCAAGGTGACCTAGTAGGGTTTCACTATGTAGACTTTACAAAGATTCCCCAGAGGTCATAGCCACCCGTTAGTTTTCTCTAGTTTGATAAACACAGTACATCTCCCCAAAGGAAGGGTGACTAACAAAACAAAATCAAAGAACCTCTGCAACCAGCCTCGGCAGAGCAAGTACTGTGCCCGGACCCCATTGACGGCCCTACGGCGAGGCTAACTACTCCTCTAGTTCCTCTAATTAATCAGCTACGGGTGTCCCATTCCGCCCTCATGGTTGCAGTGTTATCCCGGGTTGTCACTCCCCAAATAGGTCCTTACGGAGAGGTACTCAGGAAACAGCGTGAGTCCCATAAAGTAATCACAAGAACCCCATCGGGATAACATCGTCGTGTCATAAATAATCACATCATGTTCATTGATTAAGTTAAAGCAATAGCCTAAACTAACCATGATTAACCCAAAAAGGTGAACAAAGGTAAGGTAAATATAGACCAGTCAATCCTTAAGTTCCGATAATGTAATGCGGGATAGTGAATTATAACGTAAAGTAGGACATGATAGGTCTGAAGACACTTGCCTTCACCAGGTTGTCGCTTAGAGGGATCTTCGGCAACACACTAAGGAACCACGGACTGCTCGTTGTCTAAATAAAGCGATCATACATTCAATACATTTGGAAAGTACAAATGAACAGCACATCAAACATGTATAAACATTGGAACACAATTCAAAAGATGTAGTGTTAAATAAAGGAGAATGAGGTCAAGTTATAAAATGAACTAATCCTAATTAGGAGTTGATTACTCTCTAAGTGTTTGGAACATACCCCAAAAGGTAAAGTAGTAATTTAAACAAGAAAGAGATTAAATCATAAGATGGACTAATCTCATTTAGGAATTTGATTATTCTTTAAGTGTTATCCCTAATTACATAACCTAATTCTATCCATTTCATTGAGACCTAAAAGTCGAGGGTCTCTTAAGTAAAATTCACATGCGAAGGGGTACGGGGTAATCTCGACCATCGGATCAGAGATCAACGGCCAGGATTAGATCGTGCGGGCATGGGCGCGCAGACGTGACTTACAGGCGTGGACAGGGCGTCAGCGAGCCAGGGCGAGCTGACCGGTCGGGCCCAACGACAAGGGCGTGGATGAGGGGGGAAGGGAGAAGGGCGGTTGGATCTGGATCAGAGGGCTACGATCAGATTCGATCTGGTTAAATCCAAACCGCCCGATCTCGTACGAACGCCCGAGATCTAACGGCTGGGGGTGGACACAGGCGCGGTGGCGCCACTCGGTCCCGCGACGAGAGCTCGCTGGAGACGAGTGGACCGGCCACGCCGGGGCTCCAGTGGCTTGGGGACTAGCTCGGGCGCGTTCAGGCGGTCTGGCGGACTCGGCCATGGGCATCGCGCCGGCGTGGGAGCACCAGAGGGCGCTGCACATGGCGAGGCGAGCTAACGGCGACGTGGGGCAACTCCGGCGAACAATCGCGCGCTAACCAGGGCAGTAACGGTTGAATTAAGGGCGTGGGCAGGTTGCTCACCACGAGGGGAAACGCTAGAGTCATGGGGCAACGGCGGTGGCGCAGGGACACGACAGGCGATGGTGGCGGAGCTCTGGCTGCGTAGGAACCACTCCAGTGAGCGCGAGCCAGACAAACTAGAGAGGGGGAGGGCACACCGAAGGGTGTCCCGAGCAGCTAACGGCGAGGCAAAACTCACTGAGGCAAAGGACAGGGCGCGGGCACGACGGTGATCGCAGAACGGGCAACGGTCGACGGTGAGTGGTGGCGGAGCTCTCTGTTCGCGTGGGCAGAGCGAGAGAGTGGGCGAGGGGGTTTGGCTGAGGGCGCAAGTGAGCGAGGGGATGTGGGCGAGTAGGGCGCGGGCGCGGGGACGTGGCCGGAGAACGTGCAGACGTGGGCGCGTCCACGGCGGGGGATCATGGGCGAGAGGTTAGGGACGGCTAACAGGCAGGGTCAGCGGGGCAGAGGGAAACGAGCGCGCGGGCGAGAGAAACGACGCCAATAGGCCTGGCCCACAGGGCAGTGAGAGAGAGAGGGAGACAGGGCACGCTGGAGTTGGCGCCGACAGGCGGGGCCCACCTGTTAGGCACTGAGAGCGCGCGGGCCTGGGCTTAGTGGGCCGGCTTGGGCTGAATTAGGTTTTTTTTTTCCATTTTCCAGGGAATTTCTAATTGCTTTTCTATTTATTTTCTCTAGGGTTTTCAATTCAAATTCAAATCAAGTTTCAAATTCAAACCAAATCAATAATGTGCAACAATTCAATAAATATTTGGGGTTCAACATGATGCAACATTTCAAGACTCATGTTTTGGGCAAAATAAAATAAATAATCCCTCACTAATTAAGCTAACCCTAGCCAAAAGAGAAAGAGAGAGAGAAACTAGAGAGAGATGGAAACTAGAGTGAGATAGAGAAGAGTAACACCTGAATTTGGATGATAATAAGAAGAATTTTTATATCCCCAAATTCAGGGTGTTACACCACCGTCTGCGCCCTTCCCTGCTGTGTCCAAGCTCGCCGAGCCCCTGCCCGCCTCGCCGGACCGTCCGAGCCTCGCCCGGACAGTCTGTTGCATGCCAAACCTGCCATGCCGAGTCCCTATCTCATCCGGGCCTTGCCCGAGCTCGCCGGACAGTCCACGCCCACGCTGAACCGTCCGCCATCGCGAACACTGCCCGAGCCACCGCACCGAACTACCGGCCACTCCTCGCCGTTCATCGCAAGGTTGAAGATAAACTGAAAATAATTTTGTTAATTTTGATATCATGTTTTGAGTTAGTTTATGAATTTATTAATTTTTGTTGTAATATTGGAATGTTGTGATTTGAAATTCATGTGTATGTGAATTATTGGTGTATGTACGTAAATGGTTATTAGGCATTTAATTTGTTTACAATGATTTTAGGATGTTGGATTAGAAGTAAGTACGGCAAAAATTTGGTAGAAATGTGTTAGTAGTTAAAATATTGGATAGATGATGTCATAATTAATTCTGTTTATGATGAATTTTAGAGTTCATTTAGAAGTTATAATCCAAGGTTCATTTAGGTTTACTAAAAAACTAATGGAAACTTCGTAACACGGAAATTAGTAAGTGGTGTAGAATTTATTATAGTGCAAGAATTATAGGTTAATCATTAGTCTAATTTATTATTAGATGTTTTGACCACTAATTATTATTATTGACGTTTTCTCTTAGAAAGAAAAGGATAAAAATAAAGGAATACCATTAGTCATAATGATAAAGATTAATTGATAATTTATTAAGTCATTACATCTGAGCAATGCTAGGTAAAATACTTTTGTAGTCACATGTCCATATAACCTTCACCAGTGATAATTCAAGTTAGATATTTTAGTGGATTAATAAAATAATTATGATTTAGGCATTATTTATAAGTATAGTTTGTGTAATATGTGATTGTTCATGTAATGTTGAATGTTACCTATATAATTATGTATGTTTATTTATTTGGTGTATGTTTTCTTTTGTAGGTACGATATGCGAATCAATATTAAAAGTTGAATGTGTGGTAGACAAACCAAACAGGTTTGAAGACGATCTGCATGACACGTTCGAGCAAGGCAAGTGAATTCTCCCTCTGAATTTCTATTTGTACCCAAGTAATGCATATAATAATGTTTGCTTTTCGGATATTTGCATAATTTGATGGGATTTGTCTAAATAGGATTTCCTAGAATTACCAACCCTATTCCATGATTACCCTAGGATAAACACTATGCTTAGCAATTTGTGCTACCGCTTAACTGGATAATTATGATGTCACTCGTTAATGATACTATGTTCCATAAATAAAGTTTATATTATACAGTTAACCCTGTTGGTCACTTGTTCTCAAATGCTATGAGTTGAGAACAAGGCAACACAAAATGTTAATGGTTAAACACCTTTGTCCTTCAAAGCATTATCTCCCTTCGGATATAATGTTTTTTAGACGAAGGTTATAAAGGACATACCTTCATAATCTCAGTATAAAATAATGAAAGTAGAAGCATATGAAACATGGAAAATAACATGAATAATCATATGATATTATTAGCATATTTTTATTATATCATCATGAATAAACATGAAAAATATTGAATTACATTTACACCTTTGGCTTAACAGAAGGTGAGAATCCAAGTGTGACGTGGAGATGAATACAGGACAGCGTGAACAGTATGGCGTTACTGTTCATCCATTTATAGGCACAGGATGCAGCCTGTGTAAAATTACATCCACGCCCTTGATATTTACTATTGACTTAAGAACAATCTATCGAGGACTAGATGGCCTTTTCCTCTTTAAGTCGGTTTCATTTTCCACTGTTGAGCCGAAGCTTCTCCACGCGTACCTTCGGAACTGGTTCATCCTTTTCCCAGACCATGCTTTTCATATTGTGTACAGCTTTATTCCGAGGCCAAAGGTCCCTGTGAGTGTATTATACTTGGAAAATATGTTAGTTGTGTTTTTGAGGACCTTCGAAAGATGAAGGCCCCTAATAGTGGCCCCTTGTAGTATTAATTTGTTATAATGACGAATTTAGACTGCGACGTGAACGAAGGCCTTAAGCTGAAGGTCCAAAAAAACTCCTTCCCTTCGCTAGAATAGCGAAAGTCAACGACAAACGGGGCCTGCCAAGTTGCAAAGCGCTAGGCGTATAAATATGAACCCACAGCGACAACATTTGATGCACCATTTCTGCTGCTTGCGTTATTTTCTCAAATTTTTAATTCTCGCTTAACAGCCCTCGCCTGATTTTTGAGCTTCGGTTAAAGACGTGTTTACTCCATGTCTTAGGAGAAGAAGATGACTGAGGAGAAGAAGCTGTATGAAGAGAAGAAAGTTGTGGATCCTTTTATTGCTTGGTTTTATGAGTCTATGGCTAAGACGAATACAGAGAAAATTACTAAGGAGATAATGAAGGGTTTGTCTGAAGATTCTGATGACAGTGATAGTTATGATGTGGAGAGTGGAGATGAAGATTCTGAGGACCGGCCCTGGTGGCCAAGCCACACCATTTTCGGAAAATCGACCATCAAACAAAGTCATATTGATGCCATGAGAGGGAGATATTTTTGGGACATTCTATTGTGAGGGTTGGAGGAGACAGCACTGCCCTTGTCCCTGAGGAAAATGAAGTTGTTATTTACCGAAGCTTCTTGAAGGCAGGCCTTCGGTTCCCGTTGAGCAAGTTTGTGGTTGAAGTGTTAAAGATATTCTAGATCTTTCTTCATCAGATTACCCCCGAAGCTATAATTAGGATGGGGATGTTTGTTTGGGCTGTAAGAAGCCAGGGGCTGGAGCCGAGTGCGAAGTGCTTCTTCAATATGCACGAGCTATTATACGAGACTAAGGCTACCAGCAAAGAACAATACCACAACAACTTCGGTTGTTACGGGTTCATTGCCCGTTCTAATGCAAGCTACCCGGTGCCAACTTACTGGAAAAGATGGCCCAAGGCCTAGATGGAGGAGTGGTTTTACGTCAAAAATGATCTGATTGAAAGGGAGGATATCAAGGAAATCATTCAGCGCCTCATCTGGTCTCGCTTCGGCCTCCGAAGGTCAAAGGTGGCTATCAAAGGTGACGTCGAAGCATGCCAAAAGGCCTTCAGCAATGTTTGTGCCTTCATTGGCACAAGAGATATAGTCCAAGAGCACATAGCCTAAAGGGTGTGGCCAGTTGTGAATAGCTGGGAAATGCCAAAGGAAACTACTGCGAAATCCAGTGAAGGTGGCTTAGTTCTAGTGAAATATACCTTCAGATTAAGGGAGATGTTTGACGAACCAAATGATGACTGGTTGAAATGCATTGAAGCTACCAGCGACGAGCTGCTTGGGACATATTCAAAGGACAAAGATGATGCCTTGTCCGCAGCCTTTGGTGGTCGGGGCAAGAAAAGATTGAACAAGGTGTTTGATGCAATTGGCTTCGTATACCCTTATTATCACTACCCATTGTGAAGGCAAGGAAAGAAGAGAAAAAAACTGCCGCTTTGTCCACTACTGATGTGCTGAAAGGCAAGAAGGTGAAGGTTCTGACCCATCGGCCGCGATATATTGAACCGGCTGTAGTGCCTAAATTTGATGAAGGGACCTCTTCAACTGCCGAAGCAAAACAAGCTGCTCCCACCATGCAGAGCGCTGAAGGATCGATTGTAGTGCCGAAGGTGCCTACAGCCAGGCCAGCCGAAGCCATGGATGATGCGACCGAAGAGCCTAAATTTGAAAAAATAGTGATAATACCAGAAATTCTGATCCCACCAGCAGAGGTAGAATTGCCGAAAGTGCAAAAGGCTCCTGTCGTAACTCCCAAGAGGAGGAGGATGGCCAGCGTGCTAGATGCTGTGATGGAGAAAACAAAGGCCTTGAGCCCTGCTCCTACTAAGAAAGTTGCCGAAGCTGTCAAAGTCCAGGCCGAAGATGAAGCTGGGCCTTCAGTGCCCATTGAGACGAAGGCTACCACGCCTGATGATAAAGTTGAGCAACAAACTTCAGATGCCGGCATGGCAACAAGGCAAGACATGATAGAAAAAGCAAAATCTCCTGCCCCCGAAGCTCCTGCCGAAGATGTTGATTACATTGTCCGACATGGTTCTGGGAAAAAATTATCCCAAGAAGAAATTTTAGTGTTAGTGTTCAATGGCACTAACGAAGATGATTTCCTGTACTGTCTCCCGGACAACTAAGAAATATCGGTTTTCCGGGAGATAGGCAAAAGTATGGGATTTCCAAAACTTGAAGAAGGCCTTTCGGCCATGTCGAAGGATGATCTTGCTGATAGCCTTGCATACAATAGTATAAAGGTACAGAAGCTGTTGACTTTAAAGTTTTAAATGAAATATTTCATTGTCATGCTTAATTCTTTCTTTTTCTTTCAGGGCTTAACTCTTAGCAATGCTTTGAGGGCTCAAAAAAGCGCCAAAGACAAAAGTTGTACAATAGCTCTCAGTAACCTTCACTCAGAGGTAATTGAGCTGAGAAACGAAGGTTTGGAGAAAGACAAAATTTTAATCTCATTGGTGAGTAAAATGAAAGAAGACGAAGCTAAATACAATGCTCAGGCCGAAGCACAAAAATCCAAGGTTGAAGACCTTTGGAAATAACTGGCTGAAGCCAAAGAAAATTATGAAGTTGCAAAGGCCAGCCAAGAAATAAGTGAATGGTGGAAGGCCAGGCTTGAGAAAAATATTGAAGAGCTTCGCGAATCCAAGGAAAGATGTTTCAAAAAATCCTTGGATTGCGTGAAAAATTTGAAAAACAGCTTTCCTAAGGTAGGTGCCTACTCCTCTGAGGAGAACTTCATTCGAGGCAACCTCGAGGCATTATCGAGTGGATAAGTGGGGAAGCCAAAGCTTTCGAGGAGATCCTGAGCGATCACGGGGACATTTGCACTTTCTCTGGCGCTCGAGGGATCGCAGCTATCTTGGAGAAGGTCAGCCGTGATCATGTTAAAACTGCTGCCGAATCTGAGGCTGCCTTCTCCATAGACAACATAAAGGACCCCTCGGCCGAAGCTACTTCAGTGTGCGGAAAATTTTATTCTGATATCTAGGTGAACGGTGGCTGGGAATTGGCCAGCAAAATTATAAGGAAGAATGAAAAAGACACCCATGATGCCCCAGAAGAAGCTAGGCATGCTGAAGAAGCTGCTGAATGTGAAAGGCGTATAGGTACTGTTTTTGAATTTCAGCTTTGGTACTTACTTTGTGTCTTCAAACTAATAGTTTGCCTATTACAGCTGAGCTATCACCGCTACCAGAGCTGTATAATCCCCTGGCTGATCCAGAAATGAAGGAAGCATTGGATATAATAGGCATTGCTAATTCCATTATCGATGAAGTCATCGATAAACTTTTGAACGAAGTCGCAGAAAAAGTCCTTAGAGAAGAGTAGACTTTATTGTAAAAATGTTTTGTAATATTTGATGTATGGAACAATTTGAAGGAAGATTAAGTTTCTATTGTAACACAACTATGTATCATTTGATGTATGAAACAATGAATCAAACATATAAGCTGTTGTAATTTATTTCTTTGCGATGTATGAAATTTACACACATACCGTTTTTGAGCCTTCGGCGAAAAATCACCTTCCCTTCTTTTCATGCTTCGAAAAGAAAGAAACCCCTTCTAGGACAGATCTTATAGAGTTGTCACCCGAAGTTTGCTTCGTGCCTTAGTATATTTTCATTCAACAAAGTGTTACAGAAGGTTTGCTTCGTATCCAATCGTCTTGTTGATGCGATATGATGTATGATGTGATGCTGTGCTAAATGATGCAATGATATGATGCAATGTTATGATGATGTTTGAACACCACTCATACACCCACATTGGAACACGGAAGACTCTGCATCCCCTTAGGAACGTCTTTGGAGTCTTTAAGCTCTGCATCCCCTTAGGAACGACTTTTCAGCTTCTTCACCTTCTATTTCGGTGGTATAAGTTTTGTATCCCCTTAGGAACGAATTTTGAACATCTTCGCCTTATATTACGACGGTATTTGGCTCTGCATTCCCTTTGGAACGACTTTTGAGCAGAAAACTTACTCTGTGTTCCCTTAGGAACGACTTCTTGCAGCTTCATCAATTTTTGGCTCTGCATTCCCTTAGGAACGACTTTTGAGCAGAAAACTTACTCTGCGCCCCCTTAGGAACGACGTTTTGTAACTTCGTCAATTTTTGGCTCTGCATTCCCTTAGGAACGACTTTTGAGCTTCGGAATTTACTCTGCTTTCTCAAAAACGTCTTTCGAGCTTCGTAAATCCATGAGGGAGATATAGGTGCAATTATTACATGGAATTGAAATTAAGTTCTCCATTACTTTTTTCTTGCATACAAAAAATAAAATGGCATAAAGATAAAGATACACCAATAGTAGGATATTCCTTAGTATATATGCTTCGATTCTAGTACAGTGCTATTGATTGTACGAGCTTCGGACTCCTCCCTGAAGTCGCGCTGCTGTTGGGCATGTTGATGCCCTTCTGGCTGCTGGCTTCGGGTGTGGGTGGGTGGCAATGGTGGTGGTAATGGGAGCTGGGGCCAAGAAGCTTGCGAATGACTTGCCGAAGCAACAGAGGTTGCAGGTTGATTACCCACGTATTCTGATATATAGGGAGAGTAGCACGAAGCAGTATGTAAGACCTTCTACGGCTGATTTTGTCGCGCCTCTACTTCAGCAATCTCCTATTTCTGAATGGTGACCTGGCAGGTTCTTGTAGTGTGGCCCTTGTCTTCACCACAGAATAAACAATAGAGCTTTCTGGGTTGATCCCCATACCTTCCTCTGAAACCTCTGCCTCCTCTGCCCCTTAGGGCTGGTGGCCTAAAAGAGCTTTGCTGTTGCCCTGAGGATTGTGAGCTATGCTGTGGCCTTTGAAGCTGGCTTCCTCTTTCATCGCACCGGCTAGAGTTGTGGATTGATCTGACATGCCTAGGGTGGATTCTTCCTCTGAAGCACCTAGTCATCTCAGAATACCTATAAGCTTCTTCCCTTCTTTGGCGGAATCATTATCAGCCTGGATGTACTCATCCATCTTCTGAAGAAGCTTCTCCAGGGTCTGAGGGGGTTTCCTGGCAAAGTATTGAGTCATAGGTCCTGGCCGAAGCCCTTTGATCATGGCCTCAATGACACTTTCATTGGGCACTATGGACACTTGTGCTCTCAGATGCAAGAACCTTTGGACATACGCCTGGAGGTATTCTTCGTGGTCTTGCGTGCACTGGAACAAAGCTTGAGTGGTAACCGGCTTCGTCTGGAACCCTTGGAAACTGGTGATTAGCATGTCCTTCAGCTTCTGCCATGATGTGATTGTTCCTGGCCGGAGAGAGGAGTACCAGGTTTGTGCGACATTCTTGACTGCCATGATGAAGGATTTCGCCATGACTGCAGTGTTGCCCCCATATGAAGATATGGTTGCTTCGTAACTCATCAAAAACTGCTTCGGATCTGAGTGCCCATCATACATTGGGAGCTGGGGTGGCTTGTATGATGGGGGCCATGGGGTAGCCTGCAGTTCTGCTGACAGAGGAGAAGCATCATCAAAAGCAAAATTTCCATGATGGAAATCATCATACCATTCATCATCATCGTAGAAATTGTCCTGAAGAAGCTCTCTGCGTTGAGGTCTTCGGTCCTGGTCATCTTGAGTGAGATGACACATTTCCTCAGCAGCCTCATCAATCTTCCTTTGTAGTTCGAAGATACGAAGCATCTTCTCCTTCTTCCTCTAGACTTGTTGATTAATGGCTTCGAGGTCCCTTATTTCTTGGTCCAGCTCCTCCTCCTAAGGCATTGGACTTGTAGCCTTCCTTTTTTGGTTTCTGGCTTCACACAGTGTTTCTTGGTTGACATCCAGTGGCTGCAGTGCAGCCCCTAGCCCTGAAGACTTCTTTGGCAGCATGACGAAGGTCACAGCTTTGCCGAAGGTGGTTGAATGAGTTCACCGGAGGTGGGCGCCAATGTTGGTCACTTGTTCTCAAATGCTATGAGTTAAGAACAAGGCAACACAAAATGTTAATGGTTAAAGACCTTCGTCCTTCAAAGCATTATCTCCCTTCAGATATAATGTTTTTTAGACGAAGGTTATGAAGGACATACCATCATCACCTCAGTATAAAATAATGAAAGTAGAAGCATATGAAACATGGAAAATAACATGAATAATCATATGATATTATTAGCATATTTTTATTATATCATCATGAATAAACATGAAAATATTGAATTACATTTATACCTTCGGCTCGACAGAAGGTGAGAATCCATGTGTGACGTGCAAATGAATACAGGACAACATGAACAGTATGGTGTTACTATTCATCTATTTATAGGCACAGAACGCAGCCTGTGTAAAATTACATCCATGCCCTTGATATTTACTATTGACTTAAGAACAATCTGTCAAGGACTAGATGGCCTTTTCCTCTTTAAGTCGGTTTCATTTTCCACTGCTGAGCCGAAGCTTCTCCACGCGTAGCTTCGGAACTGGTTCATCCTTCTCCCAGACCATGCTTTTCAAATTGTGTACAACTTTATTCTGAGGCCGAAGGTCCCTGTGAATGTATTATACTTGGAAAACATGTTAGTTGTGTTTTTGAGGACCTTCGGAAGATAAAGGCCCCCAACAAACCCGATGGTTAAACAAGATCATTTCGTATTAAATGGAACTTGGAGTGACCACTCAGGATAACAGTGCAACCATGAGTTCTATAATGGCTCTGGCTTTGGTAATTAGCTCTATAGACTTAGTGCTTAGCAACCCTACCTAAAAAGATGGGCAAGAGGCGGCAGCAGTGGTTTGGTGGTAGCTCATGTTAACATGGGGTGGTAGTCTTGGCTAAGTTACCTCATCCAGAGGGCCATCAATACTGATGTGGAAACATTAGCGGGTGGCTTTGTACTAAGGATATTTTGTGAAAGCCTCATAGTGGATCCCTATCCATTCACCTAGGAAGTGTTTATGGGTCCAATCAACCTAGGCTAGATGGGATACACGGCTTGTGGGTAAAGTTGTACCACCTCTATATAGTGTAAAACTGATAGGTCAGTCGTGCTCATGGTTAAGAGCAACATGGACCCTCACATGATAATTGAACTTAAAGATGGAAAATAAATCGTGATCCGATGATTCACATATGATTTGCTTAAGTGGTTTCACTTAAGTGTTTTTTACAATTTTGTACTTATGTTTAATTGGAAATTTTGGGATACACTTACAATTAGTGAGTCAGGCGTTGCTAATAAAATATTGACCAACTAAAATGCTTACCGCTTATCCATATCCTACCTTGTTAACTTTGCATTATTCCTCCCACTTGCTGAGCCCCAACCATAAGTGAGCTCACCTCTTGCTAATATTTTGATCAGAGGGTGATGACGAAGACATTGCAGATGACGTTGATGAATATTGAGTCTAATGATGCGCCAGTCACCTTCCTGTGGAAGAGTGTCCGTGTTTAATTCTGTCGTACTTTGATATTGATACTTTTTAAGATACTGTGATCTGGATGATATAAGAAAGTTACTCTACTCCCTTTTATGCCTTTATTGCATTGTATTTTGATATATTACACTTGTGATGTCAACATATGTGTGGAAAATGGATCCTGGCACACATATGCTATGCATTCGGTTTTGTCCCCAAAACCGGCTATGACACCTTATCACCATGATAAGTCATGACCCCTCGTCCTTCCATTACCTCCTAGACATGTCATCTTGTGAAAGCTCCTTGTTAGAACAAGAAAGCACACCTAGCATGCCATCCCTCCATGATTGTTGTGTCGCTAAGCAAAATGGTGCGACAACTTTGGTAGGGGCTCTCCTTAACAAAGAACCACACTCCGTCAAGAAGGAGGTGGAATACCAAGAAGGTTGCATTGAGCAACCCCTAAGGTGGCATGAGGGGGCCATAGAAGAGGTCAGCATGACCGACGCTACCTGCCTTGACAACCTCCATCAAGATGTTAAGTGACTCCACCAGCATCGTGCCAATGGAGCTAGTGCCTATTCCCATCCTTCCATCGGCAACGACACCATACCATAGGCTAGCGAAAACATTGTTGTTGTCAAAGTAATGTTACAGGCAACCTCGAAGACGGAGGACCCCTAATTTCACACCAGGGTTTTAGGGACCCAGGCGTGAGACATAATTACTAAGTGTGCTGGGACCAAGTCTCACACATATGATGACTCATGGTACAGAAACGAAAGTCACGTCTTTACTATATAATAGGAGTTCTGTACAAAATAAATAAATAATTAAATCATATGGAGACAATGATCTAGCAACCCAAAGTTGACTGGGAGACGACGACCTAGATCACTCACGAACTCATCACAGCATCCTCCATGCGCCTCATCCTGCGGTACCTGTTCTTGACCTATGGGGGGTGTGAGATAGCAAAGTGAGCTCACATACGTTCATCGCTCAACAAGTTGTGGGGAATAATGTGCATGAACTCGCCAAAGGTGGGAGCCCATGTGAAGTGTAAGGCTTACCAAAAAAGGATGGTTGAAGCTGAGCATTGCTTTTAAAGTTGGTCAAAATTTTATTAGCAGTTACTAGGTATAAGTAGATACCAACCCAATTAAACAAGAGATCAAGATTAATATCAACACCCACAATGCAATGCAAATGACAAATTGAATTTAATTCCATAAGTTAATCATGTGAGGGTTCGAGACGCTCATGATACGTGAGCACGACTGATATACCAGTTTTACACTCTGCCGAGGTTGTGCATCTTTACCCACAAGTCGTGTTACCCATTTGCCACGGAGTTGATCAGACCCCATACACCTCTACCAAGGAAGCGAGGCAGGGTACCACTACGAGGCCTTTACAAACTTCCATTAGCTTCAAAAAACCCGCTACAGTTTCTAGGAAGCGCAATGCAGGGATCTCCCGTCTGATCGACATCACAGCAAAATCAGCCCGAGAACCTCCCTACACTGACCACTCCCCTACTGCCCTTACCCCTTTCGGGTAAGGTAATCCTCCACTAGCTTTCCTAATTAGTCAGCCAAGGGCATCCCATACCACCCTTGTGGTAGCACTGTTTTCCTGGGTGGTTCTCCATGTTGCAATTAACAATATGATCTTATCATGATCAATAATTAAACAACAACATAATTGGAACATGATCATAATGAAACATTAGTTTCCCAAAACTAGGTAGAGCAATAGCAAATCTACCCAATAATTCATCTGTTTGCAAGGTGGGGAACAAACAATGCTAGGGAAACCTATTAGGTCCCATCAAATTAACCTGAGCACGTCATAATGATTAATAGAAAACATTATTAGGTAAAAAGGAGTGATCAAGGGCACAACTTGCCTGGGACTCAAGATTCCAGATACCAACTTGATCTTCAGATGACTCGTAACCTCGCTGCTATTCGTAGCAATACAAACAAACATGGTATAGGCAAAATTAATGTCACACTAAGCATAAGCACAAACAGCTTAAGAGTATTCTACGTGATCCTACGAGAGCGTGGGTTCAAGAACCACTAAATTCGGAGTCACGGTTAAGAAGTTATGATCCCATGAAGTTTTATGTGCTCAGATAGTTAAACATAGGCTAAACTATCCAAAGGTTCAATTTTTGTCAACATATTATGTATCAAAATAAGGTTACTAGATTGTAGTTAACATTAATACGAATTTAATGCAGCTGGACGGGTTAAATCAGAGCTAAAACGTAGGAGTTATTGATTTTCTAAGCATTTAGGATTTATTTTTATACTTGAAAATCAATTTCCACGTTTGTTTTATTATCTCTGAACTTGGACGGACTGCGGGTGCTATTTGTTAGAACTCAAAGGTTTGTTCTGCAAATGTTTTTAACTATACGCGATACTCTCTACACCGAGGTGGCCTTCGGGTTGATTTATAAAGAGTAGAGGGGCTCTTTAACAATTTTGCCTACACCAAAGGGTACAGGCGCATAGTAGCCATCCAATCTGTGTACAGCGGATGAGATTAGATCCTATGACGTTATAAACCAGTACAAAGTGTGAGCCATTGGATCAGCGATCCAGGGCCCAGATTTAATGAGGACGCGATCTAATCCAGACCATGCCTTTCTCATCTGACGGTACCGGATCACTCTAGCCAACCGCCAAGATGACCCAATCCCCACCATTAATCACACGATTCAACGGCAACTGTTTTTTCCCCCTTCAGACCCGGGCTAGGGCGGTGCCATGCAGGATTCCACGATGGGCATTGCCAGCGTATGCGGCATTAGCTGACCAGGTGCCCATCTCCCCTTGCGAACAAGCGCTAAGAGGTCAAACAGGCGAAACTTTCAGCGGTGCCCAATCTAGCGCACCCGTGGTGGTCGAAACTGGCAACGAAGAGATGGGGATGCGCGGTGGAGTACTTGCTCCGGCGAGCCATTGGCGCCGCACTGCCCGGAAATTACCGTGTTACAACTAGCACTACTCGATGCGGACTTGGCTCGGAGCTATCAAGGGAACTCGTACCGTGGTTTGGTGCGCAGGAAGGTCGACAACCACGCAGGCGGCAAGTCGCGGCGGTGATGAATCTCGACGAGAAATTCCCAGAAATTTCGAGCGGCGCGACTTCGACCGCCCCACTACAAGCCTAGGGAAGCCCCAAGGCACAACAACAGGACTTCGGTTGCATGCACTATGAAGTTCACCCACGGTGGCTCGTGTTTCCTTCCCCTATCAGTGGTGTTCGACGCGGTGACCCAGGCTTTATAGGCACGCAGAGTCCGCGACAAGACCAGCTACCCACCTAGCACAAGTTGCGCGGTTGTCGCGCCAAACCCCGAAGATTGCGGACAGCGGGCGAGAAGGATTTGACGAGGTTTGTTCGGGTCAGCCATGAGGAGGAGAGCGACCTAACAAGTGGGTCCTAGGCGTCCGTGACCAGACGCGTGCGACGTGTGGATGGTGGCTGTGACATGGTGGGACCCACATGGCGGTGATGGTGTGTGTGTGTCCAGCCAAGGCGCGCGTGGTTGAAGGGTGAAGCTGATCAATGGGGTCGGCCTAGCAGTGGCCACAAGCCCAGATCTCAGCTGGTTGGGCCGTGCGGGATAGTGGAGAGATGGGGTTAGGTGATCCAGCCGAGTGGGAAAGCAGCCCAACCTAGATTTTTCCATTTTTATATGTTTTCCTATTTCTTTTGTCTCCCTTTTCTTCTCCATCTTCAATTTGAAATAATTTATTCTAAATTCAAATTCTTGTTTTGAATTTTAGACTCCCAATCTCAGTCATACAATCCAAATCCTACTATTTTCAATATTTTAATCTCCTTCCCTTTTTTAATTCTAGCCACAATAGATGATTTTATTACAAGTTTCTTTTCTCCTTTTATACTCTAATTTATAATTTGAGGTCAAATTTAAATTATGATTCCTTACTTCAATAAAATGTATCACCACCCATTTATAAGTATGAGATGCACAGTCCTTTATCCATTTATTGGTTACCTGACTATTTTAATATCATTATTTGATTATGGACATGAAAGGTCCTAATAAATTTCAAAGGTTTACAAAAATTCTCACAACATCATTACAAATATATCTATTTATTTATTTTATTAGTATTATTATTATTATTATTTTCTTCTACCAATTAAGGGCTTTACACCTAAGTGGAAGCCATTTATCTCAAGCTCCGAGGGTTAATTGAGAACACAACCAATCAACATTTTGAGATGCTTCCAAACAAGATATCTCCTTGTCAAGAGGAATAAGCCAGCAGATAAATCACCAATCCTAACCCTAGAACTAGGAGATAAACCACGCTCCCTAGCAACCCCAAATATCATGCACCCTAGTGCATTAGTAACTAGGAAGAACGCATGACACATGTGTTATCCTTAATCCATGCTACCTTGAGTAGACAATCCAGGATGTGTGCCTAGGCGAGGACAATGCCCATAAAAGTAGGATAAAATGCTTGGGGTCAAGGGCGTTCAACCACATCATCTAGACCACCAAATTCCCTTCTATCCTTGGCAAACATTTCCCAATTTGATGGGACAACTAACCCATCTGTTTGGCTCAAAGACTACAATCTTACCTACCACATGGGAGGGGTAGAGGATGACATGGAATCCTCTAGTACCTCCCTATTCACCTAGCATAGTTAGCCTGGCCTTGACTCGAGTACTACCTAGAAGGATTCATCTAAGGGTGGCCCAACCTTGAAAGTATATTTATAAGTAACTTCCAAGGGACATGCAAAAGACATGGAAACCCCTCGGACCTAAAAAGTTGCAAAGAATGGCTAGACAGAGCTCTATGGGGCTACAATAGGCGACTATCTAGGTGATTCAATGAGCTACCTGGCGTAAGTGACGTCGACGTGATTGGATCGTTCATCTATGGCACAACCAACAACCTTTGATGCATAAGCTTAGTTGTAGTAGGCCCAAAACCATCAATGAGCTAATGACGATTGCTAGTGGCTAGGCGTCTAGAGAGGAGGCAGTAGGCACCATCTTCAATGATCAAGCAAAAGGTCACCCCAATGGGAGGATCAATGGTGTGACCCTAGAGAGAGCATGGGGAGAAGCGACACCAACATGATGACCTATCCCAACAACATGACAAAAGGATGGTCGCTGTCGGTGACCGGCCAACCCAAGCTCCATGACCTCCATGACCAATGTGTGGTCCGTACGACCAGTGCGAACGTCGTGGCTAGAGGGCTTGGCAACATGTGGAGCCTTGTTGGTTCAAAACAAACTCATGAATGCACATTGCCCACAACAAATGGTCGTCCCATTGGGCATAAGTACCAAGAGTACGAGCTCCTCTAGAATTTACTCGCACCATAACCCAACGTCGCACCCTCCAGCGAAACACCATTGGAAGAGGCAACACCATGGGATGACGATCGCTTCCCCGAGACTGATGGATGTCTAGCAATCTTTGATGGCCTTGCTTAATGTGGGCACGCCATCTGACAACTAACTTACCCACTTGGTCCCTAGACCCACAAAATTAAGAAAGAGATAGAATGGAGTCCGGCGCCGGGTGTGGGGCTGACATAAACTTTAGACTAGGTGGAGCGGCAAAGAGTCACCATGCGTGAGTATCACCCTATATATCTTGAACTAGTGAAAGACAACACCATTCATAAGTGACATGGGTCGGCACCATCATATTCCTCGAAGTAAGAGTCCTCCCCCTAGAATGATGGTGGCGGCCATTATATACGCCTCGGTGGTGGTTGAACTACATCTGGACAACACCATAAGGACGTACGACCAAAGGGGTAAAGTAGCAACAAGACACATGCATGCAAGGGGCAAAGCAACCAACGATGCCACCCTCTCGAGACAAGGTTAGTGGTTCCGAGTTCAAAATTTCTCTATATGTTACGACAACCACATCAACTACTACAGGTAAGGCAAAAAACATAAAGAATAAGAGGGAGGAATAAGGGCATGAG
This sequence comes from Zea luxurians, assembly GCA_029449295.1. Lineage (NCBI taxonomy): Eukaryota > Viridiplantae > Streptophyta > Magnoliopsida > Poales > Poaceae > Zea > Zea luxurians. The sequence goes on along the minus strand of JAOPSE010000010.1, from coordinate 15,409,240 downwards.
ACTAGAGGCAGATCAATCCATATGCCTACTTGACTAAAACCCATAACCACGTCCATGACCAACTATTGGTGCATGGAGTGCCTTATATAGATTGGTCAGCCGCGATACCTAGAGATGGTAATGGGTACCCGAAACCCGAATACTCGACGGGTTTTACCCGATATGAAGGCGGGTACGGGATGATTTCTCTACCCGCGGGTATGTTAATGGGTAAAAACATCTACCCGTTGGGTAGACGGGTACGGGTACGGGTTGGAACTAGCCATACCCGTCTACCCATGGGTAAAATATACCCGCATCAATACAACTATAACCATCTAATAGAGGCCATCTTAGCTAAAATAAAACCCTTCTCTAGCTATCATTTGTCTAGATACCAAGTTATGTAATCATATGATTTGTTATATGTGAAGTTGAAGTTGTTTTTATATGTTTATTTAATATTTTGAGTGATTGGCATATTGGAATTTAAGACTTTCCTAGCAGGTACGGGTTACCCAACAGGTAAAAATACTCGCGCGGAAACGGGTATGAGTAAAATTTTATACCCGCGAGTATATATGGGTAACCCAATGGGTAGAATTTTTTTTGATGGGTACGGGTATGGAATGGTACTACCCGACAGGTATGTACCCGTTGCCATCCCTAGCGATATCTAGACGACGCCTTGATCAGTAAGAACCTGCATGACCTTCACCTTTGTCGTTGACCACCATCACCAGACTTCACACCTGTGCACACAAGATAAGAGACATGTTACACCAACAACCTCACGTTCTAGTTAGTCCACCACAACAATAAAAAAGAAAATTTTCGAGGGCCAAAACTGATGGAAATAAGGACTATACCACCAGAAATAAGCTATCTCCGACAACTTTTGACTTATTTTCGACAACAGCCGTCCCTCGGACTTAATAGGTCGGAAATAGTCTAATGTCTGACGGTTGTCGTTGAACATAACTTATGTCCGACGGACGAAAAGGGCCATCGGCTAGTGGGCCCCACACCTTTAGTTCCGACAGCCTACATACAAGCCGTCGGACATAAGGCACGTTATGTCCGACGGCTTGCATGGACGCCATCGAAAGTCACCGGTTTAAGGTCCCACGGCGTTAAGTAGCAGCCAAACATAAGGGTTGTCTTATCTCCGACAGCTATTAAAGGACGTCAGACATAACAATTTCTAGGGGTAGAAAACCCCCCATTTTTATTCATTTCTCACATTTACAAAAATATACAGATATTGTATTTTGCATATTATCACACATACACTCTCATACAGGGAAATCACATTCAAAATTACATTCACAAATATCAATTCACATTCTCAAACATCAATTCACATTCACAAACACATCGCAACATCACATATAGTTTCTTATCCACATTGATTCAAATATTGTCATAGTTCAACATTCACATTCACATAGTTTGAAATCCACATTCACATAGTCTTTGGCATCAACATTGACATAGTTCCAAATCAAACACAATTCAACATCTGTCACACATATCCGTCACCTAGTTGGTTGGAGTTGTAGGCACTTTTTCCGGCTGGACTCTAGGTGTTGAAAATGTTGTTCACCAAAGAAGTCGAGGTGTCGTCTTGACCAGACGCATCCCTAGGTGCGACAACTGAAGCTGGAGGTGTCTCAAAGCCCTGTAACACACGCACATGAGATAGTAACCACTAAGTTCTTCATTTGAAACACATAAGGGCATATATGTACATAGCATACACGCATATATGTACATACCACATGGAATTATGGCGGAGGTGGAGGCGACAACATTGGCGGTGGCAGTGCTAGGTTCGGAGGTGGCACCCCATATGTTGGCATCCGGACGCTCGCTTGTTGTGCCAGTTGCTACAAATTAGATACAAGTAATTGTTGGGAAAATAAGGTACATATCATAAGTTTGTAGTTGTTACGAACAAAATGTTACTTCAACTTACTAAGAGGAGAGCCTGATTCTAGGCCATGAAGTTTGAATAGTACTCGTCCTTCTTCTGGTACTCAACTTGCTGCCTCTGATACTCCATCTGTTGCTTCAAAACTGCTTGATGATAATCTGCCTGCTTCCGCAACACTGCAATCTCTATGTCCTGGGTGGAGGATCGAGAACGAGATGCCTGTGAGGACGAGGATGCAGACTATCATCCACGGCGTCTCAGCTCCCTAGAATCAATCGTAGAATAAAAAATACCCAACCTACAAGAGTGAACCATGGACTTAGTAGAGTAAACCATGGACTCAATTCAATCGCAAGCATATGAGCATAACTTTGAAATCCAAATGAAATACTCTCACCGTCCATGGTCTTATCCTCCTGCGCTACCACATGCTGCCTGAGGGTCCATTGGCTAGCTCCTCCAGTCGTAGTCCTGCCTATGGCGCTGAACCATCTCCTGCCCATATGAATCCTAGAGGCAAACATGCCTAATATAAATGAATCATCAAGTTGATGCACAAACACATAAACTCACTAGATGGTCGGTGGTTGTATGAGTGCATAAAACATCAGGACTCTAGGGATCAAAATCCCTATGCCCTTGCATATACACTTCGACATCCGTAGGCATATGTCTAGTTTTGACTACATGTACATAAAAGTTAGAATGACACATTTCTATGTATTTTGAAGTTAGAACATACTATGACATACCATTCGCTAAGCCAAGCGCACATGTCCATTGCTGTCATAGTTATGGAACAACTCAGTACCACGATTTCCCCTGTTCCTTTCGAAAATGGTGCGAAACTCAGGGGAAGCCCACCACCTGCACAATGCCTGATAACCCTCTAATCGAGTGGCCATCCAAGGTACAGACACCTACATGAAATGTTTTTCATTCAAGAAAATTGATGCATTAACATGTGCCCAAAACAAGAATCATCAAAAAGGATAAAAGAGGCAACAACTTGTTTACCTCAAGGTATTGCTCCTCCTTAAGGTAAATTGATTACCACTCCGACTTGGTCTTCGCCATCGGCCGGTCATCATCACTTGCCCTGTACCATGCCTTTATAGAGGGGTTATGCTGCCGAGACTACGCAGGAGCATATACCTTTGTCATAAACATGGACTTTGTCGGTCACCCCAAGGCTGTCTAATAAATGAGCAATTATGGCCCAACACACCTCATATGCGTGACATGTGAGGTGTGTTGGGTCGAAATGGGTGACGCCTAAGTTTCATTTGTTGACACTATGATATACTTAACTAGAACCATCGTGCATTATTACATAGTTCAACCAATAAACCACCAATACAATATTATATACAAAATAACATTGCCATAGGTGACAAATCATATAAAATGACCTTATTTCCGAGGGCATAATAATTACCCTCGGAAATTTAAAATTTAAATTATTTAAGCACCACTAAATGAACTAAAACAAGCTAATTTAATTACATAATCAAATTTCCGCAGTCGGACATAACAAACTAAACAATATTTAACATAAAAATCATTTAATTCTAAAAAATGACTACTAGCAAACAATTCATGCATCTACAAAATTGTACTACAAAATAAGAATACTCACTTATATGATAGCGGGATCGGCGTGGCCAGCGGCAGGCGGCATAGGGTCATACATGGTCAGGACGTGCACCAGTGGGCACGGGCGCCGGCGGGGTCGGGCGCGGGAGCTGACGAGGGTGCCACGGGCTCCAGCGAGGCGAGCTCCGACGAGGGCGGTTGCGGGCTCTGGATGGGTCTGGAGCGGGAGCCGGCTAGGGCAGCTACGGGCTCCAACAATGGCGGACACGGGGTTCTGGCATGGCGGGCTCCGGCGATGTCGAGTGGAGGCGGCGTGGGAAATGAAACGGCGCGGTCGGGCGCCATCAGCTTACAATTAATTATTTCCGATGACTTGTCTCATAGCTGTCGGAAATAACAATTTGCAGCAAGGGCAGAAAAACCCCTATTTTTTGTTCATTTCCCACATTTACAAAAATACACTGATATCATAATTTCTAGATTATCACACATACACTCTCATAAATTACACATTGCAACATGACATATAGTTTCAAATCCATTCAAATATAGTCATAGTTCAACATCCTCATTCACAAACATCAATACACATTTACAAACATCAATACACATTCACATTCTCAAACATCAATACACATTCACAAACACATTGCAACATCACATATAGTTTCAAATCCACATTGATTCAAATATAGTCATAGTTCAACATCCACATTCACATAGGTTGAAATCCACATTCACACAGTATTTGACATCAACATTGACATAGTTCGAAATCAAACACAGTTCAACATCCATCACCCATATCTGTCACTTAGTTGGTTGGAGTTGTAGCCACTTCTTCTGTATGGAATCTGGATGTTGAAAATGTTGTTCACCCAAGAAGTCGATGCGTCGTCTTGACCAGACGCATCTCTTGGTGCGACAACTAAAGCGGGAGGTGTCTCAAAGCCCTGTAGCACACGCACATGAGATAGTAACCACTAAATTCTTCATTTGAAACATATAAGGGAATATATGTACATAGCACACATGCATATATATATACATACCACAGGGAATTGTGTCGAAGGTGGAGTCGACCGCATTGGCGGCAGCAGTGCAAGGTCCAGAGACGATATCCCATATGTTGGCATTGCGATGTCCACTTGTTGTGCCAGTTGCTACAAATTAGATGCAAGTAATTGTTGAGAAAATAAGGTACACATCATATGTTTGTAGTTGTTACGGACAAATTGTTACTTCATTTTATCGAGATGTGAGCTTGATTTTAGGCCACGAGGTTCGAATAGTACTCGTCCTTTTTCTTCTGGTACTCAGTTTGCCGCCTTTGGTACTCCATCTTTTGCCTCAAAACTGCTTGGTGATAATCTGCCTGCCCTGTGAGGACGAGGATGCAGACTGTCGTCCATGGTGTCTCAGCTATGAAAAACTAGAACAATCATGTATCATTACATAGTTCTACTAATAAACCACCAATACAATATTATATACGAATAAACATTGTCATAGGTGACAAATCATATAAAGTGACCTTATTTCCGAGGGCATAATAATTACCCTCAGAAATTAAAAATTTAAATTATCTAAGCACCACTAAATGAACTAAAACAAGCTAATTTAATTACATAATCAAAATTTTAGTCGTCGAACATAACAAACTAAACAATATTTAACATACAAATCATTTAGTTCTAAAAAATGACTACTAAAAAACAATCCATGCATCTACAAAATTGTACTGTAAAATAAAAATACTCACTTATCCGATGGCGGGATCGGCGTGGCCGGTGACGGGAGGCATAGGGGCGGACGGGTGCGGGCGCCACTGGCATCGGGCACCGGAGCCAGTGAGGGCCGTCGTGGGCTCCGGCAAGGCGGGCTCTGATGAGGTCGGCCACGGGCTCTGGTGGGGTCAGGCGTGGGAGCCGGTGAGGGCGGCCGCGGGCTCCGGCGAGGGTGGTCGTGAGCTTCTAGCGAGGCGGGCTCTAGCGACGTCGAGTGGCGATGGTGGCGGCATGGGAAATAAAACGGCACGGTCGGGCGCTGTCAGCTTAAATTTAATTATTTTTGACGGCTGTCAGATAAGCAGTCGAAAATAACCTTATCGTCAAGAGGTACTTGATACCGTCGGAGGTTTGTTTTACTTCCGACGGCTGGCTTGTAGACCATCGGAAATTAAGAAGCCATCGGATTATATTCGTTTTCCTGTTGTGCACCCAACTGAACCAAAAACGTTATAGTTGTTGACAATCACTCATCGCAACCCGAACCAAAAGGGTACATATCAACCTTGTGTTCATAATATATTTCAATACAAATTACAAAAGTCATAATACATGGAGGGGGTATGAGTATATGATAATTTGGACCATAAATAGATCTATGTGCTAAATTAATGAGTTGAAATTGTCTTCTTCCTTTTAGTTGCTCCCATTGTTTTCGTATCCTGCGTGCTCTCTTTTGGAAGGATTAGCATGTTCCTTGGCATTTCTTGACTGGAATACTGGATGCTGAAAACATGTACTCCCTCAATGTTAAATTATAAGGGATTCCAATTTTCTTGAAAGGTCAAAATATCTCAAGTTTAACCAACTTTATATTATAAAATGATAAAATACCCACTAAGTATCTCATTATACTTTTTTATCAATTATATTGTTATAGTATATCTATTTGATGTCATAAATTTTTATAATTGGTTTTATAATTTTGGCCAATTTGAGATCCTTTGAATTTCTAGAAAAGTTAAAATAGCTTATAATTCTAAGTAGATGGAGTACCAATTAGGTGAAAAAAACCCTTTTAAGAAGATCTAAACTAAAGGAAGAAAACATATAAAAAAATATTGTGGAACTCAGGCACCATGTCCGTCAGTAGACGTTGCGGCTTTGTTGGCTCAACGGCGGCAACCATCCTTTGATTTTTCTCCTAAAAAGTGACAACAGCGCCTGCACTGATCCGTTGCCTGTTGATGGGCTGGTCACGTTATACAAAACTAAGAATACTGTCTGTTGGTCACGTTACACAAAATTAAGAATATTGTCTGTTATTGTCTATTTAGAGCTAGTTTAGCAACCCATTTTTCTAAGGTATTTCTTTTTTCTAAGAAAAAATGTTCATTTTTTCTAGATAAATGGGAATCTTTTAAAAAAATAGTGGAGTTGACAAACTAGCCCTTAGATTTTTTTACGGTCAACCTTTTAGCTCTTATATAACAGTTGAATTTTATAGTACTAGTATATAGCATGTGCTATGATCCCAAGGAGGGAAGGGATCGATGACGACATCAGCATCAGAGGGGGGGTTGAAAGCGGCGATGGGGCGAGTGAGGGGATGAGGGAGGGGGACAGGAGGCTGAGGGCGGCGTGGTCGCTAGGGAGGGATAGGAGACATGATCTAAATAATATTGTCCACTAGATTTGATAGAGTAAGGGTGGGTTATCCAGCGGTCTAAATCGTTGTTTTGACGGTGCGTTATGTTTGGATATAATTTGTGATTTAATCGAATGAGTTTTGTAAAATTTAAACTGATGGATTATATAGTGTTATAGATTAATGTTGGGTCGTCCACTTATTTCTCATAAATATTCTTGATTCTTGCGCTGCAAATTAGTACATCCCATTCTCGTTTCTCCTCTTCCGTAGCAGCGTATAGTCCTTTACTCTGTTAGACGGTTATGCTTTTGTACCAGCTGAGTCAGATGATGAAAAAACTATGTACAAAGTGATAAGCCATTATGCCTTGACTGCTTTATAAACAAAATGCAGTTTTCGATTTATACCATCAAGATTGCATTTAAGGCTTTATTTGGTTATTTCCATTTTACACGAATTAAAGAGGATCGAGATAGATTGAGAGAAATTTTGACTTGCTATAGATTTAAATCCACCTAATCCCCTACAACTTATATAGATTGAGATTAAAACAAACAAACTCTCTAGTAAAACCTTTTTATGCCTGCTCATTCAGTTCCTACTTAGGTCTAGTTTGGAAGCGAGAGAAGATAAGATAAATCCAAAGAGGAAAAAAATTCTCTTAAATAACTAAGTCTTATTCAAATGACACTATTTGAGATTCCTCACCCGGAAAAAAGATAAATCCTAAGGAAATTGAGTTTCCAAACTAGACCTCATAATAGTTAGTATACGAGCATATCAGCACTCGGGCATGCGTGACAACAACCGGTTTTAGTGCACATGCCATCGAGACAAACAGTTTGAGTTGGAGAAGGTCGGCCATGGTAATTTCTTCTTTAGGGCATGTACACTTTATTTAATATGGGGTGATGGGTTTTAAGATTAAATGAAAAAAATACATGAGACACTCTTTTCGCAAATAGCTCGTCTCTATATGACTATACCTACATATTTCTATTCCTATATATTAATAATATCATGCACTCGGTGCTTGCTTAAGTAAATAGAGCACCTTTTTGAGCTTATACACATGAGAGGGATAGTTATTGTTTTCAAAGGCGGGAGGTTGCTTAACATATACTTCTTCTTTGATTGGTCCGCTGAGGAATACAATTTTCACATCTATTTGAAACAACTTGAAATCATGGCAAGTAGCATAGGCTAATAATATGAAAATGGACTCAAGCCTAGCTACGGGTGTTAAAATCCAAACCTTCGATTGGTGAATAACCTTTGGCCATAAGTCACGCCTTGTTCCTTATCACCACACTATGTTCATCCTATTTGTTACGAAAGGCACACTTGGTATTTACAACATTTTGGTTAGGATGTGGTACTATGTTTAAAATCTCATTCCTCTTGAAATTGTTGAGCTCCTCTTGCATATATATCACCCAGTCTGGATCCTTTAATGCATCTGTAAGGAAAATGGACCCTAACCCATTTGCCTAAATGATTTTGGTGTTTGATGATCAACATAACTTATGGACTAATGTGTTTGCTAGTGTTTGTATTTGTAGTTTACAGGATGCGAAGAGGACTAGACTAAGGCACTGAGGATGCAACACCTCAAAAGAAGACATAAAAGATGAGTAGAAGTCTAAGACTCAAGAACAAAAGAAGCCTAAGGAAATAGCGAAGAAATCCATAAAGTGGGCAGCCAGCCAGCGCCCTAGAGGCGCACCGGACAGTGAACAGTATCTGTCCGGTATGCACCGGACTATCCGGTGGGACACCAGGCGGTCTGCGCAGAGAGGCTCACAACTAGGCGCTCTCGGACAGTAGCACCGGACTATCTGGTGTGCACCAGACAGTCTGGGTAATGGTCAGATCCAACGGTCTGCTACATACCTCAACGATCGGTTGATGTGGCCAGAGCACCGAACAATGAACAATGGATGTCTGGTGCGCCTGACAACACAATAGTCTACTTTCTGTCCAACGGCTAGAATTGTGGGGGAGGCTATAAATACCCCACCAACCGGGCATTTGAAAGTGTGGGAGCTCAAGCAATATACCAAGACATATTGTACACATTTCCAAGTGATCATACACCCAAGTGCTTAATAGAATCACTCAGTGATTAGCGTAGGTGCTTTGCGAAGTGCTTAGGTTAGTTAGAACGCTTATGCACTTGCTCTAGGTGAATCCTAGTTAGTTGAGTGAGTTTAAAAAAACCACACAACCCCTCGGCTCTTGCGCGAGTCATTGTAATTGTACCGAGTGGGGTGACAGTCTTGCAACACCGTGACAACCGAGTTTGTGTCACGGTCACCACCATGTACCGGAGGGAACGAGGCCCGTGGCATTTCGGCCAGAAGCTCGATAGTGGAGATGGCGGGAGCTTCCGAGAGGAGCCGAAAGTGGAGCACCACTTGCGCATGGAGAAGGCCCATGGCTCTCTACGGAGTTACTCGACCGAGGTGCTTGGCCCTCGCGTGGGCTACCCTTTGCGTAGAGGCATCAACGAGGATTAGTCGGAACCTTGTGTGGTTTCGGATACCTCGGTAAAAATACTAGCATCATCCACGAGAGTTTGCATCTCTACCTTGCTCTTTACCTTACACATTTATATTAAGTATTTAAGTTTTAATCTATATTTCTTAAAAGATACATTGGTCAATCCTAAAACTTGTTCCCCTTTAGCAGTTTATGAAGATTCTTCATCCCAATATGGGCAAGTCGGCGATGCCATAACAAACCCATACTAGTTTTAGCTATTAAGCATGTGTCAAGTTTGGCTTTATCATTTGAAAAATCAACTAGACAAAGTTTTCCCTTTAACACACCAAACTATGGTCTAGGGAATCCACCAAAAATACATTTAAAATGGAATGCTCGGTGGTGATTGTGATTTTACCTAGACCTCTTACCTTACCTTTACTCCCATCCCCAAATGTAATAGCATCTTGGGAGTCTTTTTCTTTTCATAGGATGAGAACATATTCTTATCACCCGTCATGTGGTTTGTGCGTCTACTATCAATAATCCAACTTATGCCTCGAGATGCATAAACCTATAAAACATTTAAGGCCTTGTTCTTAGGTACCCAAACGATCTTGGGTCCTTTTACATTAGCAATAAGCACCTTTGGTACGCAAACACAAGTCTTTGAGATCTTGTGTCGAGGCCCCCAATATATTTGGCAACTACATTGTCGAATTTGTTCGTAAGCATATAAGAAGCATCAAAAGTATGAAATGACATATGTGGTCTATTTGATGCATTCTTAATCTTCTTCTTAGGTATTTGACCAATTTTAGTATGAGAGTCAAAATGCCTAGAATGAGATGCTTTTGATTTAGTGACATAAGCATGATGAACATTACTGTTATGAGCCTGAGCAATCTTAGCATGGTCATTCTTAGGATAAATAATATAGGAATCATGATCTTGAACAATTGGAGTTTTGCCCTTTAATGGGCTCCAACGTGATACACAGGCCAACTGCCCAATAGAAGGTGTCACGGCACCAAAATAGAATCTAGACGCTGACTAGTTTTGATGATTCATGTTGACTCCAGATGAATTTTAAGTCGGGACTAGTTTGGTAGGTTAGCTTATCTCCTTACCTTTCCAACCATATCAAGCCCGACCCAATTGGAGTTCAGATGTGTCTTGGGCGTACGTGTTAGTACAGACTGGTCCTAGAACTCGAGATAGAATCGCACTTTAATCAGACTTGGTCTCCTTCCTTTGTGGACACCCTTGCTTCTACTCCTTGACACATTGGCCTTTCCCAAGTCCTTGCTGGTCCTCTCCAAGGTCCCTAATCAACAAAACATACATGGCCCCAAGTGTAAGTTCTAAAAACAATTGACTAGGTTATAACGAACCTAGAGATTTAGCTGCCATGCACGTGATCGTGTTATCGGTCCATGCATTGTATGTATAGTTGTGATGCCCTTATCATCCTCCCCCACTTAAACTAGAGTTGTCCTCGACTTGAGATCATATTCCTCACCCATATATGGCTTCAAATCTGAAATATTAAAGGTTGGACTAATCCCAAAAATCTAGAGGCAACTCAAGTGTGTATGCATTATCATGGATCTTTGTAAGAACTTTATAAGGACCAGCAGCACATGACATGGGTGTAGACTTTCTCAAATCAGGAAACCTATCCTTTCTCAAATGAACCCACACCAAATCACTAGGTTCCAAGATTGTGTTTTGCACATACATTTGCAAACACTTTACAAAATCATTCACAAAAGAACTAATGCTTCAAGCGGTTCACAAAAGTACAATAATTCTTTCTGTTGGTCTCTTGTTCTAAAATAATGTGAATCAAGAACAAGGCAACACAATTGTTAAAGATTAAGAACCTTCGTCCTTTGAAGCATTATTTCCTTTCGGATATAATGATCTTCGGACGAACGTCATGAAGGATATACCTTCATCATTCATGAAAATGGGAGTTCATAGAAACAATATAGGTTATTCATTCACTCATCCATATATTTATTTCATGACAAACACATGAACATTAATAAAATTTATATTACATTGATACATTTGGCTTGTTTGAAGGTGTTGACGCGAGAGCGATTACAATTCAGCGTGAACAGTACGGGGGTACTGTTCACCTATTTATAGGCACGAGACGCAGTCCCAGTAAAAATACTTTTATAACCATAACATGTACACATAATTGTAACATAAGTCATCAAGTATTAACTAGTCTTTTCTTCTTCGGCTCAGCATCATGTTTGACCTTCGTCACCACCTTGAGCCAAAGCTATCGCCCTTTGGCTGAAAGCTTTGGCATTCGACGTTGTTGCTTTCAGATAATATCTTTGTCTTAAAAGCCCTCGGCGGAGAAGAAGACCCCCCAACATCGCTTACAAACTATGTCTTTACCTTGAGGACCTTTGACGGAGAAGAAGACCCCCAACAATAGCCCCTTCGCGGTGCTGGATCGTTTTTTCATAACGAGCTCGATCCGCGAAAAATATGAAGGCTTCTAGATGCTGAAGGTCCAAAAAATACCTTCCCTGAGCTAGTTATTGAAAAACAAATATAAAATTCATAGTGCTTACCGGTCCACCGATCAGCCAGATCAGCCAGTACGCGCGTCTCGGCGGTTCGCCTTCTTCACCTACAGGGCTATATAAACAGACGAGTTGGTGAGAAGTTCCATAGAATTCATTGCTATTGCACCGTTATGCTACTAAAAATTTTTACTTAAGCCGAAGCTTACTGCTTTCTGCGAACTTGCTGTATACGCTTCGGACAAACATTCAATCGTTTAACTGTAGCTTCGTCTGTCAAAAACTGAAAACTGAAATGGCTAGAGTGAGGTCTATGCTAGAGTGGCACGCGAAGGAGAAGAGGATGGGACTTCTGAAACAACTCCCATTTCAGAAATGATGAAGCGTTCTACGTTGGTTGTACAAGAAGAGAAAGAACTAGTTCTATGGAACATGTTGTTGATGCCGAAGCTGAACTGAGCACCGCCGAAGCTGATAGTGAAAATGAAGAAGATGATGACGATGATGGTATTTTAATCCCGAGCAAACCCAGCCATTTTGAATTCGAGAAATCCACAATTAAAGTAGAGGATCTAGTTTTAATGGAAAAACTAGGATATTCTGGAGAGAATGATGATGGACTAGTTCGGTTTGCTGGGGAAGAGATGATTCCAGAACCAGAAGATGACGAAGTCGTAGTCTTCAAAAGCTTCTTTAGGGCAGGACTTCGGTTCCCCCAATACAAGATGATCGGTGAGGTTCTGAAGACGTTCGAAATTTACCTTCATCAGTTGACCCCCAATGCCATAATTAGACTTAATGTGTACATCTGGGCTCTCCGAAGCCAAGGGAAGAGTACCAATGCTGAAGGGTTTTGTCGGATGCATGAACTCCATTATCAGACGAAGTCTAGAGCTGATGGTCTGCACAAGAACTTTGGATGCTACAACTTTGCATACCGAAAGATCACCAAGGCTCATGTGATTGGTTACCGCACTAAGTGGTCGACCGAGCAGATGAATGAATGGTTTTATGTAAAGGATGATGAGAAGAAGAGGGAGAAGCTTATGAGTATGGTGATGAGTCCCTTAAAACTGAGCTTCGGTATGACACAGCCCTTGTGCAACATGCAGCTAGGGTCCCCCTTCCAACTGGCCAAAGTGGAATTTAGAGTCGTGGCAGAGCATATTAGCACTAGGGACTTGGTGCAAGAATATATGGCAAACAAAACATTTCCAACTTCTGGTGGGTGGGGAATGCTGAAGAAAAAGGAAGAAGGGAAAAATTATGAACTTGTACGACTTCCTTATCGGTTTAAATTCCAAAAAAGCTTTAGCAAGCCCTACACTGGATGGTTAGAATTAATAGAAACAATGCGCAATGAAATTCTTGGGAACTACATGAAGAAAGAAGATCAGTTGATGATGGCTTCCTTCGGTACCTAGGAAAAATGAAGGTTGAATCGAGTGATGGATGCTCTTAACTTTGAATATCCCGATTACAAAAGGCTTGATGAAGGGGCCAGGGGAGCAAAGAAAAAGAGGGTTGTGAGTATTCTGAAAAGGCAAGCCATCCGGTTCGTCAAAGAAGATTAGAGGGCTGGTAAAAAGGAGAAAGTTCTAGCGGAGCCAAAGGATTCGGCTCCTAAGAAATGAAAACATGTCAGGATGGCTCCTGCAGAGAGAAGGTACAAGATGTATCAGAAAAGACTGTCGGCACTTCTCCGTCTTCCTCTGTTGATGTTTCAGAAATATTGAAGGTAATGACTGAACCCTTCCCATTTGCCATGCTAAGTCCCCTAGGGTCGGATCTGACTAGCCTATTGCAGTCAAAGGAGAAGGGATTTGAACAAAGCTCGGGAGGAAAGGAGACTGCTTCGGCTACTAGGGGAAATGCTGGGGTCAGAAGAAACGGCGAATGATGAACGTAATGCAAGCCATCCAAAATACCCCACCCCGGCCTCGTGGAAAAAATTGTTGTACCTGCTAATGTCAAAGACAATGTCGAAGCCAAAGCTAATGAAGCTGCTCCTGAAGTTGAGAACCTTGGGACCATAATGTCAGAGATTGACAGACTTATATCTGATGTGGCTCTCGAGAAGGACATAGCTGAAGTATCCACTAATAAGGCTTCGACTTTAAAAATGAAAGAATTGAAAAAGGCTTCTTCGGAAGACACAGAGTTGGACCTACGGCACCTGGGCGACCAAGAACTCCCCGATGAAGATATTTCTGAATTGAAATAATTTGCCCTTGCTGGCGAATACAAGCCCTAATCTGTGCTCTTTAGCAGCATGGACAAAGAGATTTTGGGCTGTATTCCTGACCGCGCCGGAGCAAAAATTGTTAATAGTTTATCAAAGATTATTGGATTTCCAAAGTTTGAGCGGGACCTCAGTAACTATAGGAGACAACACATTACTGGGAGCTTATTCTACTCGAATTTTAAGGTATGAACTCTTATGTCTGCCTCTTTGACTTTTTAGTTTTTAAATTTCTAGGTTTTATGGCTAACTTTTGTTTTTTGATAGAGCTTACTGCTGAGTAAAGCTTTGAAACTTCAACAAGAAGATGATGATAGGAAGAATGAATTCAGTGTCAACAACCTAGAGAAAAGGGTGAAAGAACTTGAGAGTTCTCTGGCAGAGAAGGATTCGAAGATTAAAAATGTCAAAACAGACCTGGCCGAAGCTCATCTTCGGATCAAGGATTAGGCTACTCGCATTTGTGATCAAGATAACAAGCTTGAAAAAGTACATTCAAAATTAAAGGAAGCTAAAAATCGTTATGAGCACGAAGTCAGAAGCTTGAAAGACAAGATCAAAGCCGAAGCCGAAAAAAGTTCTAAATTATATGAAGCTCTAATGTTTCTTCAGGAGACATGCTCAGGCTTCATAGCTCGATGCTCCACACGCTTGCGCGAAATTTTCAACTCAGTTGGGGCAATATCAGGGGAAAAATAATTACGCTGTTGAAGACATTCCAAAGGCCCTCGATTTTGTGGAAAAATAAATTAATGAATTTGATGAAGTAATGGAAGGGCATGGGGACCTCTGCACGCTGGTGGCCGCCTGGGGAATGGCCAACATCTTTGCAAAAGCTAGATGCAAACACTTAAGAGATGTCAACAAACCCACTTTTGCTATTTCTCTGGCCGACTTAGCTAACATTCCAGCTGAAGTCAGAAGTATAGGCAACAGGTTTATTACTCAAATCTAGGCTAAGGGCGACCGAGAGGCTACCAGAGACAAAGCTCGAGCTTTGCTTGGCGAAGTATGACGATTTTCTTTAGTTTTATGTTTTTATTTCAGATTTTTCCTTATTATATCTCTCAATACCTTTGCCTTGTCGTTTTTTAGAGTGATGTTGGCAGAGACTGATGAACTGAAGCTGACTCTGAAGCTCTGAAGGAAGCTTCGGAAGTTTTCTTTATTCTGTTAGTGTCTGCAAAAAACACTTTTGAAATTTCTTTGTAAAAGAAAATGTACTATTCAGTAATGGATTGTAATCGGTAAAAAGTTTTTGTAAATATTTGTGAATACCTTGTAATGTTGCTTTACCTTTTATCCCACTATTGTTTGCTTTGCTTAGGACGAAACCGATGCTCTCAGCTTTTTGAGCCAAAGGCGAAAACACCTTCCCTTCTTTTCGTTCACATCGAAGCACCTACGGATTGATATCAATGGAAAAAACCTTTATTTTCCTGTTAAATATCTCTGTTTGTAACGAAGCATCTTCGTGTTGAAGGCAAAAACCTTCTCTTCTTCTTTGTTAGTGTCCTGTGCAATATGTCATGATGCGATGAAGCTACAAATGTCTAAAGTATGCTAGTATGGATGCAAAAAATGATGTGATGATGTTTGCAAATGTATGCCAAAGATGAAAAACTCACGCGGTACACACTCAGACTATGCATCCCCTTAGGAACGATTTTGGAGTCTCTTCACCTTTTACTTAGGAGGTTTTTCAGCTCTGTATTCCCTTAAGAACGACTTTGGAGCAAAGCTCTGCATTCCCTTAGGAACGACTTTGGAACTTCTTCACCTCTGACTTAGGTGGCATTTTAGCTCTGCATCCACTTAGGAACGACTTTGGAGCTTCTTCACCTTTTACTTAGGTGGAATTTTAGCTCTGCATCCCCTTAGGGACGACTTTAGAGCTTTTTCATACTTTTTTACACTCGATGGTGTAATCTCAAATCTTTACATTTTACATGTGGGGGAAACTGGCCCTTGTATTGCATAGGGCTTCGCAGGAAAAAATGAAAATTACAACTTGTGGCCCCATTAAAATCCTTTCTCCCTTCTTGAAAGGAAAAGGGTGCCATAGGAAAAAGAAGGAAATTTACATAGTTTACACGTAATATCTTTGAAGCTCATCTGCATTTCAAGATCTTGGGACGCCATTCCCATCCATGTCCTTCAACCTGTATGATCCGGGTCTTGAGGAAGACAATACCAAGAAGGGACCTTCCCACTTAAGTTGTAGCTTCTCCACTGTGTCTGGGTTGGCTATTCTTCGGAGCACTAAATGTCCTGGCTTTATATTCTTTAGTCTTACTTTTCTGTCTCGCCGCTTGACCGTTTCGGCTTGGTATTTATTGATGTGGTCTATTGCCTGAAGTCTGACCCCTTCTATAGTGTCTTTTGTTATTTTGCAAGCATCTTCGTCCTCTGCCGAAGCTAGAGTCCTTATTGATCCTGTTCTTGCTTCTTCCGTTGTTATTGCTTCATCCCCGAATAAAATCTTGAATGGAGTAAATCCTGTTGATCTTGAGACAATAGTGTTATGACTCCATACCACTTTCACCAATTCCTCTGGCCACTTTCCTTTTGGCAAAATTAAGATTGATTTCCTTATTCCTGTGATGATGATGTTGTTAGCACGCTCTACCAATCCATTAGATTCTGGATGTCTCATAGATGCAAAGTGTATCTTTGTGCCAATTTGGTCACAAAAAGTTTTAAATGTTTTAGCATTAAATTGGATTCCATTATCAACTGTGATAGCCTTCGGCACACCAAACTGACAAACGATGCTTTGCCAGAAGAACTTCTGAACTGTGGCCAAAATGATCATTGCTAGGGGTTTAGCTTCGATCCACTTTGAAAAGTACTCCACTACTACCACAACATATCTCAAGTTCCCTTGCGCTGGTGGAAGTAGGCCTAGTAAGTCTAAGCCCCACCTTTGTAGTGGCCAAGTGGGCTAAATAAGCTGAGTTATAGATGAAGGTTGCTTTTGATCTCTAGCGCACTTCTGCCAGTTTTCACATTTTTGAACTAGGTCCGCTGCATCCGAAGCTGTCTCCAGGCAGTAAAATCTTTGTGTAAAAACCTTTCTAAGGAGAGGTCTAGATCCAATATGAGCTCCACATATCCCTGCGTGTATCTCTTTCATTAGCTCCTAACCTTTGGCTCTAGACAGACATTTTAACAGTGGAAAACAAACTCCTTGTTTGAACAATTCCCCTTCTATGATCATATATGGTCTTGTTCTAGCTTGCATACTTTTTATGTAAGCTTCGTCATCCGAAGGATAATTGCCTTGGAGGAAAGATACAATCTCAGTTCTTCAATCTTCGCTGTGCACAGCTAAAATTGTAAGCACTGCTCGCTCCATGAGCTCGACTGAAGGTGCTTTGAGAGTTTCGAAGAACACTTCTGAAGGGAGCAAGAGCCCCTCTGCCGCAGATTTAGCTAGTAAATCTGCCTCCTCGTTTTCACCTCTTGGAATGTTTTTCACTGAAAAACCTTCGAAGGAAGCTTACATTCTTCAGATTGTGTCAAGATACTTTTCAAGCTTCCGATCTCTTGCTTTGCTGCTTTTATCAACGTGCCCTGTGATGACTTGTGAGTCAGATTTGGGAACTACCCTTCTTATTCCCATTGCCCTGAGCTTTTGAAGCCCCAAAAGAAGGGCTTCGTATTCTGCAATGTTGTTTTTACAGTTGAAAGTCGCCTAGAGGGGGGGTGAATAGGCGGAATCTGAAAATTATAAACTTAAGCACAACTACAAGCCGGGGTTAGCGTTAGAAATATAATCGAGTCCGAAAGAGAGGGTGAAAACAAATCACAAGCAAATGAAGAGTGAGACGTGGTGATTTGTTTTACCGAGGTTCGGTTCTTGCAAACCTACTCCCCGTTGAGGTGGTCACAAAGACCGGGTCTCTTTCAAATCTTTCCCTCTCTCAACGGTCACCTAGACCGAGTGAGCTTCTCTTCTCAATCAATTGGGACACTAAGTCCCCACAAGGACCACCACACAATTGGTGTCGCTTGCCTTGATTACAATTGAGTTGGAAACAAGAAAGAAAGAAGAAGAAAAGCGATCCAAGCGCAAAAGCTCAAATGAACACAAATGTCTCTCTCACTAGTCACTATTTGATTGGAATGGTCTTTTGGACTTGGGAGAGGATTTGATCTCTTATTTGTGTCTTGGAGTGAAGTCTAGAGCTCTTGTATTGAATGCAATGGCTGAAAACTTGGATGCCTTGAAGTGTTGGTGGTTGGGGGTATTTATAGCCCCAACCACCAAAGTGGTCGTTGGGGATGGATGCTGTCGTATGGCGCACCGGATAGTCCGATGCGCCACCGGACACTGTCCGGTGCGCCAGCCATGTCACCCAACCGTTAGGGTTCGACCGTTGGAGCTCTGAAAAGTGGGGCCACCGGACAGTCCGGTGGTGCACCAGACAGGTCCTGTTCACTGTCCGGTGCGCCTTCTGGCGCTGCTCTGACTTCTGCGCGCGCAGGAGCGCACTGTTCATGTTCACTGTAGCCTTTTGCAGACGACCGTTGGCACAGATAGCCATTGCTCCGCTGGCACACCAGACAGTCCGGTGTTACACCAGACAGTCCGGTGAATTATAGCGGAGTGGCTCCCCGATTTCCCAAAGCTGGCAAGTTCAGAGTCGATCTCCCTGGTGCACTGGACACTGTCCGGTAGCACACCAGACAGTCCGGTGCGCCAGACCAGGGCGGCCTTCGGTTGTCTTTAGCTCTTTTTATTTGAACCCTTTCTTGGACTTTATATTGGTTTGTGTTGAACCTTTGGCACCTGTAGAACTCATAATCTAGAGCAAACTAGTTAGTCCAATAATTTGTGTTAGGCAATTCAACCACCAAAATTTATTTAGGAAAAGGTTTGACCCTATTTCCCTTTCAATCTCCCCCTTTTTGGTGATTGATGCCAACACAAACCAAAGCAAGTATAAAAGTGCAGAATTGAACTAGTTTGCATAAGGTAAGTGCAAAGGTTGCTTGGAGTTAAACCAATAATTATTTCTACTAGATATGCATGGATGGTTTTCTTCTTAGTTAAAATTTTTGGACCACACTTGCACCACGAGTTTTGTTTTTTGCAAATACTTCGTAAAATTCTTTTCAAAAAATCTTTTGCAAATAGTCAAAGGTATATGAATAAGATTGAAAGAAGCATTTTCAAGATTTGAAATTTTCTCCCCCTGTTTCAAATGCTTTTCCTTTGACTAAAACAGATCTCCCCCTCAAAGAAATTCTCCTCTTAGTGTTCAAGAGGGTTTTACAAATTTCTGAAGATACTAGAACTTTCTCCCCCTTTTGAACACAATAAGATATCAATTTGAAAACTTCATTTTTTAAAATTCGGTGGTGGTGTGGTCCTTTTGCTTTGGGCTCATACTTTCTCCCCCTTTGGCATGAATCGCCAAAAACAGATACTTGTGAGTGAAATATAAGCCCTTTTACTTTCTCCTCATTGGCAAATAAATAGATATGAGTGAAGATTATACCAATGTGGAGAATGATGCGGAATACCGACAAATACCAATAGAGTTGAGTGGAAGCGTCGTCTTTGCCGAATACTCCATTTCCCTTTCAATTCTATGACTAAGCATGAGAAGACACTTGAAAACACATTAGTCATAGACATAAAAGAGATATGATCAAAGGTATATAAATGAGCTATCTGTGCAAAGTATCAATCAAAATTCCTAGAATCAAGAATATTTAGCTCATTCCTAAGTTTGGTAAAGGTTTTCTCATCTAAAGGCTTGGTAAAGATATCGGCCAATTGATCTTTGGTGTTAATATAGGCTATCTCGATATCCCCCCTTTGTTGGCGATCTCTCAAAAAGTGATACCGAATGGATATGTGCTTAGTGCTGTTGTGTTCAACGGGATTATCTGCCATGCAGATTGCACTCTCATTATCACATAGGAGAGGGACTTTGCTAAACTTGTAGCCATAGTCCCTAAGGGTTTGCCTCATCCAAAGCAATTGCGCGCAGCAATGGCCTGCGGCAATGTACTCGGCTTCGGCGGTAGAAAGAGCTACTGAGTTTTGTTTCTTTCAAGCCCAAGACACCAGGGATCTCCCTAGAAACTGACAAGTCCCTGATGTGCTCTTCCTATCAATCTTACACCCTGCCCAATCAGCATCGGAATATCCTAATAAATCAAAAGAGGATCCCTTGGGGTACCAAAGACCAAACTTAGGTGTATGAACTAAATATCTCAAGATTCTCTTCACGGCCCTAAGGTGAACTTCCTTAGGATCAGCTTGGAACCTTGCACACATGCATACGAAAAGCATAATATCCAGTCGAGATGCACATAAATATAGTAAAGATCCTATCATCGACCGGTATACCTTTTGATCTATGGATTTACCTCCCGTGTCGAGGTCGAGATGTCCATTGGTTCCCATGGGTGTCTTGATGGGCTTGGCATCCTTCATTCCAAACTTGGTGACAATGTCTTGAATGTACTTCGTTTGGCTAATGAAGTTGCCTTCTTGGAGTTGCTTGACTTGAAATCCTAGAAAATACTTCAACTCCCCCAATCATTGACATCTCGAATTTTTGTATCATGATCCTACTAAACTCTTCACAAATAGATTTGTTAGTAGACCCAAATATGATATCATCAACATAAATTTGGCATACAAACAAATCATTTTCAATTGTTTTAGTAAAGAGAGTAGGATCGGCCTTTCCGACTTTGAAGCCATTAGTGATAAGAAAATCTCTTAGGCATTCATACCTTGCTCTTGGGGCTTGCTTGAGCCCATAAAGCGCCTTAGAGAGTTTATAGACATGGTTAGGATACTCACTATCCTCAAAGCCGGGAGGTTGCTCAACATAGACCTCTTCCTTGATTGGTCCATTGAGGAAGGCACTCTTCACATCCATTTGATAAAGCTTAAAGCCATGGTAAGTAGCATAGGCAAGTAATATACGAATTGACTCAAGCCTAGCTACGGGTGCATAGGTTTCACCAAAATCCAAACCTTCGACTTGTGAATATCCCTTGGCCACAAGTCATGCCTTGTTCCTTGTCACCACATCATGCTCATCTTGCTTGTTGCGGAATACCCACTTGGTTCCTACAACATTTTGGTTAGGACGTGGAACTAATTGTCATACCTCATTTCTCGTGAAGTTGTTGAGCTCCTCTTGCATTGCCAGCACCCAATCTGAATCTTGAAGTGCTTCCTCTACCCTGTGTGGCTCAATAGAGGAAACAAAAGAGTAATGTTCACAAAAATGAGCGACTCGAGATCGAGTTGTTACCCCCTTATGAATATCACCGAGGATGGTGTTCACGGGGTGATCTCTTTGAATCGCTTGGTGGACCCTTGGGTGTGGCGGTCTTGGATCTTGTTCATCTTCCTTGTCTTGATCTTTGGCATCTCCCCCTTGATCATTGTCCTCCTCTTGAGGTGGTTCATCTTCTTGATCTTCATTTTCATCATCTTGAGCTTGATCCTCATCTTGGGTTGGTGGAGATGCTTGCATGGAGGAAGATGGTTGTGGAGGCTCTTCGGATTCCTTAGGACACACATCCCCAATGGACATGTTCCTTAGCGCGATGCACGAAGCCTCTTCATCATCTAGTTCATCAAGATCAACTTGCTCTACTTGAGAGTCGTTAGTTTCATCAAACACAATGTCACAAGAAACTTCAACAAGTCCAGTGGACTTGTTAAAGACTCTATATGCCCTTGTGTTTGAGTCATAACCAAGTAGAAAGCCTTCTACAGCCTTAGCAGCAAATTTAGATTTTCTACCTCTTTTAACAAGAATAAAGCATTTGCTACCAAAGACTCTAAAATATGAAACATTGGGCTTTTTACCGGTGAGGAGTTCATATGATGTCTTCTTGAGGATTCGGTGTAGATATAACCGGTTGATGGCGTAGCATGCGGTGTTGACCGCCTCGGCCCAAAACCGATTCGAAGTCTTGTACTCATCAAGCATGGTCCTTGCCATGTCCAATAGAGTTCAATTCTTCCTCTCCACTACACCATTTTGTTGTGGCGTGTAGGGAGAAGAGAATTCATGCTTGATGCCCTCCTCCTCAAGAAAGCCTTCTATTTGTGAGTTCTTGAACTCCGTCCCATTGTCGCTTCTTATCTTTTTGATCCTCAAGTCGAACTCATTTTGAGCCCATCTCAAGAATCCTTTCAAAGTCTCTTGGGTTCGAGATTTTTCCTGCAAAAAGAATACCCAAGTGAAGCGAGAATAATCATCCTCAATAACTAGACAGTACTTACTCCCGTCGATGCTTATGTAAGCTATCGGGCTGAATAAGTCCATGTAGAGTAGCTCCAGTGGCCTGTCAGTCGTCATGATGTTCTTGTGTGGATGATGAACACCAACTTGCTTCCCTGCTTGGCATGCGCTACAAATCCTGTCTTTCTCAAAATAAACATTGGTTAGTCCCAAAATGTGCTCTCCCTTTAGAAGCTTGTGAAGATTCTTCATTCCAACGTAGGCTAGTCGGCGATGCCAGAGCCAACCCATGTTAGTCTTAGCAATTAAGCAAGTGTCGAGATCAGCTCTATTGAAATCAACTAAGTATAGCTGACCCTCCAACACTCCCTTAAAGGCTATTGAATCATCACTTCTTCTAAAGACAGTAACACCTATATCCGTAAAAAGACAGTTGTAACCCATTTTACATAATTGAGAAACTGAAAGCAAGTTATAATCTAATGAATCTACAAGAAAAACATTGGAAATAGAATGGTCAGGTGATATAGCAATTTTACCCAATCCTTTAACCAAACCTTGATTTCCATCCCCGAATGTAATAGCTCTTTGGGGATTTTGGTTTTTCTCATAGGAGGAGAACATCTTCTTCTCCCCAGTCATGTGGTTTGTGTACCCGCTGTCGATGATCCAACTTGAGCCCCCGGATGCATAAACCTACAAAACAAATTTTGGCCTTATTCTTAGGTACCCAAACGGTCTTGGGTCCTTTGACATTAGAAACAAGCACCTTGGGTACCCAAACACAGGTCTTTGACCCCTTGTGTTTGCCCCCAACATATTTGGCAACTACTTTGCCTGATTTGTTAGTGAGCACATAGGAAGCATCAAAAGTCCTAAATGAGATGTTGTGATCATTTGATGCAATAGGAGATTTCTTTTTAGGCATTTTAACATGTGTAGAACGCCTAGAGCTAGAAGCTTCATTCTTATAAATAAAAGCATGGTGAGAATGAGTCTTCTTTGCATGAATTCTCCTAATCTTATCCTCAGGATAACCAGCAGGATATAAAATATAGCCCTCGTTATCTTGAGGCATGGGAGCCTTGCTGATATGACCACGCCATCAAGCAACACGTTACAACCCCCAAGTCATACTACATCAAATCAAGTACAACCAACATCATCACCGACCCAAGTCTTTGATGGACCAATTACACGTAGCCGAGCTAAGAAGCTACAGCAAGAGGTGCACGCGCTACTTTATGAATTTCGATTAAACACTAATGAGAATTTTATGCTACATAAGTCGTGTATGTTGATATTACTTAGGTTCACCAAAGAGGAAGGACAAAACATATCAAAGGCGAATCAGCAAGAAGAGCTATGTCCGAGTCAGTCCAGCGCTACAGAACCGTCCAGAAGAAACAGTCATATCTTTTGATTCCCAAAAGCTATGAAGGTCCATAAGTACTTTTCGGAAAGCTCTTGAAGTCTAGTTTCCAATGCTTCTAAAGCCGACTTAACCACATCTACCAGAAAGGCAGCCGACCTACTTTAGTGCTAACTGGTCAGAAGGTCAACAGTCTCCTTGATGACCAAGTTTTCGTATTAAACTGCATCATTCTACAAAGTTTCATTAAGCATGCTATATATGGTGAGAAAGCTTATCAAGTTAGCTTTCCAATGCAACCAGTCCCACGTCATTTGAAGATTACTAGAAGAAGTTATTGCCAAAATACTGAAGGCTGCGCAGAAGTCAAACAGCCACACGGAAATCAGCTCTGCAGATCTTCCGAAGAGGCTCCTTCACATTAGCTCGTGAAAATACTTTTGTTTTGTGTTTATACCTCGCTAAGGCTGGTTGTTACTAGTATAAATACCCCCCTATGTCTATGATGTAAGGCAGCTTATGATAATCTAAAACAGAACCCCTTTGTTCAGCTGTGTGCTAATAAATATTGAGAGTGATCTCTACCCCTTTGCTCTTGTGAATTCCTTCGCGGGATTGCAGAAGCGGCGGCTTCATCCGCTCCCAATTGGTGCTCCTACTCCCTTCGAGGTCTCCTCGATTGATTGTAGGCTGTGTTGGTTGGTTCTTTGAGAGTGTGGTTGGGCGAATCCTCGATTCAGGCTGCCGGTTAAAGACGGTGGTTGGCTTCGAGTTTTATTTGTCAGGTTGCACTAGTTATCGCTGCTTGCAGCAAGTTATCTTGGCTTCTTTGAAGCTAGTTATCTGAAGATTGATCCTACGTTGTGAAGATCGGGCATCGTGACGCATCATCTGGTATCAAAGCCTTAGTTGCCACGGTAGGATTCTTTACCCTTAGCTACATATATTTTGTGTTCGTCCTATCCACCAAAAAGCCATAAAATATTTTGTCATAGCCCTTTGTTTCAATCTGTTGTTCCAGTGAGTTTTGTTAAGTTTCAGTCCTTAGAGTCTTTGTTTAGTTGCTGGTCACTCTATCCTTTGTGTTCCCTTTGAGCCTCTTATATATATCTAAAAATATCCACAAAAAGAAAAATCTGAAAACTCTCATCATTTTCTTCGCGTTAACTTTGATCCTATTTAAGTTATAGCTGCTGGTTGAGTTCTTTGTTAACGTATTATAAAGTGTGCAATATCATATCAGATCTCTGTGTTTAGTTCGAAAAAAAAGAGTATCGAAAAAAAGAGAAGAAAGAAAAGTACCAAAAAAAGTGTTGAACAAGATTGTGAAAGAAACATAGAACAATCATTTTGTTTATGTGCACAAGTGCTGAAAATTTTTATCAAGTTGTTCAACCAGCTTGCTGTTATCATTTGGTGCAAAATTTTGGTTGGATCTGATTGCAACACTTGCATTCCAATCATACTCCTTGTCTGCATCAAATCTGAAATTTCTTGCGCGTGTGTTTGATCTATTTGCATCCCTCGTATCTTGTGGTCAGCACTAGGCAGGGAACTTCTAGTTGGATGGTTATTTAACTTTACAACAACTTGGATTCAGATTGCATTCCTTGTTTACTATTCCCCCACCAAGCTCCACATATAAGCCATCGTAATCGGTACTCTGGTCTTGTATTCGCTTAACCATCACTTTCTTGTTACCACCACACATTTTTCTTGCAACCCGCAGGGACCTCATAAGAGCTTTGGTTGGTAAGAGTGGTGAGGTTGTGAGATTCTATATAGCTTCATATTCCACCTATATTTGTTGCCCTGTTGCCACTAACTTCGCAGGAAGATGGATCCCAACGTTGAGATTGAAGAATATGTCACCCTGATACAATTCAATGAGCTCAAACAATGCATAGAAGCCAAGCAAGATCTGTTGGCACAAGATCTTCAGACACTTATGGCTGAAATCAGAGGTCGTCGTCGACTCCCCGACGGTGCAAGAAACCATGATGAAGATGGGGAAGAAGGTGAAGGAAATTATTCTAGAAGAGCAAGTGAACATGGGAGGAGAAATTAAGGTGCTGCATATGGTAGAGGAAGAGGCCGGAATCGAAGAAATAATGACAATGAAGAATCTGAATTTGGGGATGATCAGTCTCAACATCGCTATGGTCGTCATCATAGAGGTGTCAACCAAGAAGAGAGATTTGGGAAACTTAAGTTTACCATGCCAAAATTTGATGGTAGATCTGATCCTGAAGATTATTTCACATGGGAATTAAAGGTGGAGAAAATCTTCCGCCTACATAATTATTCAGAGGAGAAGAAACTCGCAATGGCATCTCTTGAGTTTGAGGGATATGCTCTCATTTGGTGGGAGCAACTTCTTCGTGATCGTGAAGAAGATGGAGAGGACCCTATTGTTACTTGGCAAGAGATGAAGCGAGAAATGAGAATTCGTTTTGTGCCGAAGCATTATCGGCGTGATCTTTTTGATAAATTGCAGAATTTGAGGCAAGGAAGTTTCTATGTTGAGGAGTATTATAAGGAGATGGAGAAGGCCATGATTAGAGCCAATGTGTATGAAGACGAAGAGCAAACCATTGCACGTTTCATGGCTGGGTTACACCGCAACATTCAGCGTATTGTTGAGTTTCAGCCATACCAAAGTCTTATTGATTTGGTACATCAAGCCACCAAAGCTGAACGCCAGCTGCAACAAGATGCTAAGAGCAGCAAGCCCTTGCCATATGGTGCACGAACCATGCCTGGAGGAAGCAAATCAATCTCAAGGTTTACTGCTGCATCCTCAGCGACAAAAGGCTCAACTAGGGGCTTGCGATCCAATATTCAAGGCAATTCTAGTGGAAAGAACGGTGCTGCTCCAAACACGAGTTATAAACCAGCAGCATCCACTTCAACATCAGGGGGTTCAACAACCAAGAGTAGTGGTATTCAGTGCTTCAAGTGTGGAGGTCGTGGTCATGTCATAAAGGAGTGTCCAAATAATCGTGTGATCCTTGTGACTGATGATGGAGAATATACATCAGCTAGTGAAGAGGAAGCTGAAGCAGGAAATGAAGATGACATTGATAAATCTGAAGAACATACGGGATGTGAATTTGAGCATGGTACTACTCTTGTGGTTACACAAATCTTGAGTGTTCAAATGAAAGAAGCTGAAATTGGACAGCGACATAATCTTTTTCAAACACGAGCAAAAGTGCAAGACAAAGTAGTAAAGGTGATCATTGATGGAGGGAGCTGCCATAATCTTGCAAGTCGTGAGATGGTTGAAAAGCTTGGTTTGAAGTTGCAGCGACACCCTCATCCATATCATGTCCAATGGCTGAATGAATCGGGAGATATCAAGATTGGTTATAAAGTGAAAGTTCCGTTCAAGATTGGAGAGTATGTTGACATAGTGGAGTGTGATGTTGCACCCATGTCTGTGTGTCACATGCTGCTAGGAAGACCTTGGCAATATGACCGATATTCTCAACATTGTGGAAGAACAAATCAATACACGCTAGATCTGAAAGGGAGAAAGTTTGTACTCAAGCCTATGACCCCTCAACAAATCATGGCTGAACACTTACAAAAGAAAACTGAAATTAGTACAACAAGTAGAGGAGGAGAAGAGCAAAAGAAATTGAGTGCCATCCACAATTCGGTGAGTGAGTGCTACAAGCCAAATTCCAAAGATAAAAAGAAGGAAGAGGGAGAACATCTAGTTATGCTAGCCACGAAATCTGAGCTGAGAGAAGTGAGGAACAACCCATATCAAGTGCTCTTTGTACTTGTGAACAAAGATGTTTTGATTTCTCCTAACGACATAACATCTCTTCCTAGTGTTGTGGCTGATCTTTTGCAGGACTATGAAGACGTATTTCCACAAGAAACACCGGCTGGACTACCTCCAATTCGAGGGATTGAGCATCAAATCAATCTTATTCCAGGGGCTGCACTTCCTAACCGTCCACCATATCGAACCAATCCCGAAGAAACTAAGGAAATACAAAGGCAAGTACAAGAACTTCTTAATAAAGGTTTTGTTCGTGAAAGCTTAAGCCCTTGTGATGTTCCTGTGATTTTAGTACCTAAGAAAGATGGATCTTGGAGGATGTGTGTTGATTGTAGAGCTATAAATAATATTACCGTTCGCTATCGCCATCCTATTCCACGACTAGATGATATGCTCGATGAATTAAGTGGTTCCACAATTTTTACTAAAATTGATTTGAGAAGTGGATACCATCAAATAAGAATGAAAACTGGAGATGAATGGAAGACTGCATTTAAAACAAAATTTGGGTTGTATGAATAGTTAGTGATGCCCTTTGGGTTAACTAATACTCCTAGTACCTTTATGAGATTAATGAACCATGTCTTAAGAACTTTCATTGGAAAATTTGTTGTTGTCTACTTCGATGATATTCTAATTTACAGCAAGACTTTTGATGAACATGTGAAACACATTCGACAAGTTTTAGATGAGCTAAGAAAGGAGAAATTATTTGCTAATCTTGAGAAGTGCAGTTTTTGCACAGACCATGTTGTGTTTCTTGGCTTTGTTGTTTCAGCAAAAGGAATAGAGGTGGATGAATCCAAGGTGAAAGCCATCAAGGATTGGCCAGCTCCAACGAATGTAAGTCAAGTAAGAAGTTTTCATGGTCTTGCTGGGTTTTATAGAAGATTTATGTGAGATTTCAGTACTATCGCTTCTCCTTTAAATGAATTGACAAAGAAAGGTGTTGAATTTAAATGGGGAAACTCACAAGAAGATGCTTTTCAAGAATTGAAGAAACGTTTGACTGAAGCACCTGTACTTATTCTTCCTGATTTCACTAAAACTTTTGAAGTAGAATGTGATGCTAGTGGGATTGGGATAGGAGGAGTTTTAATGCAACAAGGAAAACCTATAGCATATTTTAGTGAAAAATTGGGAGGTGCTCAATTAAATTATTCTGTGTATGACAAAGAATTGTATGCTTTGGTCCGAGCGCTTGAAACATGGCAGCACTACTTATGGCCAAAAGAGTTTGTTATTCATTCCGATCATGAAGCTTTGAAGTATTTGAAAGGGCAAGCCAAACTGAACCGTCGCCATGCCAAATGGGTTGAGTTTATCGAGACATTTCCATACATTGTGAAATATAAGAAAGGTAAGGACAATGTGGTCGCTGATGCCTTGTCTCGAAGGAATGTGTTGTTGAATCAACTAGAGGTAAAAGTTTTGGGTCTTGAAAATTTGAAAGAAATGTATAATGATGATCCTGAATTTTCAGAACCATACAATCATTGTAAAGATGGAAAAGGTTGGGAAAAATATCATATACACGATGGATTTTTGTTTAGAGCTAACAAACTTTGTGTACCAAATTCTTCGGTTAGATTGCTTTTATTGCAGGAGTCACATGGAGGAGGTCTAACAGGTCATTTTGGACAAAAGAAGACTTATGAACTGCTCAGTGATCATTTCTATTGGCCCAAGATAAGGAGAGACGTCATCAGATTTGTGGAGCGTTGTGTCACCTGTCACAAAGCTAAGTCAAAACTGAACCCTCATGGTTTATATACTCCTTTACCCACTCCTAAAATTCCTTGAGAAGACATAAGCATGGATTTTATTTTAGGGCTGCCAAAGACTCAAAAACAAAGAGATTCTATTTTTGTTGTGATTGATAGATTTTCAAAAATGGCTCATTTTATTCCATGCAACAAGAGCGACGATGCTTCACATGTTGCTAATTTGTTTTTCAGAGAAATCGTGAGACTACATGGAGTGCCCAAAACCATCGTATCTGACCGTGATGTGAAGTTTGTGAGCTATTTTTGGAAGACATTGTGGGCAAAGCTTGGGACTAAACTTTTGTTCTCCACCACATGCCACCCCCAAACTGATGGCCAAACTGAAGTGGTGAATCGTACATTGTCAATGCTGCTGCGAACAATGGTAAAGAAGAACTTGAAGGATTGGGAGGAATGTTTGCCACACGTGGAGTTTGCTTATAATAGGGCAGTACATTCTACAACTAATTTATGCCCCTTCGAAATTGTATATGGGTTCAAACCTATTGCTCCGATAGATTTGTTGCCCCTTCCATTGCAGGAAAGAACTAATATGGAAGCTTCCAAGCGTGCTGCATACATAAAAAAGATACATGAGAAGACCAAGGAAGCAATTGAGCTCAAAGCAGTGCGCAAGGCAGCAAGCATGAACAAGCATAGGAAGAAAGTGTTATTTGAACCGGGTGACTTGGTTTGGATTCACTTGCGCAAGGAGCGTTTTCCTGATCAGCGCAAATCCAAATTGATGCCACGAGGGGATGGTCCATTTCGTGTTCTTGCCAAGATCAATGATAATGCATACAAAATAGATCTTCCACCAAGCTATGGCGTGAGCAACACGTTCAATATTGCTGACCTCTTACCATATACAAGTGAAGACATTTCAGAGTCGAGGACAACTCCTTTTCAAGTGTAGGAGGATGATATGACCACGCCATCAAGCAACACGTTACAACCCCCAAGTCATACTACATCAACTCAAGTACAACCAACATCATCACCGACCCAAGTCTTTGATGGACCAATTACACGTAGCCGAGCTAAGAAGCTACAGCAAGAGGTGCACGCGCTACTTTATGAATTTTGATTAAACACTAATGAGAATTTTATGCTACCTAAGTCGTGTATGTTGATATTACTTAGGTTCACCAAAGAGGAAGGACAAAACATATCAAAGGCGAATCAGCAAGAAGAGCTATGTCCGAGTCAGTCCAGCGCTACAGAACCGTCCAGAAAAAACAGTCATATCTTTTGATTTCCAAAAGCTATGAAGGTCCATAAGTACTTTTCGGAAAGCTCTTGAAGTCTAGTTTCCAATGCTTCTAAAGCCGACTTAACCACATCTACCAGAAAGGCAGCCGACCTACTTTAGTGCTGACTGGTCAGAAGGTCAACAGTCTGCTTGATGACCAAGTTTTCGTATTAAACTGCATCATTCTATGAAGTTTCATTAAGCATGCTATATATGGTGAGAAAGCTTATCAAGTTAGCTTTCCAATGCAACCAGTCCCACGTCATTTGAAGATTCCTAGAAGAAGTTATTGCCAAAATACTGAAGGCTGCGCAGAAGTCAAACAGCCACACGGAAATCAGCTCTGCAGATCTTCCGAAGAGGCTCCTTCACATTAGCTCATGAAAATACTTTTGTTTTGTGTTTATACCTCGCTAAGGCTGGTTGTTACTAGTATAAATACCCCCCTATGTCTATGATGTAAGGCAGCTTATGATAATCTAAAACAGAACCCCTTTGTTCAGCTGTGTGCTAACAAATATTAAGAGTGATCTCTACCCCTTTGCTCTTGTGAATTCCTTCGCGGGATTGCAGAAGCGGCGGCTTCATCCGCTCCCAATTGGTGCTCCTACTCCCTTCGAGGTCTCCTCGATTGATTGTAGGCTGTGTTGGTTGGTTCTTTGAGAGTGTGGTTGGGCGAATCCTCGATTCAGGCTGCCGGTTAAAGACGGTGGTTGGCTTCGAGTTTTATTTGTCAGGTTGCACTAGTTATCGCTGCTTGCAGCAAGTTATCTTGGCTTCTTTGAAGCTAGTTATTTGAAGATTGATCCTACGTCGTGAAGATCGGGCATCGTGACGCATCACTTGCCTTAACAAAATTAGACAATCTTTTAGGAGGGGCACTAAGCTTGACATTGTCTCCCTGTTGGAAGCCAATGCCATCCTTAATGCCAGGGCATCTCCGACTATAAAGCATACTACGAGCAAATTTAAATTTCTCATTTTCTAGTTCATGCTCGGCAATCTTAGCATCTAGTTTAGCTATATGATCATTTTGTTGTTTAATCATGGCAAGGTGATCATGAATAGCATCTATATTAACATCTCTACATCTAGTGTAAATAGAAACATGATCAACCGTATATGTAGAGGGTTTGCAATCATTTAGTTCAACAATCTTAGCATGTAAAATAGCATTCTCATCTCTAAGATTGGAAATAGAAACATTGCAAACATCTAATTCCTTAGCCTTAGCAATTAATTTATCATTCTCAAACTTAAGGCTAGCAAGAGATTCATTCAACATGTCAATCTTAGCAATTAAACTAGCATTATCATTTCTAAGATTAACAATGGAATCATCACAAACATTTGATTTCTCAACCTTAGCAATTAACTTGGCATTTTCATTTCTAAGGCTAGAAATAATGTCATGGCAAGTGCTAAGCTCACTAGTTAATTTGTCATTTTTCTCTACCTCCTGAGCATAAGCATTTTTAGTCTTAACATGCTTTTTGTTTTCCTTAATAAGGAAGTCCTCTTGGCTATCCAAGAGTTCATCCTTCTCATGAATAGCACTAATCAATTCATTCAATTTCTCTTTTTGTTGCATGTTAAGATTGGCAAAAAGAGTAAGCAAATTATCCTCATCATCACTAGAATTATCCTCATCACTAGAAGTTGCATACTTAGTGGAGGATCTAGATTTTACCTTCTTCTTCTTGCCGTCCTTTGCCATGAGGCACTTGTGGCCGATGTTGGGGAAGAGGAGGCCTTTGTTGATGGCGATGTTGGCGGCGTCCTCGTCGGAGGAGGAGTCGGTGGAGCTCTCGCCGGAGTCCCACTCCCGGCAAACATGGGCATCGCCACCCTTCTTCTTGTAATATCTCTTCTTCTCCTTCTTCCCCCTCTTGTCGTTATCCCTGTCACTATCACTAGACAAAGGGCATTTAGCGATAAAATGACCGGGCTTACCACATTTGTAGCAAAATTTCTTGGAGTGGGGCTTGTAGTCTTTCCCCCTCCTTTGCTTGAGGATTTGGCGGAAGCTCTTGATGATGAGCGCCATTTCCTCATTGTCGAGCTTGGAGGCGTCGATGGGGACCCTACTTGGTGTAGAGTCTTCTTTATTCTCCTCCGTCGCCTTGAATGCAATGGGTTGTACATCAGGTGTGGAGGAGGCGCCTTGCTCGATGATTTTCTTGGAGCCTTTGATCATCAATTCAAAGCTCACAAATTTTCCTATCACATCCTCGGGAGACATTAGTTTATATCTTGGATCACCATGAATTAATTGAACTTGAGTAGGGTTAAGAAAAACAAGTGATCTAAGAATAACCTTGACCATTTCATGGTCATCCCATTTAGTGCTCCCGAGGTTGCGTACTTGATTTACCAAGGTCTTTAGCCGGTTGTACATGGCTTGTGGGTCTTCTCCTTGGTTGAGCATAAAACGACCGAGCTCCCCCTCGATCGTCTCCCTCTTGGTGATCTTGGTCACCTTGTCTCCTTCGTGCGCGGTCTTGAGCACGTCCCAAATTTCCTTGGCGCTCTTCAACCCTTGCACCTTATTATACTCCTCTCAACTTAGAGAGGCCAGGAGTATAGTGGTGGCTTGGGAGTTGAAGTGCCGGATTTGGGCAACCTCGTCCGAGTCGTAGTCTTCATCCCCCGGTGATGGTACCTGCACTCCCAACTCAACGACATCCCAAATGCTAGTGTGGAGTGAGGTTAGGTGATGCCTCATTTTATCACTCCACATGTTATAATCTTCACCGTCAAAAAACGGTGGTTTGCCTAATGGGACGGAAAGTAAAGGAGTACGTTTGGAAATGCGGGGATAGCGTAGGGGAATCTTACTAAACGTCTTGTGCTCATGGCGCTTGTGGCGGAACTGCCCGAATTATTCCAACTTAAGTGCCTAAGTCCGGCCTTAGAGGCTAGACCACACTTAAATGGGAATAACCCGTCAATCCCTCGGATCTAGTCCGACACGGCCACTGACAGGATCAAGTACCACAGTCTCACTCGATGGTGAGTCACAGAGCAAATACAATAAAGCATAAAACCATGCATGGAAGAGTATTAAATTATTACATCACCATTGTCACCATCGGAGTTTTTGCAAAAGTAACCATCATTGTTTTGAAGTGCAGCGGAAATAAACTAACGATAAATAAATGGAGAGATGGGGAAGCCTGTCCCATCACTCCTCATGCTCCTCCTCAGCCGAGGCAGGGTCCCACTCGACAGTCCAACCCGGTGGCAGGGTGGATGGCCAAGTCACTCCAGCAACCATGTCCTCCAGAGAACCTGTAAAAATTATGCCACAAGCAAGGCTGAGTATACTAATACTCAGCTAGACTTACCCGGTGTGAGGAGTCTATACTCCTCTACCTCTAGACATGCAGCTGTTTGGCTGTGGGGTTTGGTTGCCAAAAGCACTAGCTGAGTTTCTAAATCAAGATTTTAACTTTATCAAAATTAAGTGTGACTCTCTTAAGGCTAAAAGTGTACTATCTATTCATACATAGTAGCAAGCATTTTTAGCAATCAACAACTTGTATCATCCCAACACAGTTCCACTTGTTACTCAATGTAGCAGCATGGATCAAGCAGTCTCATTAGCTGCGAGAAGCAGACGATTCGAATCGAGTTTTTATCCTTGCAAGGTAAACCTAAACACATGACATGCAGGGGCACTCCGTCCCCACACATATCAACCGTCCCCATCGATTCCCTGGCAGCAGATCAGGGCTCACCGCCTTGGCGTACAATGCCTCACTGCCCCCGACTGGCCGTCGTGCAGTGACCGCACTTGTACCCACCATAACCGGAATGGGAGACTACGTCTCAGGTCGCGTGAGGGGGTATGTCCACTGGCAGGTTCAATCAGGTACTAGGTTTATCGATTTACCATATTTCTCGGTATGTGCTTAGTACATTCAAACGCTTGACTCACGGTACCACACCTTAATCCTTAATCAACTTTTTATCCCGTGAACAACCAATCCCCATGGATTGTTGCCCAAACCAACATCAATAGGATAGGAAAGTGGATACAGCCAATTCCTGACCTCTCGCGAGTGCTAGAAAAATCACTCGACTTCTACCGAGATCCTAATTAATAAAGCAGCTACTCGACCTAGCATACTAGTGTTCATCTCAATAGGATTCCTGAGATCATGCAACTAGGGTTTCAAACAATTCCTACACCTAAGTGCACAATCAATCCTACAACCATTAAGTGAAGTAAAATAGCATAAATAACAGGTTATGCATAAAACCGGGGCTTGCCTTCCAAAGCAGTGGCAGGCAGGTCCTCTGGTGCAGGCTCTGGTGCTGGGTCTGGGGCAACCTCCTGGGCAGCTCCTTGCTCCGGCACGAGGACGTATTCTCCGTCAGCAAGATTATAGTCTATCGAATGCAATGAACATGTATGTCATGATTATGCAAGATTTAAGAACATTAAGCTACAAAAGTTAAGTCAAGAATTAACTTAGGGTTCCCTGGCTATGTGGGCCTTCTAGTGGTATATATAGACTTATTACCTTTTAGGTTTAGGTTTTTCTTTAGGATAACATATTGGATTTGCATTGCCTTTATGGATTTCAGTGGACAATTTACAAAGGTCTTAGGAGGACATTAAATTCCATCATCCATTTTCCTTTCTTTAATTTCCATCTAGGGTTTCTAGTAGGGGTTTGAACTATGACAGTAGTTTAAAAATTTCCAAAAATTTGGTAAAAATTACAGTGGGTTGTCACTGGCTATTCTAGCTTGTTTCAAGAATTTGAGGCTTAAAGTACAAAAGCTAGTCTTTAAACAAAAATAACAATATTTAGGCAAAAAGGGCCACTTTACACTACAATTCTTTTATTAAAGTGGGTCCTGACCTAAGGGTTATTTTTGTTGGCCTCTAGTAGTAATAAAAAGCTCTTGTACTAAAAAGGACAGAGAGCAACATGATGGTTAATTAATGATGGATTTTTGAAATTTGGTGCAAAAAGGGTGATTAGAACTAACTTGTCATTTGAAAAATATTAAACAACAGATTTCAGATTTTTCTTAAGTTCTTGTTATCAATACATTAGTTATCCTAAGGTTTGGGGAGGTTTCATCTTAGGGTTATTTTTGTAGGGTTTTTCTAAGTTATCCTTGTTTTATTAATTTAAAAGGTAGCTTTCTTATTTTATACTACAACAGGGTATGATACATTTTTCCAGTGAACTACATTGATTAAGTATCTCAACAAAAATAGGGGTGCCCTCTGGTTCATTATTTATGTCACTTTTTCTATTTTTCTTATACTTAAGCATATTATGGAATAAGGGGTTAAAACTA
Organism: Zea luxurians; assembly: GCA_029449295.1. Taxonomy (NCBI): domain Eukaryota; kingdom Viridiplantae; phylum Streptophyta; class Magnoliopsida; order Poales; family Poaceae; genus Zea; species Zea luxurians. Next base: position 15,373,334 of record JAOPSE010000010.1, on the reverse strand, counting down.
ACTTAATGCAGTGGACAGAGGGGTTTAACATTTTTAACTAGGTCAGTTAGTAGGTATAAACCTCTCCAAATTTTTCTAACCTTAGTTAAATAGTACAACCATTTTTCTTGCTATTATTAAGCTTTTGGTCCAAACTGTAATTAAATCATAACCTTATATTTTTCTTTAGTACTCATGGGGTTTTATATTTTTCTTAGACAGGTTACATTATTTAGAGTCTGGCAAAATTAGTTTGACCAAATTTGGATAAACCAAACAGAAGTTATGGGTTTTTAAAGTTTCTGTTTGAATTTAAATCAGGTTTTAATTAAGTTTTTCTGGAAAAGCAGTTTGCGCCGAGGCCCCTGGGTTTAAACCGAATCAAACCTCGCAGATCTACCCTTACGCCACTATTCACTTGAGTCTCTGACTTTTCACTTAACCCCCTGGATTCCTCTCCCTCTCACCCGCAGTCCTTCCCTTAACTGAAACAGTAGCCGCGGGAAAGAAAAGGGTGGCGCGGCTTACCGGCGGCGAGGGAGGTCCGGCGAGGTGGTCAGTGATGTTCAGGAGGTCGCGACGGTCACGTCGGTGTGCGGGTCGGCGTCAGAGGTGGTCGGAGCTCCCCTGGCCACGAACACAGGCGGCGGGGATTGACGGCGGCGCCTGCTCCGGCCAAACCACGGCGGTAGAGTTCAATCAAAGGGCACGAGGAGCTTCACGGGATGACACAGAGGCCAGGCGTGCAACGAATCGGAAAATTGTGAAGGGGTTTACCCGGTCCACGTGCGCCGGCGAGTTCTAGAACTCCGGTGAGCGCGATTTGGCTTCTCCGGTGACGCGGGCCCTCGGGTTAAGCTTGAGCAAGGTTCTCGGCCTCACCAGGAAGCTATCTGGAGGCGTGGATCGAACGGAGGAGAACGGAAGAGGGGTCGGCCACGGCGGTGGCTTTCGGGCGGCACTGGCGGCTCGCGGGGAGGTCGCCGGAGGCAAAGGCTGGCTCGGGCGAGTCCGGCGAGGTACGGAGGAGGCAATGGGGAAAGCAACCGAGCGCTGGGGCGGGTTTTATAGGCGCGGACACGGCCGGGGCGCCGGCTCGACCGTTTGGCGCGACGCGGGCACGCGGGGCGCGCGCGCGGGCGTGCTCTGGCGAGCTCAGAGCGCGTCGAACACGTGGCGCGTTGCTTCTACCCGTGTTCTTCGCTCTGCTGAGCGGCCAGGCGTACGAATCTCGCCCTACCGCCTGTGGAAGATCTCTTCCCAGCACCTAGGGCTACCTAGTTCATGTAAGTTCCAAGAGGAGATGTGGTCTGGTTGAAGAGATATGGCAGCGCCAAGTCTTGTCTGTCTGCCCTGTGCAAACCGAGACAAAACCAATGCCAATGCGTGTCAAACGGTTTTGGCTTGGGTTCAAACTTTTCCAGGGCATTCTAGGGTTCATTTGGCGCCACTTTGTTAATTGGGTCGACTGGTTTTGAAAAGGGGATCAAGGTGAACATGAGGGATCTTTGCTCAAGGGTTGGTTTTTGACTTAGACAAAATCTTCATTTTTCCCTTGTGTTCAACCTTTGGTGATCTTTTTAGGACTTTTTCTGAAAACTTTTTGGGGGTACTTCCTTACTATTAATTGTAGGTTATTAAGTATATTACAACTTTTATATTTGGCCCAAACCATGATCATGATGTTTACATGATCTTTTGATCATGGCTTCAATTAGGGTTATAATTGCCTATGGGGGTTTTGCTCTAGGGTTTTGGAAGATCCCCACTTAGATGTGCATTACAAGCTAGGGCATAACATCCAAAATAGTTTGTACTTGATTAGGACCTTGGATTCCAAGATTGAAGTACTTTGCCCACAATTCTCTATGTAACTATGGGTTAAAAGGGGTAACCCTGGGGTGGACACCCTGAGTAACACCTAGGGTGTTACAGCCCTCCCCCCTTAAAGGAATCTCGTCCCGAGATTTCAGGTAGAGTCCCTTGGAGGGATGCTTTGAAGGTGTGCTGGGGCTATTTTCCCCTTATACTCAAGTTTAACCTTTATAACTGCTCTTCGAATGTCATCCTCTTTGCAACTTCAGAAGGAAGCCCTTCTTAAGTTAAATTCACAACTTAGACTATCCTCGTTATCTAAGTTTTTCTTATAATTGACTTCAAAGGGCAGGTGGGGGTGGGGTTTTTGGGGCTACATACCGATTCCTTTGGGCAGAAAGTCGGGGAAGCGAGAGCGTAGAAAATCCTCTGTTTCCCATGTAGCTTCTTCTGCTGAAAGATGACTCCACTGAATCTTATACATTCTGATTGATCTTGCCCGAGTTGATCTTTCCTTTTGATCCAATACCTTGACGGGGTATTCTTGGTAGGTCAAGTCTGGTTCTAACTCAATGTCCGGCTCTGGTAGCACTTCAGTGGGTAGACGAACACATTTCCGCAGCTGAGATACATGGAACACATTGTGAACGGCTGCCATGCAAGGTGGCAATTCCAATTGGTAAGCTACGGGTCCACAAATTTCCTTAATCTTATATGGTCCAATGTAACGAGGGGCTAACTTGCCCTTGATCCCAAATCTCTGGACACCCTTGGTTGGCGATATCTTAAGATAGACATGATCTCCCACCTCAAACTGTAGAGGCTTCCGCCTCTTGTCATGATAACTCTTTTGTCTGGCCTGAGCAGCTTCTAGGTTCTTCTTGATAATTCTAACCTTTGCCTCTGCTTCAAGCACCAAATCTGGCCCAAAAATTTCCCTTTCTCCTGCTTGAGACCAATTTAGCGGGGTCCTACACCTTCTCCCATATAATGCCTCAAATGGTGCCATCTTCAGACTGGACTGATAGCTGTTATTGTAAGAAAACTCTGCCAAGGAAAGGGACCTGTCCCAGTCCTTTCCATAATGTAGTGCACATGCTCGCAACATATCTTCCAAAATCTGATTTACCCTTTCTGTCTGACCGTCTGTTTGGGGGTGGTATGCTGAGCTTCGTATGACCTGGGTTCCAAGTGATTCCTGTAGTTGCTCCCAAAATCGTGCCACAAAAGGTGCTCCTCGGTCGGAGACTATAGTCCTTGGTATCCCATGCAGACGAACTATCTGGTCGATGTAGATCTCCGCATACTTCTCCGCCCGGTGGGTGGTGTGCACTGGCAAGAAATGAGCAGTTTTGGTCAATCTGTCCACAATAACCCATATGGAATCATGGTGCCTGGAGGTATTGGGTAATCCCACTATGAAGTCCATGCAAACGTCCTCCCATTTCCAAGATGGTACGGGAAGGGGTTGCAAAGGGCCTGCTGCCTTCAAGTGACTGGCTTTTACCCTCTGGCAAGTGTCACACTCTGATACGTACTTGGCAATTTCCCTCTTCATCCTAGTCCACCAATACAAAGATCTGAGATCATGGTACATCTTGTTACTACCAGGGTGCATGGAGAACTTGGAGAGGTGAGCTTCATCCAATATCTTCTTTCTGAGCTCAGGGTCCTTGGGAACAACCAATCGATCTTCAAACCATAAAATTCCCTTGCTGTCCTGACGGAAACACTTGTATTTCTCTGCCTTCTGCTTGAGCATTTCTTTGATAACCTGAACACCCTTATCCCCAAGCTGTGCCTGAACTATTTGCTCTTGCAATGTGGGTTCCACCGCGATATATCTCAATTCACCGGGAAGAACAACTTCCAGGTTTAGCCTACACAGCTCATCACACAGGGTGGTGACTCTTGCATCCATGTTCATACAATTGCACTGGTCCTTTCTGCTCAAAGCATCTGCCACAACATTGGCTTTGCCAGGATGGTAGTGCACCTCCAAATCATAGTCCTTGATCAATTCCAACCATCTTCTCTGCCTCATGTTCAGATCAGCCTGAGTGAAAATGTACTTGAGGCTCTTGTGATCGGTGTAAATGTTACAGTGAGCTCCCATCAAGTAGTGTCTCCATATCTTGAGGGCATGAACTACTGCTGCCAACTCCAAATCATGTGTCGGGTAGTTCTGCTCATGGGGCCTGAGTGCTCGGGAAGCATAAGCAATTACTCTGTTCTCTTGCATCAAAACACATCCCAATCCGGTACTAGAAGCATCACAATAAACTTCAAATGGCTTGGTATTGTCGGGTTGGGCTAGCACTGGGGCTGTTGTCAATTGTTGCCTCAAGGTATGAAAAGCCTCTTCACACTTTTGGCTCCACTCAAATTTGACTCCCTTCTTCAACAGTTCAGTCATTGGCTTGGCAATTCTGGAGAAATCCGGAATAAATCGTCGGTAATATCCTGCTAATCCCAGAAAACTCCTAATTTGCTTTACCGTAGTCGAGGGTTTCCAGTCCATCACCTCTTGCACTTTCTCAGGGTCGACTGATATCCCCTCCTGAGAGATCGTGTGACCCAAGAATTTTATTTCTTTCAGCCAGAACTCACACTTGGACAACTTAGCATACAACTGATGGTCACGAAGTCTCTGAAGCACGATATGCAGATGTTTAGTGTGCTTAGCTTCATTCTTGGAATAAACCAGAATGTCATCAATGAAAACAACCACGAACTTATCCAATTCTGGCATGAATACTGAGTTCATCAAGTACATAAAATAAGCCGGGGCATTGGTCAACCCAAAAGACATCACCAAAAACTCATACAGCCCATATCTGGCAGAGAAAGCCGTCTTGGGAATATCACTGGCACGGATCTTGATCTGATGGTAGCCTGAGCGAAGGTCTATCTTGGAGAATACCTTCGCTCCTACCAACTGATCAAACAGAACATCAATGCGGGGTAACGGGTACTTGTTCTTGATAGTCACCGCATTGAGAGGGCGGTAGTCAACACACATCCTCAAACTCTCATCCTTCTTCTTCACGAACAAGGCGGGACATCCCCATGGTGAAGTGCTTGGACGAATAAACCCCTTGTCCAACAATTCTTGCAATTGTTTCTTCATTTCCGCCAATTCTGCGGGAGGCATCCTATAGGGTCTCTTAGAGATAGGAGCAGTCCCGGGTTGCAATTCAATGGCAAATTCAATATCTCTGTCAGGTGGCATTCCTGGCAATTCATCCGGAAAAACATCGGGGTAGTCACAGACTACTGGGATCTGCCTTACTGGGGATTCTGCCATAACAAATGCACAAGACCGGGTACCACCCTGGTTAGGTAAATACAAAACAGTCTCGCCATAAGCAGGGGAATGAATTTCAATGGCTCTGGCTGCAATATCCAATATTGCCTGATGTTTGGTCAACCAATCAGTTCCCAAGATGATATCCACGCTGTCCAAACCCAAAATGAGGAGGGTGGTTTTAATTATTAGACTACCAAACTTTATGGGCACATTCTTGCTGATTTGATTAGTGGCAATCCTGCCTCCCGGGGTTGAAATGGTAATACCCCCGTTGGTGTGGTGAAAGGGCAGTTGACACTTGACACTAAATTTGGCACTAACAAAGCTATGCGAAGCACCGGAATCAAAAAGAACAATAGCAGGATAATTTAAAACTGTAAAGATACCAGTCATGACGGGTGCTCCCTCTGGAATGTCAGCCATTGTAGTGAAGTTCAGCTTGCCCTGCCTCACTTGCACTTTCTGCCTCTTTCCATGGTTCTGGTTAACATTCTGCCCCTGCCTCTGTTGATTCTTGGGGCAATTCTTGGCATAATGCCCAGTGCTGCCACAAGTGAAACACCTGTTATCATTGGCCTGGCGGTACTGCTGCTGCTGATTGTTCCTCTGAGCTGGAAACTGGGCGCGGTTGGGTGCCTGCTGCTGCTGCTGCTGCGGTGGCCTGATCACCCATCTCCCTTGCTGCTGCTGAGGCCCCTTGTTCTGCGTGTCAGACACAATCCTGAAGCGCTGTGGCTGAGACGAGGGTCCTGCCACAGGGGTCTTCCTCTTCTTCTCCGCCTGTCGAGCCAAGATGCAGTCCTCCTGGGAGATAGCCATGTTGACCAACTCATTGTAACTGTTGGCCCTGACGGTGTTGAGACGGTCACGGAGCTTAGTGCTGAGCCCCCTCCTGAACCTGTCTCGCTTCTTCTCATCCGTATCTGCATGATATCCAGCATACTGACACAAATCATTGAAGGCCTGGGCATACTGCAATACCGTCCTGCTGCCCTGAGTGAGTGCCAGAAACTCATTGAGCTTCTGGTCCATGATGCCAGCGGGGATATGGTGCCCTCTGAAAGCCGCCTTGAACTCCCTCCATTCCACTTCTCTACCTTCTGGCTGCATGGCAAGAAAATGGTCCCACCAAGTCCTTGCGGGTCCGCGAAGCTGCTGGGTGGCGAACCTGACCTTGGTGACCTCTGAGCAAATTCCATGGAGCAGTGGGAATTTGGATTCCACCACCCTCAACCACACATCTGCATCAAGCGGGTCCTCCGCCCTGGTAAACAATGGTGGCTGAGTGCTGAGAAACTCCTGGTAGGTAGCAGCGACGGGGTGACGCTGATGGTCTCCACCATAATGCTGAGGTGGTGGCTGACGCTGAGCTAGCTGTCTCAGGATCTCATTCTGCTGGGCCATGAGCTCCTTCAGAGTGGGAGGCGGTGGCGGTGGAGGGACGTGCTCATTCTGACCACGGCGCGCTCTCCCAGCCATCTGAAAAATCACATAGTTGCTTAATAACACATCGCCTCAGTTTAGGGTTTAAACATGGTAGGGGAGTTAAAGCAATTTGGTAGATTCCTCATAGAACAAAACAAACATAAACCTTCCGTCCAAATTTAAACTGCCATTAAACATCCCTGAACTTCCAAAAGAGTTTAACATGGTTACATCAAGGATCCAAAAGACTCAACTCTACCTAGCCTAGTACCCTAAGGGTGCAAAAGCTAAGCTAGCGGCGAGGAGTCCAACTATCATCAATCTCTAGGATTAGCCTGGCATCTAGTGAGCGAACGAGGCAACGCTGGACTCGGGGGAAGGTGGTCTCCCTGAGCCAGCGGTGTCTACACTGGAAGCAGACTCGTCTCCTCCCTCGATGTCAACGTCCTCGTCAGCTTCCTCACCATGGATCTCTTGGTGATGCATGTCCAGGTGCTCATTTGCTTCTGCCAGCTGCTGCTGAGTGTTGAGGAGCTGATCCTCGAGAACCTCGATGGTGTTCTCCCGGGTGCCCACTAGCTCCTCCAACTCATGAATCTCATCAGACAGCTGCTCCACTTGCAAATCTTTTTCCACGAGCTCCTAGGACAAGTCCACCACGAGCTCCTCCCTGTTGTCCAGGGTGATCTTGGTTGCCTCCAGTAGTGCCATCAAATGAGACATGGCCTCCCCACGCATCACTTGCAGACGATACAGAGCATTCATGCATCGTACCGACAAGTGAGCGGTGTGGCCTGGGTAGAGAGCCCAGATGTCCTTGGCATGCTCCACCCGATCCCTCCACATCGGGTCGTCTTCCTTTTCCGCGGGGAACAACCCCATGGGGTGGGTAGCCAGCTCCAGGGGATGAAATCCGCAGAAGGTAGTCAGTCCATGCAGAGCGATTGCCTCGATTGTGTCCTCTGCTCGGTACCCGAAAGACTCAGAGTCCAAGGAGCGCCAACCTGGCTGCAGGGGATGAGGCTCCAAAGTCATCCTCACCCTACAGCGAGGCACTCGGTGCTTCTCGAACTGCTGCACCGCGTACTGAGGGGGTGTCAAATATCCTGCCCCCTGAAGTACCTCCCACAAGATGCGGGGAAAACCCTCTCGTGCAAGTCCGTCAGTGTGGGTCAGTGCATTTCCGTCATCGGAGGATCCGTGGGAAGTCATCTGTGCACGGTTAAGCGTAAGTAAAAGAAAAAGAATTACAAAAGGAATAAGGAAAAATAAATCTCAGCCTGTCTCTAGCAAGAAAAAGGCATTGGAGACCTAGTTGGCGGTTATCTCATTTTTAAGTACTTTTACTTAGTTATCCATCTGTTCAATTAAGAATGCATGCATGCGCGTCCTGAACGACCTTTCCAGAAAATAAAAAGGACTAGGGAAGAACTTCCATCCTTGAAAAAGTGGCCTGTAGGGCCTAGTCACTTAGCCACCTAGCTACCCTTCTATTATCCTAAGGCTTCACGTCCTAGGTCTATCCTGCTCGTCCTACAATCTATCCAACATTGTTTCTATCAAATTTTACTTTAGAAAAGGGATGGCATTTATGTTTTATTGATTCCTCTGTGGTGGTACAAGCTCCGATACCAGCTGTGGCAGAACTGCCCGAATTATTCCAACTTAAGTGCCTAAGTCCGGCCTTAGAGGCTAGACCACACTTAAATGGGAATAACCCGTCAATCCCTCGGATCTAGTCCGACACGGCCACTGACAGGATCAAGTACCACAGTCTCACTCGATGGTGAGTCACAGAGCAAATACAATAAAGCATAAAACCATGCATGGAAGAGTATTAAATTATTACATCACCATTGTCACCATCGGAGTTTTTGCAAAAGTAATCATCATTGTTTTGAAGTGCAGCGGAAATAAACTAACGATAAATAAATGGAGAGATGGGGAAGCCTGTCCCATCACTCCTCATGCTCCTCCTCAGCCGAGGCAGGGTCCCACTCGACAGTCCAACCCGGTGGCAGGGTGGATGGCCAAGTCACTCCAGCAACCATGTCCTCCAGAGAACCTGTAAAAATTATGCCACAAGCAAGGCTGAGTATACTAATACTCAGCTAGACTTACCCGGTGTGAGGAGTCTATACTCCTCTACCTCTAGACATGCAGCTGTTTGGCTGTGGGGTTTGGTTGCCAAAAGCACTAGCTGAGTTTCTAAATCAAGATTTTAACTTTATCAAAATTAAGTGTGACTCTCTTAAGGCTAAAAGTGTACTATCTATTCATACATAGTAGCAAGCATTTTTAGCAATCAACAGCTTGTATCATCCCAACACAGTTCCACTTGTTACTCAATGTAGCAGCATGGATCAAGCAGTCTCATTAGCTGCGAGAAGCAGACGATTCGAATCGAGTTTTTATCCTTGCAAGGTAAACCTAAACACACGACATGCAGGGGCACTCCGTCCCCACACATATCAACCGTCCCCATCGATTCCCTGGCAGCAGATCAGGGCTCACCGCCTTGGCGTACAATGCCTCAATGCCCCCGACTGGCCGTCGTGCAGTGACCGCACTTGTACCCACCATAACCGGAATGGGAGACTACGTCTCAGGTCGCGTGAGGGGGTATGTCCACTGGCAGGTTCAATCAGGTACTAGGTTTACCGATTTACCATATTTCTCGGTATGTGCTTAGTACATTCAAACGCTTGACTCACGGTACCACACCTTAATCCTTAATCAACTTTTTATCCCGTGAACAACCAATCCCCATGGATTGTTGCCCACAAACCAACATCAATAGGATAGGAAAGTGGATACAGCCAATTCCTGACCTCGCGCGAGTGCTAGAAAAATCACTCGACTTCTACCGAGATCCTAATTAATAAAGCAGCTACTCGACCTAGCATACTAGTGTTCATCTCAATAGGATTCCTGAGATCATGCAACTAGGGTTTCAAACAATTCCTACACCTAAGTGCACAATCAATCCTACAACCATTAAGTGAAGTAAAATAGCATAAATAACAGGTTATGCATAAAACCGGGGCTTGCCTTCCAAAGCAGTGGCAGGCAGGTCCTCTGGTGCAGGCTCTGGTGCTGGGTCTGGGGCAACCTCCTGGGCAGCTCCTTGCTCCGGCACGAGGACGTATTCTCCGTCAGCAAGATTACAGTCTATCGAATGCAATGAACATGTATGTCATGATTATGCAAGATTTAAGAACATTAAGCTACAAAAGTTAAGTCAAGAATTAACTTAGGGTTCCCTGGCTATGTGGGCCTTCTAGTGGTATATATAGACTTATTACCTTTTAGGTTTAGGTTTTTCTTTAGGATAACATATTGGATTTGCATTGCCTTTATGGATTTCAGTGGACAATTTACAAAGGTCTTAGGAGGACATTAAATTCCATCATCCATTTTCCTTTCTTTAATTTCCATCTAGGGTTTCTAGTAGGGGTTTGAACTATGACAGTAGTTTAAAAATTTCCAAAAATTTTGTAAAAATTACAGTGGGTTGTCACTGGCTATTCTAGCTTGTTTCAAGAATTTGAGGCTTAAAGTACAAAAGCTAGTCTTTAAACAAAAATAACAATAGTTAGGCAAAAAGGGCCACTTTACACTACAATTCTTTTATTAAAGTGGGTCCTGACCTAAGGGTTATTTTTGTTGGCCTCTAGTAGTAATAAAAAGCTCTTGTACTAAAAAGGACAGAGAGCAACATGATGGTTAATTAATGATGGATTTTTGAAATTTGGTGCAAAAAGGGTGATTAGAACTAACTTGTCATTTGAAAAATATCAAACAACAGATTTCAGATTTTTCTTAAGTTCTTGTTATCAATACATTAGTTATCCTAAGATTTGGGGAGGTTTCATCTTAGGGTTATTTTTGTAGGGTTTTTCTAAGTTATCCTTGTTTTATTAATTTAAAAGGTAGCTTTCTTATTTTATACTACAACAGGGTATGATACATTTTTCCAGTGAACTACATTGATTAAGCATCTCAACAAAAATAGGGGTGCCCTCTGGTTCATTATTTATGTCACTTTTTCTATTTTTCTTATACTTAAGCATATTATGGAATAAGGGGTTAAAACTAACTTAATGCAGTGGACAGAGGGGTTTAACATTTTTAACTAGGTCAGTTAGTAGGTATAAACCTCTCCAAATTTTTCTAACCTTAGTTAAATAGTACAACCATTTTTCTTGCTATTATTAAGCTTTTGGTCCAAACTGTAATTAAATCATAACCTTATATTTTTCTTTAGTACTCATGGGGTTTTATATTTTTCTTAGACATGTTACATTATTTAGAGTCTGGCAAAATTAGTTTGACCAAATTTGGATAAACCAAACAGAAGTTATGGGTTTTTAAAGTTTCTGTTTGAATTTAAATCAGGTTTTAATTAAGTTTTTCTGGAAAAGCAGTTTGCGCCGAGGCCCCTGGGTTTAAACCGAATCAAACCTCGCAGATCTACCCTTACGCCACTATTCACTTGAGTCTCTGACTTTTCACTTAACCCCCTGGATTCCTCTCCCTCTCACCCGCAGTCCTTCCCTTAACTGAAACAGTAGCCGCGGGAAAGAAAAGGGTGGCGCGGCTTACCGGCGGCGAGGGAGGTCCGGCGAGGTGGTCAGTGATGTTCAGGAGGTCGCGACGGTCACGTCGGTGTGCGGGTCAGCGTCAGAGGTGGTCGGAGCTCCCCTGGCCACGAACACAGGCGGCGGGGATTGACGGCGGCGCCTGCTCCGGCCAAACCACGGCGGTAGAGTTCAATCAAAGGGCACGAGGAGCTTCACGGGATGACACAGAGGCCAGGCGTGCAACGAATCGGAAAATTGTGAAGGGGTTTACCCGGTCCACGTGCGCCGGCGAGTTCTAGAACTCCGGTGAGCGCGATTTGGCTTCTCCGGTGACGCGGGCCCTCGGGTTAAGCTTGAGCAAGGTTCTCGGCCTCACCAGGAAGCTATCTGGAGGCGTGGATCGAACGGAGGAGAACGGAAGAGGGGTCGGCCACGGCGGTGGCTTTCGGGCGGCACTGGCGGGTCGCGGGGAGGTCGCCGGAGGCAAAGGCTGGCTCGGGCGAGTCCGGCGAGGTACGGAGGAGGCAATGGGGAAAGCAACCGAGCGCTGGGGCGGGTTTTATAGGTGCGGACGCGGCCGGGGCGCCGGCTCGACCGTTTGGCGCGACGCGGGCACGCGGGGCGCGCGCGGGCGTGCTCTGGCGAGCTCAGAGCGCGTCGAACACGTGGCGCGTTGCTTCTGCCCGTGTTCTTCGCTCTGCTGAACGGCCAGGCGTACGAATCTCGCCCTACCGCCTGTGGAAGATCTCTTCCCAGCACCTAGGGCTACCTAGTTCATGTAAGTTCCAAGAGGAGATGTGGTCTGGTTGAAGAGATATGGCAGCGCCAAGTCTTGTCTGTCTGCCCTGTGCAAACCGAGACAAAACCAATGCCAATGCGTGTCAAACGGTTTTGGCTTGGGTTCAAACTTTCCCAGGGCATTCTAGGGTTCATTTGGCGCCACTTTGTTAATTGGGTCGACTGGTTTTGAAAAGGGGATCAAGGTGAACATGAGGGATCTTTGCTCAAGGGTTGGTTTTTGACTTAGACAAAATCTGCATTTTTCCCTTGTGTTCAACCTTTGGTGATCTTTTTAGGACTTTTTCTGAAAACTTTTTGGGGGTACTTCCTTACTATTAATTGTAGGTTATTAAGTATATTACAACTTTTATATTTGGCCCAAACCATGATCATGATGTTTACATGATCTTTTGATCATGGCTTCAATTAGGGTTATAATTGCCTATGGGGGTTTTGCTCTAGGGTTTTGGAAGATCCCCACTTAGATGTGCATTACAAGCTAGGGCATAACATCCAAAATAGTTTGTACTTGATTAGGACCTTGGATTCCAAGATTGAAGTACTTTGCCCACAATTCTCTATGTAACTATGGGTTAAAAGGGGTAACCCTGGGGTGGACACCCTGAGTAACACCAAGGGTGTTACAGCGCTTAGAAGTTACGAATGGCGCGTCGGAGCCGGAGGTGGATGGCGACGAAGAGTCGGTCTCGTAGTAAACCACCTTCTTCATCTTCTTCCTCTTGTCGCCACTTCGATGCAACTTGTTGTGGGAGGTTGACTCTCCCTTTCGTTTGGAGCTGGACTCCCTTGATGAAGCCTTCCTGTGGCTTGTAGTGGGCTTCTCGCCGGTCATGACCTCCTTCTTGGCGTGATCTTCCGACATCACTTTGAGCGGTTAGGCTCTAATGAAGTACCAGGCTCTGATACCAATTGAAAGTCACCTAGAGGGGGGGGGGTGAATAGGCGGAATCTAAAAATTATAAACTTAAGCACAACTACAAGCCGGGGTTAGCGTTAGAAATATAATCGAGTCCGAAAGAGAGGGCAAAAAAATCACAAGCAAATGAAGAGTGAGACGCGGTGATTTGTTTTACCGAGGTTCGGTTCTTGCAAACCTACTCCCCGTTGAGGTGGTCACAAAGACCGGGTCTTTTTCAACCCTTTCCCTCTCTCAAACGGTCACCTAGACCGAGTGAGCTTCTCTTCTCAATCAATTGGGACACTAAGTCCCCATAAGGACCACCACACAATTGGTGTCTCTTGCCTTGATTACAATTGAGTTGGGAACAAGAAAGAAAGAAGAAGAAAAGCGATCCAAGCGCAAAAGCTCAAATGAACACAAATGTCTCTCTCACTAGTCACTATTTGATTGGAATGATCTTTTGGACTTGGGAGAGGATTTGATCTCTTATTTGTGTCTTGGAGTGAAGTCTAAAGCTCTTGTATTGAATGCAATGGCTGAAAACTTGGATGCCTTGAAGTGTTGGTGGTTGGGGGTATTTATAGCCCCAACCAGCAAAGTGGCCGTTGGGGATGGTTGCTGTCGTATGGCGCACCGGACAGTCTGGTGCGCCATCGGACACTGTCCGGTGCGCCAGCCACGTCACCCAACCGTTAGGGTTCGACCGTTGGAGCTCTGACAAGTGGGGCCACCGAACAGTCTGGTGGTGCACCGGACAGGTCCTGTTCACTGTCCGGTGCGCCTTCTAGCGCTGCTCTGACTTCTGCGCGCGTAGGCGCGCACTGTTCACGTTCACTGTAGCCTTTTGCAGACGACCGTTGGCGCAGATAGTCGTTGCTCCGCTGGCACACCGGATAGTCCGGTGTTACATCGGATAGTCCAGTGAATTATAGCGGAGTGGCTCCCCGATTTCCCGAAGCTGGCAAGTTCAGAGTCGATCTCCCTGGTGCACCGGACACTGTCCGGTGGCACACCGGACAGTCCAGTGCGCCAGACCAGTGCAGCCTTCAGTTGTCTTTGGCTCTTTTTATTTGAACCCTTTCTTGGACTTTATATTGGTTTATGTTGAACCTTTGGCACCTGTAGAACTCATAATCTAGAGCAAACTAGTTAGTCCAATAACTTGTGTTAGGCAATTCAACCACCAAAATTCATTTAGGAAAAGGTTTGACCCTATTTCCCTTTCAACAGTTGAACTCCAATCTGGCCGCATAGCATGTTTTGATTTTTAGATGGTGAGATTAGAATAGCAGCTGCACCTGCACCGAAGGTGCCCCACGATCCATCATAGAACATTGTCCAAGCTTCAGTGTCTGTTGTGCATCCTTCTTCATGAGCCCATAGCGTCCAATCAACAATGAAATCTGCCAAATGCTTAGGATTGGATCGAGGATCTATGGATAAAATCGATAGTGAATTCATTCAATTCTGCAGCCCATTTTCTGGCTCTTCCTGTGGCTTCTCTGTTTATTATGATATCCTTGAGAGGTTGGGATGAAGGTACTATAATGTGGTGTGACTGGAAATAATGTTGAAGCTTCCTCGAGGCCATCAGTACAACATATAGTACCTTCTCCAGCTCTGTGTAATTTCTTTTTGACGGACTTAGTACTTCAGAGACGAAGTATACTTGGACTTGCTTCTTTGCTTGATCATCTTGTCTCTTCTGTACCTGTGTTGCACTAACTTCGGCGTGGGAAGCAGCCACATACAGTTGCAATGGGGCTCCTGACGAAGGTGGAGTTAATGTTGTTAGTTGTATCAGATATTGTTTCAGATCTTCGAAGGCCTTTTGTTGAAGTGGTCCCCATTGGAAGACTTCGACTGATTTTAGCACTTCAAAGAATGGTAAATTCCTTTATGCAAATCTTGAGATGAATCTGTTCAAAAATGCCAGCCTTCCTGTTAGCCTCTGAGCACCTTTTCTTGTCCTTGGTGGTTCCATCTGAAGTATAGCTTCTATTTTGCTTAGGTTTGCTTCAATCCCTTTTGTTGATACTAAGCACCCAAGAAATTTTCCCTTCTTCACCCCCAAAAACACATTTCTCTAGATTTAGCTTGAGGCCAGCCTTTTTGTAGTTGGCAAATGTTTCTTGCAGATCAGCAATATAATTTTCTTGTTTCGTGCTTTTGACTATGATATTATCAACATATGTCAGAACATTCCTGCCAATCTGAGAGCTGAGGACTTTGGAAGTCATTCTGCTGAAGCTTCCTCTAGCATTCTTGAGCCCCTCGGGCATCCAAAGGTAGCAGTAAGTTCCACTAGGAGTTATGAAGCTTGTTTTAGGTTCGTCCTCCTTCTTCATCCAGATTTGATGATAACCTAAATAGTAGTAGTCCAGCAAGCTCATGAGCTCCGAAGTGGCTGCCGCATCTACGAGGGAATCTATTCTTGGCAAAAGGAATTCATCCTTCGGGCACGCATTGTTGAGATCTATAAAATCAATACACATTCTCCACATTCCATTGGCCTTTTTTACCATAACAGAGTTGGCTAGCCATTCTGGGTATGTACTTCTTTGATTACTCCAGCGCTAAGAAGCCTTTTAACTTCATTTCTTGCCCCTTCGGCTTTATCATCGAACATCTTTCGAAGCTTCTGCTTCCTTGGTCTGATAGCTGGGTCTACATTGAGTGAGTGCTCAATAACATCTATGTTGATGCCACAAAGGTCATTGGCTGACCAACCAAAAACATCCTTGTTATTGAACAAAAATTTTAGCAGAGCTTTTTCTTGTTCATCAGACAATTGAGACCCAAACAACACCTTCTACTCAGCTATGTCTTCGCATAAAAGCATAGACTTTGGTTGATCCGCTGAAGCAGCTTTGTCTCTTATATGCTTATGCTGCTGATGAGCTTCGGCTTCATCTATGTTATGGATGGCCCTTGAATCTATCCAATTCCTTTTTGCCCTTCTAGCAGCCTCTTGACTACCATGCATAGCAATAGGACCTTGGTCAAATGGTATCTTCATACATAGATATGCTAGATGGAGTATTGCTTTGAAGGCGTTCAATGTCCCTCGTCCAATGATTGCATTATAAGGATAGTCCATGTCAACAATGTCAAATACAACTTGTTCTGTTCTTGTGTTATGAACATAACCAAAGGTGATTGGCATTGTTATTTTCCCAAGTGTTGCTATCTGCCTTCCTCCGAAGCCACACAAGGGGTGCGTTGCATCATGTAGTTTGTCATCCTATTCTTGCATCTGCCGAAAGGCTTTTGCAAAGATAATGTTTTCTGCACTACCCGTGTCTACAAGGACAATGTGAATCAGGAACCCTGTGATAACACATGATATGACCATAGCGTCATTATGGGGGTAATCCTTGAGCTGAAGGTCTTCCTGAGAGAATATGATTGGTACATGAGACCATTTGGATTTGATGAAGGGTCCTTGCACTCCAATGTCCCTCGTCCAATGATTGCATTATAAGGATAGTCCATGTCTACAATGTCAAACACAATTTGCTCTGTTCTTGTGTTGTGAACATAACTAAAGGTGATTGGCATTGTTATTTTCCCAAGTGCCACTATTTGCCTTCCTCCGAAGCCACACAGGGGATGTGTTGCATCATGTATTTTGTCATCCTGCTCTTGCATTTGGCTGAAGGCTTTTTGCGAAGATAATATATGTTGCACTGTTCGTGTCTATGATAACATTGTGAACTAGGAACCCTATGATAACACATGATGTGACCATGGTGTCATTATGGGGATAATCCTTGAGCTGAAGGTCTTGCTAAGAAAATGTGATTGGTACATGAGACCATTTGGATTCGATGAAGGGTCCTTGCACTCTGACATGTTGTACCCTTCTCTGTGCTTCCTTCTTCTGCTTCTTGTTGGCTAGTTCGGAACTTGAACCACATATGATTGGGAGCACCAGCTTCGTAGCCAAAGGTGACACAACTTGATCACCTTGCGAAGCCGTTGTCGTGGTCGTGGAAGTGAGTTCATCGGAGGTGGGCGCCAATGTTGGTCACTTGTTCTCAAATGTTGTGAATCAAGAACAAGGTAACACAATTGTTAAAGATTAAGGACCTTCGTCCTTCGAAGCATTATTTCCTTTCGGATATAACGATCTTCGGATGAAGGTCATGAAGGATATACCTTCATCATTCATGAAAATGGGAGTTCATAGAAACAATATAGGCTATTCATTCACTCATCCGTATATTTATTTCATGATAAACACATGAACATTAATAGAATTTATATTACTGTTGGAGAGGAAATTCTCCGGCCGGGTGGCGGAATGCACCCGCCCTAAATCCTGAGATGAGGAGGGGCCTTAGCGGTTTTGCCTAACTATTGGAAGGTGGATGAAAACACGAGAGCACATAAGGATTTAGAGTGGTTCAAGCCACCGGAGCGTAAAACCCTACTCCACTGCGTGTTGTATTGAGTGTCCGAGCACTTGAGCTTGAGAACTTATGTGTGAGTCTGAGAGCCTAAGTTGGGTCTGCCTTGTAACGTTGTGTGCCTTCCCTTTATAGCTCAAGGGAGGCACATACAAGGATGCTGAGCCCTGACATGTGGGCCCAGGAGCATAACGGAAGGAAAACCTCAAGTAACTAATGCAAGTAACGCCTGTGCAATCTCCTAGCGCCATGATGTTCGCATCCCGCGTAGTATTGATATGCGGCGGTAACTTCCTTGGTAACATGCGGGTAATGATGAGCGTAGTGCATGTGGCAGTATGGGCATGCCGCCTGCCAATGGAATGGATAGGCACGCCGCCTGTGGAATGGACAGGTCGCCGCCTGCCAGCAGAATGGACAGGTCTCAATAAATGCTGAGGCGGCACACCGCCTGTCAGTGGAATGGACAGGCGGTGCGCCTTATCCGCAATAAATGCAAAGGCCGCGTAACCCAAAGGCCTTACGTCAGGCTCCACCCGTTGGCTTACGTCATGCGCAGTAGGCCACGTGACAGCATTGGGTCTCCACCTAGACGGGGAGCAGAAGTGTATGCGGACAGGTCCGCACCAGACTAGGTTTGGACATGTGTCGGTACCGGACCCCCGCCTGGGTCCTGTTCAAGGCCCATGTATGTTCTGTCCTGGGACCTCGGGGCCCCATTGAGGGTGGCCCGAACCCCCTATGGGGGGTCCGGATCCCATTCTAGGGGTCCGGCTTGCACACGTGGTGGTCCCAGATCAACCTTGGAGGTCCGGACTGCATATCCAGAGGTCCGGCGCTCTCCCATGGGGGTCCGGACTTACTGTTGATGCCTTGGAGTATATCGCCTTCTCTAGGCACGTGGCGACTCCGGACCTGCCCATGTGGTGGAGTCAGGTGCTGCCGTGGACCCAGAGTAGTCGCCCGTGACTGGGGCGAGCCATGGCCTGGTCCCACACACACAACACCTTTACCACGTGACTAAGAGATAGTCGTGTGGGCACTGCGTCTTTACACAGTAGCAGGGGGTACCCTAGTTTCAGGGTACTGACAGTGGCCCCCGAGCCCGCCTCAGGGGAGGATGCGAGCCTGCAGGTGGGGCCAAAGCTTGTACTTCGCTTCATTATGGCATGACCAGTGATTGGTGCACCATCTTAGCATGCCTGCTGACGCGCCGCATTAATTCAGCACATCTATCGACGCACGCGCTGTCAATCTGCCTTCGGTCACGTCAACTGCCATATCTGTCCCCACGGCTGACTGACCCACGGCCCCACGTCTAGCGGTTCCATCGGGCCATGCGCAGGGCGCCTCGTTGCCACCACCTTGGTTAAAAAATATCCCTCTGCAGCGGACCCAAAGCGGTGCGCTATCATGCGCGGCGGTTCGCTCCCTGCGTGGCGGTTCGCCTTTTTCGCACTCGAAGACCAGCCCACCAGCTGTATGACTTGTGGACCTGGGCCCCCGTGTCTGAGACTGGGCCGCCTATGTGCTAGGTGCGCGTCGGACGGGATTTCCCGTAGCGTCTCGGGGCGCGAGCGGGAGAGTCTTCCTTGAAAAGGGATTCACCCCGCGTGCAGCAGTTACGCTTTCACATTCTCTTCCAACCGCTGCGCCCTTTCGCCTTCGAGCTCTCTACGCCCCTTTTCATTCGCTCTTTCCTGCTCTACACCCGTGCCGCCGCCGACGCCATGACTTCGCTTGGCCATCCCGACCGCTTCCAGTCTGAGGCGGCACTCAATCTGGCGTGCGGCCTGCTCGGGTGGGGCGCACCGGGGCTCGCCGGAAGTGTCCACGCCGGTGCCGTCCCCCTCGGTGATCTCGCCACTGGGGAGTTCGTTTTGTTCGTCTCCTACATCTCCTGCGGGTTGGTGCTGCCAATCTCGCCTTTCTTCCTGCTGCTGCTGAAGGAGTTCGGGCTCCAGCTCCAGCACCTCATGCCCCACTCCATCCTCCAAGTGGCCATCTTTGTCCACCTCTGCGAGATGTTCATGGGGGTGGCCCCCTACACTTCCCTCTTCCACCATTTCTTCGTGCTGCTCAAATCTAGGAAGGCCAAGGACCATCTCGATGCGTATTACTTCCAGACGAGGCCGGATTCAGCCGTAGCCTATATCTCCACCCTCGGTGGCGCGAGGTGGGAGAACTGGCACGCCGACTGGATGATCGCCAGCGCCGAGGCCAACGACCGCCTCGCGCTGCCGAGCGACGGACCAACACTCGACCGAAAGCAATGGAGGGCCAAGCTGTCCCTCACGCCAGAGCTTATACCCATGCTGGAGAGGATCAGGACCTTGGAAACCGGTGGCCTGACCTCGATGCACGTGGTCGGCGATTTCCTAAAGCGCCGGGTCATGCCACTGCAGAGGAGGTCACGTCTGTGCTGCTGGTTCACTGGCTCAAATGATATTGGCAGGATCCAGCGCGGGCCGAGGACCGACCTGTCCTGGGAGGAGCTAGAACTTCTGGTGAAGGGGATTACTAGTGAGTCCTTTATCCCTGAATCCTTTATACTCCCCCAGGACATCCCGGCGCTCTGTGATGATTCAGGGCTGCGAACGGCGGTGCTGGCCATGCTGCCGACCCTTGACGAGAGCGGCAAGGCAGTTTGTCAGACCGGCGGTCGGGACCCCCTCCGCGGGATCCAGATCCCTAGTGTACCGGCTAGGGGTCCCCAGTCTGCCAGAAGGGCTCCTAGTGCTGGTCCCACTGTGGCCCCTAGCTCCATGGACAGGGGCAAGGGACCTGCAAGCAGCTCCTCCGCCCCGGGTGGCACCGGGGGGTCGGAGGAAGAGAGGCGACGCCAGCTGCATCGCGCCGACGGGTCGCTTGTCTCGGACCCCCCTTGTTTTGGACCCCCCAGAAGCGCCAGAGGACTGCTGGCGGGGCCGAGGAGGCCAGCTCCTAGGCCTAGGGCGCGCAGAGGCACGCCAGTCCCCCGGTGCCGCCGCCACGACCACCACAGCAGCAACAACAGCAACAGCAACAGCAGCAACCGCCGCCAGCACAGCCAAAGCAGGAACAACAGCAGGCATCCCGCTTCTAGGGTCGCTGGAAGGTCCAGGGCCCCAAGTAAGTGTAGACCCTTTTTTCCACGAGTATAGTTATCATGGCGACAGGTCTTAACCCATCGTCTGTTCGCCAGGGCTTCCTCCCCCTCTGCTCCCAAGGTCGTGCCTCCTCCGCCGGATACTATGCTCGCTGGCGGGTCTGGCTCTCAGCAGCAGGCATCTGCTGGAAGTGGTGTCGGCGGTCCACCCCCGGCTGCTGCCGCCGAGACAGCGCCACCAGGCTCCCGTGCTCCAGCTGAGGGTCCAGCAGCAGTGGCGCCAATGCCAAGCGGCGCCGCAGCGACGGGGGAGGGCCCAACTGCGCCAACGGCTACTGCAGCCTCAACGACGGCGATGCTGTCGAGTACACCATCGGCAGCGGCGGAGGAGGTCCCAATTGTGCCCACTCTTGCCGTCGAGGGTGACACGGGGGCGCGTCCAGCTCCATACCGCCGCCCACTCTGGAGGAGACGGAGGTGGTTTTTGGGCAGCGGCTCCGGTCCAGCGCCGAGCCAGAAGCAGCTCCAATTCCCCTCCCCTAGGTGCTATCTCGTGCTCATTAGGCTCTTCATGAGACTGAGGCGGCAATCCGGCAGGAATGGGAGGCACTGGAATCTGAGCACCAGCGCCTCAGCGACTAGCGCACCTAGCTGGAGGAGTGCACCAAGGCGACGTCCCACCAGTTCGCCTTTGAGTAGTCCGAACTAGCACGGGATCGCAAAGACTACAAAAAGGACCTCCAAAAGGTGTACGCCAGGGAGCTAGAGGTGAGCCGGAAGGAGAAGAGGTTGGCCAAGAGGGAGGAGGCCTTGAGCCAGAGGGAGGCTCTCACCATGGAGCTCTGGGTCAAGCTGAAGGCCCTAGACCAGACCCTGGAGGCCCAGCGGGCCCAGCAAGTGGAAGCTGTAGAGAAGATTAGAAAATGGGAGCAGAAGCTGGAGGACAAGGCCAGCGACATTACGCTCGCCGAGGAGAACCTCAAGGAGAAGGATGCGTCCCTGGACAGGCGGGCGGCGGATCTCGCCAGGCGGGAGTCAGACCTTGCCTTCCAGGAAAAAATGCTTGAAAGGCGGGCAAGTTGCTGGCCGAGCACGAGCTGGAGGCGGAGGAGAAGGAGAAGAAACTAGGGGAGCGGATCCAGCAGTTCCAGGCAGCGCAGGCAGCAACGGGCCCCAGGCGGTGGAGGCTACCAGGAAGGCTCTTGAAGACCTTCAGGCAGAGCATCACGCTAGGGTTCAGCGCATCGCTGCGTGGGCCGGCGAGGCGAGCACGACACTGGTGCCGCTAGGGATGAGTCCCATCCCAGTGTCGGAGCTGCCGACGTCCATCTCTGATGCGCTCCCGGTGCTAGACTCCACCGCTGACCGCCTCCGACGCCTGGACCAGATTCTTGGCGCCCGCCTGGAGATCGAAGGCGGCAGGCTCTGCCGGGCAGTAATTGAGTACATCTTGACATGCTTTCGGAGCCACGACCCAGCCATATCCTTGGAGCCGGTGATCGCTGGTCCGATGGCCGACACTGAATACTCCGCCCGGGAGGGCGTACAAGATACTGTGGAGCTGGTGGCCGAGCGCTTCCAGCGGGATCCTGCTGATGACGAGTAATCTAATCTGCAGAGACAAAGCAAGGGTCCCACTGGAGAGCGGCTTGTAATAACTTTTGGTTTTGTAAGATACTTTTGAGAATTATTAATCAAACAACAATTATCTGTATGCTATTTGTCCTTGCTGTGTGCATCGTTACCGACTTCTCCCTAGTACTTGGCCCCCCTGTGATGTAGGCTCGACGTGTCGAGGCTGGATACCAGTATACTCAAGAAAGAATTGGTGACCTGGCCCCCAGGAGATAGTCTCGACTGGGACCTGGACCTGCACACAGCTTTGGCTAGGAAGCTTTAGTAGTACACCCATAAGACCCCCAACTGGTATCTTTTATCCTTTGATTCATGCGACAGGGCCTACAGGATTTAGACTGGGAAGCCAATCCACATGTCTGGACCCCCTGGATCACAGCTCCAAATACTAGGACAACCGTCACAGAGTGGTGGAGCATGTAGGCTTAGGGTACGGGACCAGGCTAAGCGGCTACATAGATCTGGACCACCCCAGGAGACGTGTGTCCATTCTCTAGAACCGGACCCTAGGTTGCCGGAACCATAGGACTATAGTTCCAAATACTAGGATACCCGTCACTGAGTGGTGGAGCGTGCAGGCTTAGGGTATGGAACCAAGCTAAGCGGCTACACAACTCCGGACCACCCTAGGAGATGAGTACTGTCGGCGTTTCGAGACCGGGGGGTCCCCAAGCCGACGAGTGAGTGTGCCGCGTGCCCCAGCCCAGATGGGTCGAGCGCGTGGGCGAGCGCGAAGGGGGGAGAGCGAGGTGGCCGGAGCCGGGTCGTGAGGGAGGCGGAGATCCCGCGGCCTTCGTGTTCGTCCCGCGCCCAGGTCGGGTGCGCTTGCAGTAGGGGGTTACAAACGTCCGCGCGGGTGAGGGGAGCGAGCGGCCCCAAGAGAGCGCCTGCCCCTGCCCTCGTTCCCGCGAGGCCAACCTTCTCTAAGAAGGCCCTGGTCCTTCCTTTTATAGGCGCAAGGAGAGGATCCAGGTGTACAATGGGGGTGCAGCAGAGTGCTACGTGTCTAGCGGGGGAGAGCTAGCGCCCTGGGTACATGCCAATGTGGCAGCCGGAGAGAACTTGGCACCCAGCCGGTGTGGTGTCGTGGCTGTCGGAGGAGTAACGGAGCCTCGTGGAGGGACAGCTGTTGGAACAGTTGGGCTCTTACTGACGTCTCCCTGCTTCCGTAAGGGGGCCGAGAGCCGCCGTCGTCATGGGTCTAGCGGGGCGCCATCATTGCCTATCTGGCGGAGCTAGCCAGATGGGACGTCGGTCTTGTTCTCTGCGACCCAAGTCGGCTCGGGGCAGGGTGATGATGGCGCTTCCTGTTGACGTGGCGGACTTATGCCCTAGGTCGGGCGACGTGGGGGCTCCTCCGAGGCCGAGGTCGAGTCTGAGCTCCTGGGTCGGGCGAGGCGGAGGTCGTTCGGCAGAGGCCAGGGCGGAGTCCGAGCCCTGGGTCGGGCGAAGCGGAGTTCATCGTCTTCCGGGGCCTTAGCCCGAGTCCGAGCCCTGGGTCGGGCGGAGCGGAGTTCGCCGTCTTCCGGGGCCTTAGCCCGAGTCCGAGCCCTGGGTCGGGCGGAGCGGAGTTCGTCGTCTTCCGGGGCCTTAGCCCGAGTCCGAGCCCTGGGTCGGGCGGAGCGGAGTTCGCCGTCTTCCGGGGCCTTAGCCCGAGTCCGAGCCCTGGGTCGGGCGGAGCGGAGTTCGCCGTCTTCCAGGGCCTTAGCCCGAGTCCGAGCCCTGGGTCGGGTGGAGCTTCCTATGGCGCCTTTGGCAAAGCCTGGCCGCCCGTCAGTCTCACTCTTTGCGTTAAATGCCCCAGTGACTTGGTCGGTCGGCGCGGTGATTTAGTCAGGGTTGCTTCTTAACGAAGGCAAGGCCTCGGGCGAGCCGGAGATGCGTCTGCCGTAAAAAAGGGGGCCTCGGGCGAGACGGAAACACCTCAGGGTCGGCTGCCCTTGCCCGAGGCTAGGCTCGGGCGTGGCGTGATCGAGTCGCTCGTATGGACTGATCCCTGACTTAATCAAACCCATCAGGCCTCTGCAGCTTTATGCTGATGGGGGTTACCAGCTGAGAATTAGGCGTCTTGAGGGTACCCCTAATTATGGTCCCCGACAGTAGCCCCCGAGCCTCGAAGGGAGTGTTAGCACTCGCTTGGAGGCTTTCGTCGCACTTTTTTGCAAGGGGACCAGCCTTTCTCGGTTGCACTTTGTTCCGGTGGGTGCGCGCGAGCGCACCCGCCGGGTGTAGCCCCCGAGGCCTCGGAGGAGTGGTTTCACTCCTTCGAGGTCTTAATGCCTTGCGTAATGCTTCGGCTGGTCTGGCGGTTCCCTCATGCGAACAAGCCGTAGCCCGGGTGCACTGTCGGGGCCCAAGTTCTCGGGCTGGTATGTTGACGCTGTCAACGGTTTGGCCGGAGCCGGGTTTGCGAGAGCAGCCCCCGAGCCTCCGCACAGGGCGAGAGGACGATCAGGGACAGACTCGGCTTTTTTACATACGCCCCTACGTCGCCTTTTCGCAAGGAGGAGGGGGGAGAGCGCCATGTTACCCTCGATGGGCACCGAACATGGTGTCTCCGGTGAGCTGCAAGCGGGTAATCCGAGTGGACGTCCGTGCCCCGTTCGTTGGGGGTTGGCTAGGGGCCCGGAGGCACGCCCAAAAGTACCTGCGGGTGATCTGCCGGACCCGGTCCCCTGGCGACGGGGTCTGAGGGCTCGTTGCCTCCCTCCGATGGGATTCCGTTACAGGATCGTTCCCGCTGGTCTCGGAAATGTCCTAGGGTACCTCGGGAGCGCAGCCCGAGCCTTGGTTATGTATCGAACGTACCCCTGGTCATCCCTCGCTCGGTGTCTGAGGCGACTGTGAACCCTTCGGAGGGCCAGCCTTCGAACCCCTGATCAGTAATGGGCGCGGAGCCCGAGTAGCCTGAGGCGGTCGTGGAACCTTTCGGGAGGCCGACCTTCGAACCCCTGACCAGTAGTGGGTGTCGGGCCCACGCGATCTGAGGCGGCTGTTGAACCCTTCGGGGGGCCAGCCTTCGAACCCCTGATCAGTAAGGAGGCTCGGAGCCTAGTTCCTTCACGGGGAAGGATCCCTTTGGGGGTATCCCCTTTCCCGGTCCCTGTTGCAAGAGATAGAGAAAGAGTAAAAAGGGAAAAAGGATACGAAATTGAACGACGTGGCGTACCTTTTTTCGGTGGGGTCGTTTTTGCGAAGGCGAAGCGTCGCCAGCTGCTTCCGCCAGAAGCGTTGCCTGTCCAGCCGCGGAGTTAATGCGCCGGGGCGAGTAGTTGGCGAGGCTGCCGTTGCGCGTGCGCGAGCCGTTTGAGGAACGGGTCACGGGCGCGTCGTCTTCACACCGTCAGAGGGGGTTCTCTCGCTGCCTCCGGATGGGACGTGAGCTTGGCTGACGGCGTGACCGCTGCTCCCGCGCGCCTGCCACCGTCATTACTGCCGGCCCACTTTTGACCGCGTTTGACCGCTGCGTCAGGCTGGTGCTGCTGGGTCGCGCGCTGGGTCGCCTCGGGTCGCGGTATTGGTTCCGCAACCGAGAAGGTGCGGTGGTGGCGCAAGTGGTACAGTTGCTTGCATGCAGCATCCGGCGCGCCGGTCGCGCGACGCGCGGGCTTGGGCCTCCGTGCTGGCAGGTCAGGAGTCGGAGGAGCGCGTCCACTTGGCGCGGTTGCATGCCGCCTGCATGGCTGCCCGCCCCTTTCGCCCGTTGGTCTGGGCAAAAGTGGAGGGTCACTTGTAACCGCTGGGTGGTTGCGCGCGCCGCGCGCGGCGGTTCGGCTTCTTCTGCTCGGAGCCGGTCTGCATGACATGTGGGTCCCAGCCCCCACGCCGCAGGGGAGGGCTTTTGGAGGCGTGTTGGAGAAGACTCAGCCCGTGACGGTTGGGGGCGCAAGCAGGGAGAGTCGCCTTTAAAAGGAGGGCGACCCCTTTCGTAAGGCGACCATGTCTTCTTCCTCCCTTATGCATCGTGTCTTTCCACCTTTCAAGCCCCCGGATGGGGGAAACCGCCGTCTCCTCGCCTCATCGTCGGAGGGCACAACTCCGTGGGAGTGGGTACCTTTCAGCCATCGTTCGGCTTCAAGGATTTTCATCAGGCAGCCCGGGGGCTCCCCTCCGCTGGGGGTCACGCGAGACGGTGACCACCAGCTCCTGGGTGGGGAGGAGCAAACCGGGCTACGATCTTGGTCCCACCCTCAGCTTCAAGGATGTTCATCATCCTCGCTGGGGTGGGTGCCGGACTGAGCCGGCGCTCTACCTCCCGCACGGGTTCGTGGGTCGTCCTCTCCCGCAACATTCGAGGGAGAGGGCGCTCACTGGCCCTGCGGGCGGCCCGGACTTCGACAACGCGGGGTGGATCGACGGCGGACGTCGTCACCTCCAGCGTGTCGGGTCGGCTGGTTTGGCTCCCGGTGGCCCCTTCCGTTGGGGGGCGGCTGCCGCGCCGTGTACACGGGAGGACCACCCTGGATGCTGCGCGCTGCTAGGGCGGCGTTCGTGTTCTGGGGTGGTCCTGCCTTTGCACCGGGGCGGCGCCTTTACGCGGAGACCGGTGCCCCACTCATCTGGGAGGACTTGAGTGGGGATCTGCCGGTAGGCTGATGGCTCCTGCTGTCGGTGCCGAGGCGGAGGCGGCTCGAGAAGTCCCCGTCACCGACGGGATTGCCGCCACCATCCGCGCTTCGGGCCTCCGGCTCTTTGTACTTGTCCTCGCCCCTCGAGCGTCGGTGTGGGCGAGGGCAAGGCTGCAGCGGCGCCTACCCCGAGGCCTGCGCTGCTGCAGTTCGGTCGTCCGGAGTGGGGGCCGTCGTCGTCGTGGCCAGAGCGGGCGACGGCGAGCCGCCCGTCAGTCTTCTGCAGCCCCGCAGGCCCGCCCCTATCGAGTGGGGTTGTTCGTACCTGCGGAGGGGGAACCGGAGTTCCGTTTGTAATGGCACTTCGAGTGCCGGGTTTTTTGTTCATTTCGGCTTTCGGGGCCTGAACATGTATGTGACGTCGGCACAGAGCCGTATTTTTTCCTCATTTCCGAGCACTAAGACTCGTCTGCTGATTGTCTGAACCGCTTCACCAAGCATGAGTCGCCCCGTGTCAAGGTGACGAGTGAGGTATCCGTATCCCGGAGGCGTAGGAGTCCCTCGGCTCGGTCGGCCCTGTTGTCCGAGGCTCCTCTAGCTTAGTTAAAGAGACCCCTCGGACGCTCTTCGACGAGCCGAGGCCAGGGGTAGCGATATCAGCATGTGCAGAGGCGGAGTTGGCTCGAAAATGAAACCTGTTTGGCCGGAGCCTAGCCGAGTTGTCCGTTGGCAGGATCGACGCCGGAGTTGGTCAGCCGAGGCTTCGGACCGGGCTGGTGCCCTCGGAAGGTGGTTGGCCGAGGCCCCGGAGAAGTCCCTGACAGCGATTGCCCGGGCGTGGTGATGACGTCGTCCTTCGGAGCGGAGGCCCTCGGACCGCGTCACCGTCCGAGGCTAGGTCGGGCCTCGCCGAAGGTGCTGTCGATGCCGAGGGTGTCGCCGCCCCCTTCCAGCGTCAAGACCCAAGCCTGCAGGATCAGATTGTCTTGTAGCGTGGGCCTTGTGCGGCCGTCGAGGCCAGAACACACACCCTTGCTGCGTTGTAAAGCTGCATCTCTTTTCCTCTTGTTTCGAGTATCTGGACTTTTTGTCGGTAACAGGGATGTTAGTGCGAGCGAGAGTTGCTTCTCGCGGAAGGTGATGAGTGAGGTATCCGTATCCCGGAGGCGTGGGAGTCCCTCGGCTCGGTCGGCCTTGCCACTTACGCGTACTTTCACCCGTCCATGAGGCCCCGTCACCGACTTGGTCGAGAAGGCCCGAAAGATCGCTTCGGCAGAAGGGCTTCCGAACGTAAAGACTTGTTCAATCCGTGGAGCCGCTTTATCCGAACGTGAGTTACTTATCGTAGAAGGTGATGAGTGAGGTATCCGTATCCCGGAGGCGTAGGAGTCCCTCGGCTCGGTCAGCCTTGACTGCTTACGTGTACCCCATCATTTCCGGGACCCACTTTTCGAAGTAGTCAAAAAGCACGAAAGACATTCTGGTAAAAGAGATTTTTTTTCGATGAAAATTTTGACGCAGAGGGGGTTTCCCCCCTTTTAGCCCCCGAGGGAGGGTCGGGCTTTGCCGAGGCGAGGCCGACCCTTCCTTGTTGACTAAACTTTGCGTGGGTGCGAGGTATATGAACAACTTGGAAACATCTTAAGGGTAGAAGCGACGTAGCTGTTGGATGTTCCAAGCGTTGCCGTAGACCTCGCCTTGACTGTTTGCCAGCTTGTACGTTCCGGGCTTCAGAACTTTGGCGATGACGAATGGCCCCTCCCAGGGGGGCGTGAGCTTGTGCCTCCCTCGGGCGTCTTGCCGCAGTCGAAGCACCAGGTCGCCCACCTGGAGGTCTCGGGGTCAGACCCCTCGGGCGTGGTAGCGTCGCAGGGACTGCTGATACCGCGCCGAGTGTAGTAAGGCCTTGTCCCGAGCCTCTTCCAGCTGGTCCAGCGAGTCTTCTCGGCTAGCTTGGTTGCTTTGATCGTCGTAGGCTCTCGTCCTCGGGGAGCCGTATTCCAGGTCCGTGGGCAAGACGGCCTCGGCCCCGTAGACCAGGAAGAATGGCGTAAAACCCGTGGCTTGGCTCGGCGTCGTCCTCAGGCTCCAGACCACCGAGGGGAGTTCCTTCATCCATCGCTTGCCGAACTTGTTGAGGTCATTGTAAATCCGAGGCTTGAGCCCTTGTAGAATCATGCCATTGGCGCGTTCTACTTGCCCATTCGACATGGGATGAGCTACGGCGGCCCAGTCTACCCGGATGTTGTGATCCTCGCAAAAATCCAAGAATTTTTTGCCGGTGAACTGGGTGCCGTTGTCGGTGATGATGGAGTTCGGGACCCCGAAGCGATGGATGATGTTGGTGAAGAACGCCACCGCCTGCTCGGACCTGATGCTGTTCAGGGGTCGGACCTCGATCCACTTGGAGAATTTGTCGACGGTGACTAGCAGGTGCGTGTAGCCCCCGGGCGCCTTCTGCAGAGGGCCGACGAGGTCCAGACCCCACACAGCGAAGGGCCAGGTGATGGGTATCGTCTGCAGAGCCTGAGCGGGTAGGTGGGTCTGCTTCGCATAGAATTGGCACCCTTCGCAGGCACGGACAATTCTAGTGGCGTCAGCCACCGCCGTCGGCCAGTAGAAGCCTTGCCGGAAAGCGTTCCCGACGAGGGTTCGAGGTGCTGCATGATGGCCGCAAGCCCCCGAGTGTATTTCCTGCAGGAGTTCCTGACCTTCGGCGATGGAGATGCATCGCTGGAGGATGCCCGAGGGGCTACGGTGGTAGAGCTCCTTCTCATCGCCCAGCAAGACGAACGACTTGGCGCGTCGCGCTACCCGCCGAGCCTCGGCTCGGTCGAGGGGCAGTTCTCCTTGGCGGAGATATTGCAGGTACGGGGTCTGCCAATCTTGATCTGGCGTGACCCCGCTCCGCTCCTCCTCGATGCGCAGTGCTTCGCCCTCGGGGGCCGAGGGTTCCTCGGGCTGAACCGAAGATGGCTCGGGCTGGGCCGAGGTCACCTCGGACGGGGCCGAGGGCGCCTCGGGCTCGGGCGTGTCGCCGATCTTGACGGAGGGTTGGTGCAGATCCCGGGAGAAGACGTCCGGGGGAACCGTCGTTCGCCCCGAGGCTATCTTTGCCAGCTCGTCCGCAGTCTCGTTGTAGCGCCGGGCGATGTGGTTGAGCTCGAGCCCGTAGAACTTGTCTTCCAGGCGTCGAACCTCATCACAGTAGGCCTCCATCTTCGGGTCGCGGCAGTGGGAGTTCTTCATGACTTGGTCGATGACGAGCTGCGAGTCGCCGCGAGCATCGAGGCGTCGGACCCCTAGCTCGATGGCGATTCGCAATCCGTTGATCAGAGCCTCGTACTCAGCCACATTGTTGGACGCCGAGAAATGGAGGCGGAGCACGTAGCGTAGGTGTTTCCCGAGGGGCGAGACGAAGAGCAGGCCCGCGCCGGCTCCCGTCTTCATCAGCGACCCGTCGAAAAACATGGTCCAGAGCTCCGGTTGGATCGGAGCCGTCGGCAACTGGGTGTCGACCCATTCGGCTACGAAGTCCGCCAGTACCTGGGACTTGATGGCCTTCCGAGGGGCGAACGAG
Source organism: Zea luxurians (assembly GCA_029449295.1). Classification (NCBI taxonomy): domain Eukaryota; kingdom Viridiplantae; phylum Streptophyta; class Magnoliopsida; order Poales; family Poaceae; genus Zea; species Zea luxurians. Next base: position 15,343,237 of record JAOPSE010000010.1, on the reverse strand, counting down.
ATGGTATCGCCCATGATTTCCACCGCCCACTTTGCGATCCGTCCCGAGGCTTCTCGGCACTGGATGATCTCCCCCAGGGGGAAGGATGACACCACAGTCACCGGATGAGACTCGAAGTAATGTCGCAGCTTTCGCCTCGTCAGGATCACTGCGTACAGCAGCTTCTGGACTTGTGGGTAGCGGGTCTTGGTCTCGGACAGCACCTCGCTGACGAAGTAAACTGGCCTCTGAATGGGCAAAGCATGCCCCTCTTCCTGCCTTTCGACCACGATCGCGGCGCTGACCACCTGAGTGGTAGCGGCGACGTAGACCAAGAGGGCTTCTCCATCAGCTGGGGGTACCAAGACGGGCGCCTGGGTGAGGAGCGCCTTCAGGTTCCCGAGAGCTTCCTCGGCCTCGGGAGTCCAAGTGAAGCACTCGGCCTTCCTTAAGAGACGGTACAGGGGCAGGCCTCTTTCGCCGAGGCGCGAGATGAAACGGCTCAAGGCCGCGAGACATCCCATGACCCTCTATACGCCTTTTAAGTCCTTGATGGGCCCCATGCTTGTGATGGCTGCGATCTTCTCCGGGTTGGCTTTGATGCCCCGCTCGGAGACGATGAATCCCAGGAGCATGCCTCGGGGCACCCCGAAGACGCACTTCTCGGGATTGAGCTTGACGCCCTTCGCCTTGAGACACCGGAATGTCACTTCAAGGTCGGAGAGAAGGTCGGAGGCTTTCCTTGTCTTGACTACGATGTCATCGACGTAGGCCCCAACCGTGCGACCGATGTGTTCGCCGAACACATGGTTCATGCACCGCTGGTACGTTGCACCCGCGTTCCTCAAACCGAACGGCATGGTGACATAACAGTACATGCCGAAGGGCGTGATGAAAGAAGCCGCGAGCTGGTCGGACTCTTTCATCTTGATTTGATGATACCCTGAGTAGGCACGAGGAAAGACAGGGTTTCGCACCCAGCAATGGAGTCCATGATTTGATCGATGCGAGGTAGAGGGTAGGGGACCTTCGGACACGCTTTGTTGAGACCAGTGTAGTCTACACACATCCGCCATTTCCCCCCTTTCTTCCTCACAAGTACAGGGTTGGCAAGCCATTCGGGATGGAATACCTCTTTGATGAACCCTGCTGCCATCAGCTTGTGGATCTCCTCGCCTATCACCCTGCGCCTTTCCTCGTCGAATCGGCGCAGAGGCTGTCTGACCGGTCGGGCTCCGGCCCGAATATCCAGCGAGTGCTCGGCGACATCCCTCGGTATGCCGGGCATGTCCGAGGGACTCCACGCAAAGACGTCGGCGTTTGCGCGGAGAAAGTCGACGAGCACTGCTTCCTATTTGGGGTCGAGCCCAGAACCGATCCGGATCTGCTTGGAGGTGTCGCCACTGGGGTCGAGAGGGATGGCCTTAACCGTCTCCGCTGGCTCGAAGTTGCCGGCGTGTCGCTTCACGTCCGGCACCTCTCGGGAGAGGCTTTCTAGGTCGGCGATGAGGGCCTCGGACTCGGCGAGGGCCTCGGCGTACTCCACGCACTCCACATCGCATTCGAACGCGTGTTTGTACGTGGGGCCGACGGTGATGACCCCGTTGGGGCCCGGCATCTTGAGCTTCAAGTAGGTGTAGTTGGGGATGGCCATGAACTTCACGTAGCATGGCCTTCCCAATACTGCGTGGTAGGTTCCTCGGAACCCGACCACCTCGAACGTCAAAGTCTCCCTTCGGAAGTTGGAGGGTGTTCCGAAGCAGACAAGAAGGTCGAGCTGTCCGAGGGGCTGGACGCGCTTCCCAGGAATGATCCCGTGGAAGGGCGCAGCGCCTGCTCGGACGGATGACAGATCGACGCGCAGGAGCCTGAGGGTCTCGACGTAGATGATATTGAGGCAGCTGCCCCCATCCATCAGGACCTTGGTGAGCCTGACGTCGCCGATGACGGGATCGACGACGAGCGGGTACTTCCCCGGGCTCGGCACGTGGTCGGGGTGGTCATCTTGGTCGAAGGTGATGGGCTTGTCGGACCAGTCTAGGTAGACTGGCGCCGCCACCTTCACCGAGCAGACCTCCCGACGCTCTTGCTTACGATGCCGAGCCGAGGCATTCGCCGCATGCCCTCCGTAGATCATGAAGCAGTCGCGGACCTCGGGGAACTCTCCTGCTTGGTGATCTTCCTTTTTGTCGTCGTCGCGGGCCCTGCCACCCTCTGCGGGTGGCCCGGCCCGGTGGAAGTGGCGCCGAAGCATGACGCACTCCTCGAGCGTGTGCTTGACGGGCCCCTGATGGTAAGGGCACGTCTCCTTGAGCATCTTGTCGAAGAGGTTGGCACCTCCGGGGGGCTTCCGAGGGTTCTTGTATTCGGCGGCGGCGACAAGGTCCGTGCTGGCGGCGTCGCGTTTCGCTTGCGACTTCCTCCTGCCTTTCTTCTTGGCGCCGAGCGGAGTAGACGCCTCGGGAGCATCTTCTGACGGGCGGCCCTGGGGCTGCTTGTCCTTTCGGAAGATGGCCTCGACCGCCTCCTGACCAGAGGCGAACTTGGTGGCGATGTCCATCATCTCGCTCGCCCTGGTGGGGGTCTTGCGACCCAACTTGCTCACCAGGTCACGGCAGGTGGTGCCGGCAAGGAACGCACCGATGACATCGGAGTCGGTGATGTTGGGCAGCTCGGTGCGCTGCTTCGAGAATCGCCGGATGTAGTCCCGAAGAGACTCTCCCGGCTGTTGCCGGCAACTTCGGAGGTCCCAGGAATTCCCGGGGCGCACGTACGTGCCCTGGAAGTTGCCGGCGAAAGCTTGGACCAGATCCTCCCAGTTGGAAATCTGCCCCGGAGGCAGGTGCTCCAACCAAGCGCGAGCAGTGTCGGAGAGGAACAGGGGTAGGTTGCAGATAATGAGGTTGTCGTCGTCCGTTCCACCCAGTTGACAGGCCAGGCGGTAGTCCGCGAGCCACAATTCCGGTCTCGTTTCCCCCGAGTACTTTGTGATAGTAGTCGAGGGTCGGAATCGGGTCGGAAACGGCGCCCGCCGAATGGCCCGGCTGAAGACCTGCGGACCGGGTGGTTCGGGTGAGGGACTCCGATCCTCCCCGCTGTCGTAGCGTCCCCCACGCCTGGGGTGATAACCTCGGCGCACCCTTTCGTCGAGGCGGGCCCGTCGGTCGCGATGAGGGTGCTCGTCGCCGAGGTGGCCCGGGACCGCAGGCGCGGTGTTGCGCGTGCGCCCGGTGTAAACTGAGGCTTCCCGCATGAGTCGGGAAGTCGCGGCACGAGGTTCCGAGGGGTATCCCTGCCTTCGGGAGGCAGAGCTCTCGGCCCGCCGGGCCGCAGCGCCTTCCAGGAGATGCTTGAGCTCTCCCTGGATTCGCCGACCCTCGGTGGTTGATGACTCCGGCATCGCGCGGAGGAGCATCGCTGCGGCGGCCAGGTCCTGACCGGTTCCGCCGGATGCGGGTGGCGGTCTGTCCCTGGCATCGTTGGCGATGCGGTGCTGGAGACCCTGGGGCAGGTGACGTATTTCTCCGGCCGGGGGCTGGCCCGCCCATACCTGCCCGACGTCCCGGCGGATTGCCTCGAGCGCTCCTGCTCCCTCATCGAGCCCGGCCTGCGCCCCGCGGACTTGCTCGAGCTGTGGGTCGTGACCCCCCACCGGAACGGGGACCACAGCTAGCTCCTACGGGATGTCGGCGCGAGGCGCTGGCCTAGGGAGATCACCGTCCTCCGGCATGCCGAGACAGCTGCCTCCGGAGGGATCCCCTAGCTCGACGTGGAAACATTCGCGGCTCGGGCCGCAGTCCTTGTCGTCAAGGCTGCGGCTGCCGTCGGAACAGTCAGAGAGGCAGTAGTTGCATGCGGTCATGAAGTCCCGCATGGCACCGGGGTTGCCAGATCCAGAGAAATCCCAGCAGATGCTGGGGTCGTCATCTTCCTCGGACCCAGAGAGTCCGTAGGTCGAGACGCCCGTCAATCGGTCCCAAGGCGACCGCACACGAAACCCGAAAGGGGATGCACTCGCCTCAACGTGAGCGCCCGCTAGAGCGAGGTCACTAGGCGGGTTGAGGTCGAGTTGAAATGACAAAAGATGGGAATCAGCCGGTACCTTTTGGTCGACGAGGAGCGACGAAGTCACATCGGGGGCTGATCGCGCCGTCGTCCTGGGTACGAGTGCGACGTCCTGCAGGCCCTCCGTGAGCGCGCTGGCGTCGTCCACTTGCTCGGGGTTGGCGTGTCGCGGGGGGACGGCGCTCGCCTTCGCCTCAAACGCGAGGGTGACGCCCGGCGCGTCCTCCGTTGGGGCGCTGGGGATGTCGATTTGCTCGACAGCCGACTGAGCGCGGCCTCCCGCTCGGCCCTGGTTGCCCCGCCTCCTCCTCCGATGGCGAGGGAGAGGATGGGGCGAGCTCGAAAGTTGTCCTTCCCCCACGCGGGAAAGACGTCGTCGATTCCGCCGCCGGCAGGCGGGCTGTCCGCCACCATTGTCGCTGTCGCGCGGCGGTGGAAGGAGTATCATGTCGTAGCTGCCGTCGAAAGACATGAACTCGAGGCTCCCGAAACGGAGCACCGTCCCGGGTTGAAGAGGTCGTTGGAGACTGCCCATCTGGAGCTTGACGGGAAACTGCTCGTCAACACGCAGCAGGCCCCTACCTGGCGCGCCAACTGTCGGCGTTTCGAGACCGCGGGGTCCCCGAGCCGACGAGTGAGTGTGCCGCGTGCCCCATCCCAGATGGGTCGAGCGCGTGGGCGAGCGCGAAGGGGGGAGAGCGAGGTGGCAGGAGCCGGGTCGTGAGGGAGGCGGAGATCCCGTGGCCTTCGTGTTCGTCCCGCGCCCAGGTCGGGTGCGCTTGCAGTAGGGGGTTACAAGCGTCCGCGCGGGTGAGGGGAGCGAGCGGCCCCAAGAGAGCGCCTGCCCCTGCCCTCGTTCCCGCGAGGCCAACCTTCTCTAAGAAGGCCCTGGTCCTTCCTTTTATAGGCGCAAGGAGAGGATCCAGGTGTACAATGGGGGTGCAGCAGAGTGCTACGTGTCTAGCGGGGGAGAGCTAGCGCCCTGGGTACATGCCAATGTGGCAGCCGGAGAGAACTTGGCACCCAGCCGGTGTGGTGTCGTGGCTGTCAGAGGAGTAACGGAGCCTCGTGGAGGGACAGCTGTTGGAACAGTTGGGCTCTTGCTGACGTCTCCCTGCTTCCGTAAGGGGGCCGAGAGCCGCCGTCGTCATGGGTCTAGCGGGGCGCCATCATTGCCTATCTGGCGGAGCTAGCCAGATGGGACGTCGGTCTTGTTCTCTGTGACCCAAGTCGGCTCGGGGCAGGGTGATGATGGCGCTTCCTGTTGACGTGGCGGACTTATGCCCTAGGTCGGGCGACGTGGGGGCTCCTCCGAGGCCGAGGTCGAGTCTGAGCTCCTGGGTCAGGCGAGGCGGAGGTCGTTCGGCAGAGGCCAGGGCGGAGTCCGAGCCCTGGGTCGGGCGAAGCGGAGTTCGTCGTCTTCCGGGGCCTTAGCCCGAGTCCGAGCCCTGGGTCGGGCGGAGCGGAGTTCGCCGTCTTCCGGGGCCTTAGCCCGAGTCCGAGCCCTGGGTCGGGCGGAGCGGAGTTCGTCGTCTTCCGGGGCCTTAGCCCGAGTCCGAGCCCTGGGTCGGGCGGAGCGGAGTTCGCCGTCTTCCGGGGCCTTAGCCCGAGTCCGAGCCCTGGGTCGGGCGGAGCGGAGTTCGCCGTCTTCCGGGACCTTAGCCCGAGTCCGAGCCCTGGGTCGGGCGGAGCTTCCTATGGCGCCTTTGGCAAAGCCTGGCCGCCCGTCAGTCTCACTCTTTGCGTTAAATGCCCCAGTGACTTGGTCGGTCAGCGTGGTGATTTAGTCAGGGTTGCTTCTTAACGAAGGCAAGGCCTCGGGCGAGCCGGAGATGCGTCTGCCGTAAAAAGGGGGCCTCGGGCGAGACGGAAACACCTCAGGGTCGGCTGCCCTTGCCCGAGGCTAGGCTCGGGCGTGGCGTGATCGAGTCGCTCGTATGGACTGATCCCTGACTTAATCAAACCCATCAGGCCTCTGCAGCTTTATGCTGATGGGGGTTACCAGCTGAGAATTAGGCGTCTTGAGGGTACCCCTAATTATGGTCCCCGACAAGTACCTATTCTCCAGAACTAGCCCCCAGGCTGCCGGACCCCCCTGCCGAGGGGTCCTAAATTGCAAGCCTGGCTACTCAATTCGGACGTCATTATACCAGCAAGGAAGGGAACTGTATGGGTGTTTTAGATAAAAAATAATGCTCGTAGATTGAAGCACACTAAAAACATCACAAAAAAACAAATCTGGGGGTGAATCTTTTCTTTATAACTTGATATTCATGAGTGTAGGCCAACAGACCGGGTTTATGAGGGCAGACCTCACCGGGTTGACGTACATATGCGCAACCTAGTTACAAAGGAAGAAAACCAAATCCCCAGGTTTGTTTTTATGGGTAAAAATTACGGAGATGCTCTATGTTCTAGGGATTGGGAAGAGGCTCTCCTTCAGTTGTAGCGAGGCGGACACACCCGGGTCGGCATATTTCTGTCACCTTGAAGGGTCCTTCCCAGCTGGGGGAGAGTTTGTGGAGCCCTTCTCGGTTCAGTACTCGCCTTAGGACCAGGTCCCCGACCCTGAGCTCCCTACTATGCACGAACTGTTGGTGGTAGCGCCTGAGCGCTTGGTTGTAACGTGCATTTCGGATCGCCGCTCGCTATCTGCGCTCGTCGATGAAGTCCACGTCCTCACGCCGTAGCTGTTCCTGCATACTCATCGAAAGCTTGGACCCGTGGGGAGCCCATAATGATTTCCAGGGGAAGGCAGGCTTCGGCCCCGTAGACCAGGAAGAACGGGGTCTCCCCGGTAGCTCGGCTGGGTGTGGTCCGGTTCCACCACAGCACGGACAGAAGCTCGTTGACCCAATTTGCACCATGCTTTTTCAAGCAGTCGTAGGTGCGTGTCTTGAGTCCCCTAAGGATTTCTGCGTTTGCCCTCTCCGCCTGGCCGTAGGTCCTAGGATCAGCCACAGACGCAAAGCAGAGCTGGGTGCCGATGCCCTCGCAATACTCTTGGAAGAGCTGACTTGTAAATTGGGTTCCGTTGCTCATAATGACACGGCTTGGGACCCCAAATCTACAGACAATCGACCTGAGGAAAGCAACAACAGCACCCTGGGTGATGTTGACCATAGGGGTGGCCTCCGGCCACTTGGTGAACTTGTCGATGGCGACGAAGAGGTGCTGGTACCCGTCGACGGCCCTGGGAAATGGTCCTAGGATATCCACCCCCATACGGTGAATGGCCACGAGGGTGGAATCATCTGTAGAGCCTGAGCTAGTGTGTGTATCTGCTTTGCGTGGAACTGACACGCCTTGCAGGACTTTACCATCTCAGCTGCATACTGGAGGGCAGTTGGCCAGTAAAAACCATGCCGAAAGGCCTTACCGACCAGCGTGCGGGATGAGGAATGGCTTCCACACTCTCCTCCATGGATCTCCATGAGTAACTCATGGCCCTCCTCCTGGGTGATGCATCGCATGAGAATGCCGTTGGCGCCACGGCGGTAGAGATCCCCTTCCACCACCGTGTATCGTTTAGCCAACCGCACTATGCGCTCTATGGACACATGATCTTTAGGAAGGATGTTTTCCTTCAGGTTGTCCCGGATCTCGGAGATCCATGCATCGGGACCACTTTGAGATACTGACTGTGGCGCTAAGGGATAGGCAGGACCCCCTATAGCACATACAGTCTTCGGTGGGTTCTGTAGATGGGACGCCACCGGGACCGCTAGCTTTGAGGTGCTAGTCTCGCCCCCTTCGCCCAGTTCGGTAGGCTGGGCGGTGGGTCTCAGCAGCCGTCTTTCGAAGACGCCCTCGGGAATATGTGCCCAAGTTGATGCCCTCGTGGAGAGTTCATCTGCCGCTGAGTTGTTAGCCCGAGGAACATGTTGTAGTTCCAGGGCCATGAAGTCCTACTCCAGCTTCCTTACGTGGAGGAGGTAAGCTGCGAGCCTGGGCTCGTTGCAGCTACATTCCCCGTGGACTTGCTTGATGATCAGCTGGGAGTCCCCCTTCACGAGGAGTTGGTGGGTCCCCAGGGATAGGGCGGCTGACAAGCCGAAGATCAATGCCTCGTACTCTGCCATGTTGTTGGTGGCCTTGAACTCAAGGTGCACCATGTACTTCACTTGATCTCCGCTTGGGTCGATGAGGACCACTCTAGCCCCACCAACTTGCTGACGGGCGGATCCGTCGAAGAAGAGCGTCCAGTGGGGCTCGGTGAAGACCGGACCTGTGGGCTCCGCAGGTGTGGGGTCCGAATCGGAATCCAGACCCCCAGGAGCGCTCAGAGGAGGTGTCCACTCCACGATGAAGTCAGCCAGTACCTAGCTCTTGACGGCGTGGCGAGGCTGGAAGTCCAGCTAGAACTCAGTGAGCTCCGCATCCCACTTGGTGATGTTGCCTGTGGCGTTAGAGTTGTGGAGGATGGCCCTTAACGGAAAGGAGGTCACCACCACAACCCTGTGTGCCTGGAAATAGTGGCGCAGCCTCCTGGACGCAACAAGTACAACATAAAGAAGTTTGTGCGTCTCAAGGTACCTAGCCTTTGCTTCATGGAGGACCTCGCTGACGTAGTAGACCGGCCTCTAAATGGTCCGGACCCCTACGGTTGGCCCCGGGACCTCAAGGTCCATGGTGGTCGGACCACCACCTTCTCCTGGAGGAGCCTCTGGACTCCCCTGGGAGTGTTGCTCCATCCTTTCGACGACCAGCACCATGCTCACCACCTCTGCAGCCGCTGCAATGTACAGGTACAGTGGCTCACCTGGCTCTGGAGCTACCAGTATCGGCAAGGACACAAGGTGCTGCTTCAACTCTTGAAAGGCTTGTTCTACCTCTTCGGTCCAAGAGAATGGGCTGGACTTCCGCAACAGCTTGAAGAAGGGTAGCGCCCTCTCAGCCAGCCTTGAAATGAAGCGGTTAATGACCCTGTAAGCTCCTAGACGTCCTTGATCCGAGCCGGAGGCCTCATTGCCTCGATCGCCCTGATCTTCTCCGGGTTTGCTTCAATGCCCCGGTGTGAAACCAGGAATCCCAGCAACTTTCCAGTGGAGACACCAAAGACACACTTGTCTGCGTTCAGCTTCGTGCGCGTCGCCCGCAGCTTGTCAAAGACCAGGGTCAGGCCTTCCACCAGAGTCGACCCCCTCTTAGTCTTGACCACGATGTCATTGACATAAATCTCTATCCTGTCTCTAATCAGGTCCCCGAAGGTCTTACTCATCGCCCGTACAAATGTTGGCAAGGCGTTTCTTAGATTGTAGGGCATTACAACATAGCAGTAAAGCCCATCCACTATTACAAAAGCGGTATGCTTCCTATCCTCTCTAGCCATCTGGATCTGATGGAAACCAGAGTAGGCATCCAGAAAGGACAAGAGGTAGCACCCGGAGGTAGAGTCCATGATTTGATCTATGCGTGGAAGTGGATACGGGTCCTTGGGACAAGCCTTATTCAGGCTGGTGTAGTCGATGCACATCCGAAGCTTCTCGTTTGCCTTTGGAACGATGACTGGGTTGGCCAGTCACATGGGGTGATGAACCTCTTCGATGAAGCCACGTCTAGCAGCTTCTGGACCTCCTAACGGATGAAGTCCTACCGCTCAATGGACTGTCTCCAAGGCTTCTGACTCACCGGTTTGGCGTCAGGGTGGATCTTTAGATGGTGCTCAATCACCTCCCTAGGGATCCCAGGCATCTGCAATGGTTCCCATGTGAAAACGTCGACATTTGCCCGGAGGAAGGCGACGAGCGTGAGTTCCTATTTCTCCTCCAGATTGCCTGCGATGCGGGTGGTCTAGGAGGAGTCTGCGCTGACCTAGATGGTCTTGACGGGTCCGCTGTCTGCTCCAGACGACTGCACCTTTGGCACCTTGGCAGGCACCTTGGTACCGGAGGTCGAGGGGTCCTTCCCTCCGTCGTCCGGGCAAGCAGCTTCTGCCGCCAGGGCGTGCAGCTTCTCGACAGCCATCACTATAGTGGCGCGATTGCCCCGCACGGTGAGGACCCTAGCAGGGGACGGCATCTTGAGGACCAAATACCCGTAATAGGCAATGGCCATGAACCGGTACAGGGTCAGTCTGCCAATGATGGCATTGAATGGGAGGTTAACCTCCACGACGTCGAACTGGACGTTCTCGGTACGGAAGTTTTTCTCTGTCCCGAATGTTACCGGGAGTGCGATGCTCCCAAGGGGATACACCGGCTGTGGGCCCACTCCAGAGAATGGACGAGAGGGTCTCAGTCGGGACCCTAGGATCTGCAGCTGCTTGAATGCAGCATGGCTGATGACGTTGAGTCCAGCCCCACCGTCAATCAGCACATGGTGCAGTCGCATGTTGGCGATGACAGGGTGGTGATGAGCGGTAGTATACCGGCCCCTGATGGGGCTCGGGATGTCTGTGGCGGCGTGTGCTGCTGCGCAGCGCGCACAGCAGCAACACCAGGCGCAGGGTGGTTGGAGCTTCGTGGCATGGAAGATGCAGCTTCTTCCTCCATCAGAAAGTCCTCAGAAGCCAAATCGTGGTGCTCGACGATCTAAACCATCGTATTGAGCAGGAAAACAAGTGAAAACCTAAAGCCAGTTCCCCTACCTGGCGCGCCAAATGTTGGAGAGGAAATTCTCCGGCCAGGTGGCGGAATGCACCCGCCCTAAATCCTGAGATGAGGAGGGGCCTTAGCGGTTTTGCCTAACTATCGGAAGGAGGATGAAAACACGAGAGCACACAAGGATTTAGAGTGGTTCAGGCCGCCGGAGCGTAAAACCCTACTCCACTGTGTGTTGTATTGAGTGTTTGAGCACTTGAGCTTGAGAACTTGTGTGTGAGTCTGAGAGCCTAAGTTGGGTCTGCCTTATAACGTTGTGTGCCTTCCCTTTTATAGCTCAAGGGAGGCACATACAAGGATGCTGAGCCCCGACATGTGGGCCCAGGAGCATAACAGAAGGAAAACCTGGAGTAACTAATGCAAGTAACGCCTGTGCAATCTCCTGGTGCCATGATGTCTGCATCCCGCGTAGTATTGATATGCGGTGGTAGCTTCCTTGGTAACATGTGGGTAATGATGAGCGTAGTGCATGCGGTAGTATGGGCGTGCCGCCTGCCAATGGAATGGACAGGCACGCCACCTGCGGAATGGACAGGTCGCCGCCTGCCAGCAGAATGGACAGGTCTCAATAAATGCTGAGGCGGCACACCACCTGTTAGTGGAATGGACAGGCGGCGCGCCTTATCCGCAATAAATGCAAAGGCCGCCTAACCCGGAGGCCTTACGTCAGGCTTCGCCCGTTGGCTTACGTCACGCGTAGTAGGCCACGTGGCAGCATCGGGTCTCTGCCTGGACGGGGAGCAGAAGTGTATGCGGACAGGTTCGCACCAGACTAGGTCTGGACACGTGTCGGTATCGGACCCCGCCTGGGTCCTGTTCAAGGCCCGTGTATGTTCTGTCCTGTGACCTCGAGGCCCCATTGAGGGTGGCCCGGACCCCCTATGGAGGGGTGTCCGGATCCCATTCCAGGGGTCCGGCTTGCACACATGGCGGTCCCGGATCAACCTTGGAGGTCCAGACTGCATATCCAGAGGTCCGACACTCTCCCTTGGGGTCCGGACTTACTGTTGATGCCTTGGAGTATATCGCCTTCTCTGGACACGTGGTGACTCCGGACCCGCCCATGTGGTGGAGTCGGGCGCTGCTGTGGACCTAGAGTAGTCGCCCGTGACTGGGGCGAGCCATGGCCTGGTCCCACACACACAGCACCTTTACCACGCGACTAAGAGATAGTCGCGTGGGCACTGCGTCTTTACACAGTAGCAGGGGATACCCTAGTTCCAGGGTACCGACAATTACATTGATATCTTCGGCTTGTTTGAAGGTGTTGACACGAGAGCGATTACAATTCAGCGTGAACAGTACGGGGTACTGTTCACCTATTTATAGGCACGGAACACAGCCCGAGTAAAAATACATTTATAACCTTAACATGTACACATAATCGTAACATAAGTCATCAGAGATTAACTAGTCTTTTCTTCTTCGGCTCAGCATCATGTTTGACCTTCGTCACCACCTTGAGCTGAAGCTATCGCCCTTCGGCTGAAAGCTTCAGTATTCGACGTTGTTGCTTTCAGACAATATCTTTGTCTTCCCTCGGCGGAGAAGAAGACCCCTACATCGCTTACAAACGATGTCTTTGTCTTGAGAACCTTCGACGAAAAAGAAGACCCCAACACTTTCTTTATCCAGAACACCCTAAAAAAGTACAATAATTAGTAGTATATTGTTGCTACATTGCAAATACAAATACAACACTAATTTGCTTATAAAGCAAATTATTTGTCAATACAAATACCTTCACTAGACAGTGATGTTGCCTTATCTACCAACTTCATCTAATACAATCAAGGTTACTCATTAGAGAACGGTAGCTCATACAAACCTAAACATAAACAAGATGATATGGTATGTTAACTTTGTTAGATGCAACAAAAGCAACTCCCAAACGTCAGTGCTAATGGTATGATAACTGCTCACAATAGTTCGTTGTTGCGCAAGCTAACCCACCTGAATGTTTCAGTAGCAAACAATGGTTCATATGGAAGAGGACCAAGGTGGTGTACCTTCTGCAAGCAATTTTGGTCACAGTGGTGTTTGTTCTCCAGCTCAATGGTATGATGGTCCATTTTACTTGAAACTAAATGCAGTAACCTAAAACTTGAACTTCAAATGAACTAGAGTCAAAGCCTAACATAAAGTAGAACTTTGTGAAGCCTTGGAATGTCAGGATGTCTAGTGCGTTTTAAAAAATTTGGAAACATACCATCAACTCAACTATGCCTGCATCAGGTAGTAAATCATATGCATTTAAACAATTGTTGAACAGCCCTAGTGTGGATCATAGTGCAAGTAACTGCACCATTTAACAGAATCTGCAAAATTATTAAAGTGCTAGGTAGAAATTTGTGAGTTCTTGTATAGGTTATTCAGGTATTCAGAGACATGTCATAATCACGGCACCTATTGTAACAGTAACAAAAAGAGGAAGACGTAGTTTCCTAAAATAATACAAAACAAAATGCATTGACCTAAAACTCAATGTGTAATTGTAAAATGATAATGTATGGTTAGTCTGCCGATTGTAAGACAAAGCTTAGGATCTCTCCTCCTCTATAGAGTCTTTCCTGGGAGCGAGATTCAGACACCGTCGGCGAACTTCGCTGTCTCTGTGCATGCGCGGACCGTACGGCTCATCAGGCAGGATCCTAGCCCATGGGTCAGATCGCGGACCGTTCCATCCCTGGTCGCGGACCGTTCACGTCTATACAGAGAGCACCGTCGATTCTCATCGCAGTAATTGGCGTCCACGTTGGCGCCAACACTTTCGACGAGTCAAGGCTTCTTGCACGGTGTGCCTGCAATCTCGACGTGACGACACGGCGGTGCTCGACGAGAGGTCTTTGCTCTGGTTTCGACCTGACAGATGCGTGGCGGCTCCGCCCTCCCCTCCTTCGTCTTCCACGGGCGCCCAGGACTTGCTCCGGTTTCTAGGAACTACCGTTGTAGTGTAGGAGGCAACTCCTAAACTTGGGCACCCACGACTTGCCCTCCTTTCTACACGCTGCCGGTGCTCGACAGAGGATGCTGGGAAAATACCAAGCAGTAGCATCTAAATGATGGGATAGCAGATGGATGCTGAAGGACGAGTAAATGACACGAGCTAAACTCACTTGCAAGAAAACTTGGCAGTCAGCGTGCCGTGCCGGTGAGAACGTTCCTCAATGTTTCCATCCCGTGGGCTAGGCTGCCGCGCCATGCCGCCATCAGGCTACCTGTCCGATATTTATCCGTCTGGCTTCGGGCGACCGAAGTTAATAAGTCACTCGCTCACCCCGAGCTCGACGACGACGACGGCGACGGCTTTGGCCGGAGCTATACATACTTACGGTCGATCTGTTCGATTCGTGCCTCGTAATAACCATCTTAAGGCGGCAAAGCAGCTAACGAACTACTGGTCCCCTTTCTCGTTCCCAGGTGTCGCTGTTGGGCTGTTGCTAAAGGAACAAGAATGGAGGCAGGGCCTCCCTGCGAGCCTGCGCCGACGGTGGCAGACGGCAGGGACTGGTCGGAGCTGTCCCTGGACGCGCTGGTGCTGGTCTTCGGCAGGCTTGGCCCCGTGGAGATCCTCATGGGCTCGGGCCTCGTGTGCCGCTCGTGGCTCCAGGCGGCCAAGGAGCCGGAGCTGTGGGCGTCCCTGGACATGGCGAGCCACAGGGCGGTGGAGGAGATGGGCGGCGACGTCCTGCGCGAAATGGCCAGGGTGGCCGTGGGCCGCTCCAGGGGCCGGCTGGAGGTCTTCTCGGGGAAGCACTTCGTCACCGACGATCTTCTCAACTACATATCGGGCAGGTAATATACATACATACTCTGTTAATCTGATTGTTACTCTCACCACACCATCTAATCTAATATAATTCCCCTCTCTCAAGTCTCAACTACAACTAACAACTCCTTGCTGCAGGTCGCCATGTCTGAGGAGCCTCAGCCTTGTGTCGTGCCCCGAGGTCACCAACAAAGGGTTCACCGACCTGGTCACGAACGCGCCCAAGCTGGAGGACCTCTCGCTGGAGCTCTGCCCGAACGTCGGCGGCCGCCACGTGCTGGAGTGCGCCGGCCGAGCCTGCCCGCGGCTGGCGCGCTTCCGCCTGCGCAGGGAGTGCTTCAGGTTCTCGCTCAACTACTCCCGGCGCACCGCGGAGGCGCTCGGGATCGCTGCCATGACCGGGCTGCGGAGCCTCACCCTCGTCAGTAGCAACATCAGCAACGACGAGCTGGTGGCCGTCCTCGACGGCTGCCCGCGCCTGGAGTCCCTCTGCCTGCGGGACTGCTACAAGGTCATCGCTGACGGCTCCCTGCGGGCCAGGTGCGCCGGCATCCGGGCCCTCACGCTTCCCGTCCCCGATCGAGTTTGGTGAGTCCGGCCGGCCGGCCGTCTCAGGCATTGTTCGGTTCTACCCCAATCCGTATGGATTGAGGGGGATTGAGGGGGTTTTAATCCTAGTAGATCAAAATCCCTCTCAATCCGTATCAATCCCTTCCAATCCATATGGATTGGAAATAAACGAACAAGCCCTCAGGAATTTCCACAACCACATGGCCTGGGCCCCGTGCTGTAGGTATCAGGAAGTTACACGTGCAACCTGATGACTCAGCCACTCAGGCTCGGTTGTCTGTACTCATATTTAGACTATAGTATATTATTATTAGCATATACACAGAAGGTAGCGGTCAGGACTTTGTTTGCAATGTTCTGATAGCCCCCCGTCTCAGAATACCTACTCATCCATGTACTTACGACCAAAAAAAAACCCTGCGGACATGTTAGTGCTAGTTTGTCAACTTTATTTTTTTCGAGTGTTTCTTATTTTACCAAGAAAAAATAAACTATTTTTTAAAAAAAAAGATTTTTTTTTTAAAAAATAAGTTGCCAAAATAGCCTTTAGGAGCAAAAGAAATAGAGAGAATTGGAGGGGCTCAAATCTCCTTCTTATTCAAAATCTCTACTACTATAAAGAATGCAAGAAGTATGGTTCTATCATCTACTTGTTCTATCTTCCTGCAATCTGGACCGTCTGTATCCCTTTCCCACGCTCGCGTGCATCGGCATCGCCCTGCCCCCCGCCCCACCCAGTCGTCCATCCTAAGCAACTAGGGATGAAAACAGGAGGGATACAGCCGGATACAGGGTCATCCCGTATCCTACCCTAATGTATTTCTCTCGGATACGGGACCGGATACGGGTAGTTAAGATTAGGGACAGATACAGGACGGTACCGGGTAATAATCTGGGTGGGTAAGAAACGGATAACAGATACTACTCGGGTAGGTACCGGATAATTGTCGGGTAGTTTGTCCCGATAATATTAATTGTCCAACCACCTAACAAATACATAAATTAAGCAATACATAACCATGTATATGATAGATCAAACGTATGAAAGGAAACCGATAAAATTCACATCATGCAGTTCAAAGTTACTAATTACAAGAACATTGTAGAACCAACACCGTAAAATATTAAAAATTCATAAAATATTCTAGTTTCACTCAAAAATTGCAAATAAGTTATAAAAACAAATAAACATTTTATACAAAGATAACTCAAGTCCTCATATGAAAATAATAAAGTAAAGTACTGATTATGTTGAAATTTGGATACTTATAGTGATTTCACATGTAACTCATACAAATAAGTGAATGTGTAATGGAAGAAACGCAGGCATCTTATAGATATTATGATCCAAATTTTTTTATGGTTATATATGAACATATGTTGTGCCTCCATAAAATTTCACGATTCTTTAAGGCTATTTATATATTATTAATTTATTATCGTAGAAAATCATCAAAATACAATTAAATCCATCAAATAACGTAGCATCGACCAAAAATTGCAAATAAGTTATCAGTACTAATAAATAATCTATACAAAGATAACCTTAAGTTTTCACGTGGAGATAGCCTTAAGCCCCCCACATAAAAATGATAAAGTATATTAATTTGATATAAATTTGGACATAATTTTAATGATTTTGGCCTAAATATATGTTTAAACAAAAATATGATGTACTACAAAGTTATAGATCTCTTCGAGCTCTACAATTTTCATATAAACTTTACCTTCATCGGATTTCATATGTAAAAGTTATGATTTTATAATTATATTATTATGTAGAAAAAGAAAAAACGGGTACCCGAATTTCGGGTACCCGTATCCGACCCGAATATCCGGGTATTTACCGGGTAGTTCTCATTCCGTATTCGACCCATATCCGAAGCTATAGTATCCGGGTATTACCCGTATCCGTCCCGAATATAAAAATACTGAATCCGTATCCGAAAAAAACGGGTATTTGCACTATCCGTATCCGGTACCCGACGAGTATACCCAACCCGTTTTCACCCCTACAAGCAACCCTACCTTAGGCTATCTCCAACCATTCTCCCTCTCAAATCCTCCTATTCGGCTATTCGTACTTTCTATCACTACACGAAGGTTGATCTTTAGCGACTCTTATTAGGTACCAACTGTTGGTTGCTAAAGGTTAGGGACCGACGGTCAGTCGCTAAATCCTTTTGTAGCAACGCTCGGTTGGTCGCTAAAAGTCTAGAAATTTAACAACTTATGATTGGTCGCTATAGATATCGTTGGGGACTAGCGGTGGGTCGCTATAGAGCAAGGATCACTATAAAATCTTATAGCCTGAATGTACCTGTAGATGTTAGTGACTAAAAATTAATTAAAACAAGTAAACATTGATCGCTAAATTGCGTGGTGATTTATTTCTTTTTAATATTGCTTGTATGTTTATTTCATGGTTTGTTTATATATGGACATGACTATAGTATGCAACTGTCTTTTTTGTGCTTATATGATATTAGATTCGAGTTGAAAGTCATTTCAAATGTTTATTATTTATTTGCATTCGTAATAATTTATTCAAATGTTTATTATTTATTTGGTAATTTTTTATGAATTTTTGAGTAATTTAAAATGCATTTCGAAATAAATAAAAGAAAAGAAAACCCTCAATAACCCTAAGGCCCACTAGGGTCCTATCTACCTAACTCTCCCTCCCACGCCGTCCCTGTCTCCTCCCGACATCGCCGTCGTCGCCCACTCGCCCCCGTCCCCGCATTCGCCCGTGCTCCGCCCGCTCCACCAGGGCGCCTCGCCTTGGGGGACGGTCTCCGACCACTGGCCTCCCTTCACCGCCGACCACGTGCTCAGTGACGCCTAGGTCATCAGCGCCGAAGTTTGGAGGCCCTGTATGTGCTTCACAGAGATCGCCGACCATGGGCTACGCAGAGATCGCCATCCGCCCCTCTGGGAGCGGCAAGGTACCGGGCCCCTGCCCTTACAACTCCTAGAGCTCTACCCCTCACGCTTACCTTAGGGAGACAGGATGCTTTGCTCGCCTACTGGAGGACATGCTCTGATGGTGTTCCCTCTGCTACCATTTTTAGTTCTTGCTTGTTTCAATCAGGCATATTAGGTTTTGTACTAATCTGCTAGGGTTTTGCTTCACCTACGAGGCAATTTCCTTCTTCTCTGTTTTGGTTGGGGTTGGGTGGGGTTAAGTTTGGTTAAACAATTCCCTTTTTGGATTAGAGGGGACATAGGATAATGAACTAATTTGCCAACTCAAGCCCCTGCTATACACATGATTTAATCTTGGCTTACAGCACATGTACATGTACCTTTTAGATCACTTGCAAAAAGTTGTTTAACTATCCACGGTAAGTATTGTGCTTGCTTCTTACTTCCTTGCATTTTGGTATATATCATAGAGCAGATTTCGGTGGGTGAAGTTATGGAGGAGATTGGGTTGGGGCCAAAAGGCGGTCTCCTGTACTGTGGCATGGAGTCTCCTGTTATTTTTGCAGTATCTTTGTTCGCTCTATAGGCTACCAAATCTAAGAAATTGATTAGTTCTGAACTAATGCACTTCAACCGGTGCATTTTTACACTTATTGCTTACTAATGGGTTCGAGCTGCAAAGCCTGACTGTTAGGAACTGAAAGTGGATTTGCTTTACCTTTTTGCACTTGTTTGTTCTGCAAGACTGATATTTTGAGTTCCAACTTTTATCGCACACTATTTTAAAGGACACCGTTCATTACTTTGACCATTAGAATAAAATCCCTATAAAACGTGGCCATGCAATCACTGGTTGTAAACTGATGGGGCAGAATGTTGTAGGATGGATTGGCTCAAGAACTAATATAGCTTACTTATGACAATGTAGTAATTCATGAAGTTATTGTTCCTTATGTTCATGGAGTTTGTTCTGCAAGTTTTTTTCCCCATCTGTGGTTGAGCAGAGGTTCCTGGAGACCATGAAGGCCATACAGAGGGCACTGATAGTGTCCTCCAGCATTCAGATCATTCTGGGCTACAGCCAGCTATGGGTTATTTTCTCTAGGTCGCTTTCCGTCACACTTCGTAGTCCAAGCATTCTAGCTCTATTGCTCTTTCCTTCCAAGAGCAATACCAATCTACTACCAAGTAGTTCCGTTTCAGTTTTGACTTTTGACAGTGCCTAGGCTATACTGAATACTGGTTGGTTCCATAACGCATGTCAGATTCTTCAGCCCAGTGGGGATGACTCCAGTGGTTGCGCTGCTCGGATATGGCGTCTTCGAAAGAGGTTTCCCTGTGGTACTGCTCGCTTTGTCCCGATCCCCATTTCGTGTTCCCAACATGGGTATGCTGATGAGGAATGGCTTGCTCATCCGATTGATGTCTGATAATTGCATCAGGTTGGGAGATGCGTTGAGATTGGCCTGCCAATGTTGATCCTCTTTGTCGTGCTGTCTCAGGTCTGATTGACAAAAAAACTCCAGATTATTCAGTTCTCTCTACGCACCAAGTTCATGATCTTGGCGGCGAGTTTAAGCGTACCTAATCTGTGCATTTCGGTTGATTCGCAATATCTGAAGAACATACAGATAAAAGAAATCCCCATACTGGAAAGGTTCTCCCTTTTCATCTGTGTCGCGTTGGTATGGGCGTACGCTCAGATCCTCCCTTTTCTTAATAGTTGCACAGTTTCATCTCACTCATATTCTTGCCACTTACATGTATGTGACAAAACAGACAATCTGTCTTTTTTATTGCTTATGGCGTTGTGCATTATACATGTCCACCAATTATATACAAATACCATTTGTGGGTTACCTCTGGTGTGTTTAGGTATTCCTCAGATTCCTGACATTTTTTTCTGTCTTTAAATGTCATATCACTATAAAAAATTGATTTTTGTTGTCTAAAATACAACAACTACTTTTCTAGGTGCGAGCTGCAATCAAAGTTAAGGCATTAGTCATCATTTGCTTCACCTCTTCTGGACAGGCTGCAAGGTATATACTACACAAATGAATATTGTTTGTACATACATATGCTATGCAATTTGCTAGTGATAGGATAAACCAAACTGCACTGTACTGATCACATGGGACGACACATGCTAAAATCAATATAACAGTAACTTGCTCGGACCAATAATGCCTAACCACTAGAAATGTTGTTTGTATATGATGTCAGTTGCATGGCCGTACAAGAAAGTAATAGTCTATATCTTATCTTGTTTACGTTTAGATTTATATGAGCCATCAACTTAATGATGATTAACCTTGATTGCACCAGCTGAAGTTGGTGCATAAGTTTTGCCTCGCACTAATTTAATGTACTTTTTTCTAGGGTGTTCTAGACAAAGAAAGCTTGTACCTTAAAACAGAAGGATACAAGAAGCTGGAGTGGTTGTCTGAAGGCTTTTGAACTGCTTGAAGCATTAGTGTAGCTCTGGAGCTTTTGTGAATGATCTAGCTAGCTATATGTAAATGATCTAGTTGTGAATGATATTATAATTGTAATGCTTTTGTGAATATATAATTGTGGTGCTTTTGTGTTTATGTGATGGATCTATGACTGTGGTATACTGATTAACTGTGTATGTCTTTATGATTTGTGTATAAAAATCTGTGATTTGTGGTGCTTAATTAAATGTATATTATTATTAATAACAACTATAAAAAGGGCAACTTTCTGTTGGTTGCTAAATGTATAGTATGACGACTTACAGTTGGTTGCTAAATCTATAGTACAGCAACCCACGGTTGGTCGCTAAATATACAATATTAGCAACGGACGGTCGGTCGCTAAAAAGATGTCGGTCGCTAAAGCCTTTAGCGACCGCACTTACAGCGACCATCTTTATGGGTCGCTAAAAGTTTTTAGCGACCAACTGTAGGTCGCTGAAGGCCATTTTAGCAACCAACCGTAGGTTGCTGTAAGTGAACCGTCGTGTAGTGTATTCATATTTAAATACCTCTTCCTTCCTTCTATTTGATCTCCTTTCCAACCATTCCATTTATTCAGTCCCCTATACACTTCAACAGAGTTATTGACTTTTATACACCAATTTTTGAAGTCTTAAAAATACTACAATATATATAGTAATGTAATACACATTGTTATCAAATGAATAACTTTGAAAATAATTAATTTCACAATTAAAAATGCTGATGAAGGAAAGGGGATATTAGAGCTCCTCCTATAAGGGGGGATTTCTCTCCCTCCCCTCGTTGAGCATTCCCCGAGAGGGAACCGTTGGAGCTTTAGTGTGCCCCCTCCGGGTGACAAGGTGAGCGGGATGGGGCTCCATTGGAGCTAGCCTTACTTCTCGCTCCTCCCTCCGCAGTCGCCGCATCCCACTACCTTTTCCGTGCGAGCTGTAGCCAGCCCCTCACCGCTCGTGCGTCTGCCACCCGCGCGTCACTCAAGGGCCCATCTAGGGCTGCTAGGGCTTGGACCCCAGCATCGCGGCTGACGTCTTCCGCATCAGACACAACAAGTTCGTGCCCTCCACTTCCCTCGAGCTCATGATGCCCAGCTACCCGACAGACTATCTTTATAGGCCCATTTATCGAGGCAAAAAGGGAGAGATTGCGAGCCCAGTAGAAGCCCCGACCCTGACCGCGCCCGGAAGGCTTGAAGAGGAGAGGGAGGGAGGGACAGACGGCGCGCACCGGCGTGGCGAGGAGGCCGACGATGGTTTGACCCCGACGCGTCATCGCCGGTTGCTAGTGAACGATGCCTATGCTGCTATTGCTCCTCGCCAGTCATGCCATGGAGGTAGTCCGTCTTTCGACCTCTCCCTCCCACAAACTGATATCTTATCTCCACCTCTTCCCCATCCTCGCTCCACTCCACCGGCTTCTGCCCGATGTCGGCCTCCTCCACCAACGAGTAGAGAAATGGCGACTGTGTCCTCCACCGCTTTCTCCTACTTCTCCTGGCAGTCGTAGCTATCGACCTCCACCGCCGACACTGCTTTCGCTGCCAGCAAAAGCAGTTTGGTGCAGCAGCGACGACGGAGCAGTAGCGTCATGATGGTGGAGGCATCCTCTTGTAGCGGCAGCGACGGTGGGGTGGCCAGGACAAAGAGCCGGACAAAGGACGACCTAGAGGAGCTCACGGGCTGCCTCGACCTCGGCTTCAGATCCACAAACATCGAGATACCTGTGTTTGGATGTGTCCTCTACACTAGCTGATTAATAGTAACCGGGGTAGGGTTAATCCTAACCGTCTAACCACGCCCTCGATCGGGGGCTATCCTAACCATTGGTTGCAGCCCTGGTCATACGATTCTATATAAATAGATTAAGGGGGCTGACGGGTTTATCCAACGCTAACACAAGACCACAAAACCCTAATCAACATTCTACTAGGTCTCCATCACCTAGGCACTCGAAGTGAGCAGAAGAGTTGTGACGCATGGCTTCAATCCACGTTAACTCCCTAACAGGAAGCGGATCGGAGTCTTTCCCGGGTACCACTAGAGGAGCTGTTCCACCACCGACCAACGACGGGAACCAGACTCCTCACTGGAACACGTAGGGAGACGAAGGAGGCAATTCTTTGCTGCAAGACATCGCCGCCATGACTTCCGCGATGAACAACAATGAAGTTATATACCCTATTTCTCTCAATGGACTAGATATATTCATCATCGAGGATTTGCAATTATGAATTGGTATTTTAGGGGTTTAAAAATCAATCCTATGCACCATACAATCTAACTCGAACTCTGCTACTACATGACCCGAAGGTTCCTCGACGCCATCGGTGTTGAGTTTCAGACCCGGACACTCGTCATGGACCAAAATCTGTCAGGTCGCAGATCTGGGACACCGCTAGGTAGGAGAGGCAAGTCCGCTCTCTTTCCACGTTCCTCCGCTTCTATCATTTCGAGGTTCTCTTACTGTAGAAAAAGGGGATCTGGGTGGTGATGCCTAGCAATGAACTAGCGCAGCGAGCTTAGTCATTTTGAGCTTTGTTCGTCTCTATTTCGCATTTTCGGGTCTCGGCTCTGTGCATTGTTCGTCTGATTTTGATGTGGTGTATGCGAATTAGTTACTAACCCAATGCCGGCAGATAGATCACAGAACGAACCCAATGCCGGCGGATAGAATTGACGATGCTGCTGCTCGGAACGGGAGAGCGGAGCGGGGCGGGGCGAGAGTGGAATGGAGTGGGGCGGGGCGGGAGTGGAGTGGAGTGTTGCTCCAAGGCACAGAGGTAGGTGTAGATATTGGAGCTGTAGGACCCATAGAGCTACGGGTCGGCAAGCAACATCATGGTTGTGCGTGGCAGCTGGCAGGGAGGAGCCATAGGATATGTTTGGTTGCCTGACCCAGTGTACGGCCAGGCCCATTTAAAACAGGCACACAATGTTTGGTATCCTGGCCCAGCGTACGGGCCTAGCTGAGGCGAGCCACATCCGAATTCATGGCCAGGCCCAATTAAAACGCACGTATCGTCCTTCGCTCATCAGCCTGGCCCGTGCTCGGCTGCTCGCCCACTGCGCTAGGGTTTTCACTCCACTCGTGTGATACCCCAATTTTCTGAAAAGAAGTTAAACTTATTTTCTCTTTTCTTTGATGTTCTGTGCCATTGGGGTTTAGAGTTTCAGGAGGCATTCCTCAGAAAACATTAGATCTTTTGGCATTTTTTTCTGCTGGGGATTGGGAGCTCAAAGGGGAGAGCGAGTTTGGGCCATTGATCTCGATCCGGTGGATGGGAGCCCCCCCTCTCCTCCCCAACCCTAGCCGCCCCCCTCTCCTTCTCCCCAATTGGGTTCCAGCCGCCCCCTCCCTCTCTTGCTCTCCTCCCCATTGGCAGCCGCCCCCTACCCTCTCCATGGCTCCCTCCTCCCTCTAGATCCCCCCCATGCAGCAAGGATCGAGAAGAGGAGGAGCACGTTGAATTGAAGAGGAAGAGAGGATCAAGGAGATGTTCTTCCCCATCTCTTCTTGAAGATTTTCTTGGGGAAAACCCTAGGTGGCTACACTCCAGATCATGCCTAGTACATTTCTTCTTCTTCGTTGAAGGCAAGTGAATGTAGCGGTGGTTGCTTCCATTCTGACCTGTTATTTCTATTGCCTACACTCTAATATTCAGAAGTATTAGATTCTTTCATAATTGGACTCTATGGTGATGCTTTACCTGCTTGCATTATACTGATGCTCAATCATATAATGATGATGATTATGATTCGAGTATGACTCATGAGATTAATTCACACCCCTGAAGGTAAATGAAGTATTATTTGAGGTTGGTATTGTATTTGAAGGTAAATGAAGTATTATTTGAGGTTTGTATTGTATCTGAAGGAAGTGAAGTTTATTGATAAATGCAGCATGCCATATACATTGCATGACTCATTTGCATCTGAAGTTTTGTCGTGACCTATGGTCCGACCGTACCGGTACAATTTAGCATCGTACGTTGCCCGAGGAGGGGTACGATGCGGCTTCATACCCTTAGAGGTATGAAGGCAGAGGACATATGCATTGCATTCATATGCATTCATTGAAGTGATATTTGCAGATGGTGTGGTTTTATACCCTCAGAGGTATAAAGATAGAATACCTACACATTGCATTCCTATGCATACATTGAAGTGATATTTGCAGGTATTGTTGACGCAGGGAAGTGTTATAGAACCTATTGTGGTTGTTCGAGGAAATGAGATGGTATTGGTTATATTGGGACTACTAAGTTCTATATCTATAAGTATTTTTGATCTTAATTGTGATTCTTTTAAAATGTTGATTAATTCAATTTGTGGTTTAAATATCTCATCAAAACAATTCGCTTGTTGAGATGTTTCATCTCACTCTTGCATTACTCAATGCAGGTGCTTGTTGCTCATCAAGGGAAGTGGGAAGTAGCAGCACATCCACCTTCACTCTCATAATAACGCTGCTTAGGCGCAGTCATGATTTAATTAGAAGCTTCTTGTCAAAGGATGTTTGTTTCTAACTAGTTGTGCACACTGGTTAATTTAGTTCATGTCGTTATGGTTGTCTTCCCATTGCTAGCAGATTATTAATGTCGATTATGTTTTCTTCTCATGATATCTATTTATACTTTGTTGCTTCCCCGTTTATACAATTTTCAAAGGAGAAGTTGTCGAAATTTTATATACGAATGTTAGAGGTGTAGTTTAGTAGCATTCTGGGGTGTTTGTGGATCCCGGGGTGTTACAGTTGGTATCAAAGCCTAGGCTTTAGATTCTTGGCAATTTGAAGATAAATTTGACACACTTGCACATATTGGAAGGGTATGGGTTCAAATATCTTTGATATATGTTAATGTCTTTGAAGTGCAGATGAAATAATTCCACCCTCCCTAATCCTTTACGGTGATGTGGTAAGTTGTTTATGACTTAATGCCTGATATAATTCATTTCTAAATTTTGATATTGTTTTATTAATGCGATTGATATCGCTGGTCTTTTGTGAGATTGAAGTTGCTATTATGCTGGTGATATACAGGTATGCCTATGTTGTTTTCAACAAGTTTTTCATGGTTGAGTTTTATTACAATAATATTGTTATATATGCTTGATTGAGGATGTTTTTAAGAGCAGTGTGAATTGCGTGTTTTGGGTTACAAGGTAACCATTAATTTGAATTTAAGTTGTTCGGCGGTTGGTGGATAGCTCCAACTATCTTTGCAAAGAATGATTGTTTATGTCGAGAAACCAGTTCTGAAAGAAATGAATATTGGTAATTTTATATGGATTTTGGGGGAAGTCTTTACATAGCCAGAATGGCTTACATGTCTCTCTTCTATTATGTGTTTTAGTAGCCACAAAGCCTAGATGTGGTTTAAAGTGGTTGCATGTTAGTCATGCTAATTGTAGAATAAAATCTTTGATTTTCTTGATCCATTGATTATGTATTAATACGTTGAGGATCTGATGGTTCTCTCCCCGATGCATGTTTGTGGAGCCATTGTTGGACCACTTATCTATTGGTTTGAATGAAGTCATTGCCAAGCCTAGAGTTGGTAGTGTGTGGTTAGTCACCTATTCCTAAATGATGTGGTTTTTACATTAGCTTGAGATGTTTGCCAAATGTGTGAAGGATTACGGGGTTAGTATTGACCCTTTAGGTCTGGTACTTTGAGTGCATCATATGATAGAATGAAATGTAAGTTTATGAATTACAGTAGATGAAGGCTTATATTATGTGTAGGTTAACCATGCTAGTTAGATATTTTTCTTAGTTGAGATGTTGAATGAAGTATAGTGACATGGGTTAAGCAAGTATTGTGTTGTTGTTAAGCTGTCAGTGCTCTATGTAGAGTTTTTGGCATTTCTTCGATGAACTGTGCCGCACAAGATGTTATTGGCTTCTTGTCGGCTTATTTGCTCCATTAGTTCTGTAGATTTTCTCCCTTTTGGTGGGGTGCAAAGTATATTAGATTACATGATTATCTTTTCATTATGGCAAGAACAAGGTTTAGGAAGATTAGGAGTTTTGTTTCAATAGAACTACTTGTTTCGTGGTGCTGTGAGGTGAGGTGTTTGATCTTCTTATATATTCATCTAGTGTGGATGTTTCACCATTGAATTAAAAAGAATTGTTAAAGTTGGTAAAGGTTGTGCTTAGTGCGTATTACCCCTTCATAAAAGAGTGTCGTTGTAAGACATTGATGCTGATGTATGGCTGCATCCAAATTCGATGTTGTGAAATCGTAGTGTTGATTGCATCTATGACTTGGTTTGAGCTTCATTACATGTTGGTTCATGCTTGATGTTAGGTGCTGTAGTTTCCTTAGACAATTAGTCGATGTAGAAGTTCTTATGTTAATTAAGACCAATAATGGACCCATGTTTTGCATGGTGCTGCTATATGGGGTACCTTGGATGTTTTGTTGGAGTGGTCGAATTCGAGGACGAATTCTTTTTAAGGGGGGTAGAGTGTGATACCCCAATTGTCTGAAAATAAGTTAAACTTATTTTCTCTTTTCTTTGATGTTCTGTGCCATTGGGGTTTAGAGTTTCAGGAGGCATTCCTCAGAAAACAGTAGATCTTTTGGCATTTTTTTCCGCTGGGGATTGGGAGCTCAAAGGGGAGAGCGAGTTTGGGCCATTGATCTCGATCCAGTGGATGGGAGCCCCCCCTCTCCTCCCCAACCCTAGCCGCCCCCTCTCCTTCTCCCCAATTGGGTTGCAGCCGCCCCCTCCCTCTCTTGCTCTCCTCCCCATTGGCAGCCGCCCCCTACCCTCTCCATGGCTCCCTCCTCCCTCTAGATCCCCCCCCACGCAGCAAGGATCGAGAAGAGGAGGAGCACGTTGAATTGAAGAGGAAGAGAGGATCAAGGAGATGTTCTTCCCCATCTCTTCTTGAAGATTTTCTTGGGGAAAACCCTAGGTGGCTACACTCCAGATCATTCCTAGTACATTTCTTCTTCTTTGTTGAAGGCAAGTGAATGTAGCGGTGGTTGCTTCCGTTCTGACCTGTTATTTCTATTGCCTACACTCTAATATTCAGAAGTATTGGATTCTTTCATAATTGGACTCTATGGTGATGCTTTACCTGCTTGCATTATACTGATGCTCAATCATATAATGATGATGATTATGATTCGAGTATGACTCATGAGATTAATTCACACCCCTGAAGGTAAATGAAGTATTATTTGAGGTTGGTATTGTATCTGAAGGTAAATGAAGTATTATTTGAGGTTTGTATTGTATCTGAAGGAAGTGAAGTTTATTGATAAATGCAGCATGCCATATACATTGCATGACTCATTTGCATCTGAAGTTTTGTCGTGACCTATGGTCCGACCGTACCGGTACAATTTAGCATCGTACATTGCCCGAGGAGGGGTACGATGCGGCTTCATACCCTTAGAGGTATGAAGGCAGAGGACATATGCATTGCATTCATATGCATTCATTGAAGTGATATTTGCAGATGGTGTGGTTTTATACCCTCAGAGGTATAAAGACAGAGTACCTACACATTGCATTCCTATGCATACATTGAAGTGATATTTGCAGGTATTGTTGACGCAGGGAAGTGTTATAGAACCTATTGTGGTTGTTCGAGGAAATGAGATGGTATTGGTTATATTGGGACTACTAAGTTCTATATCTACAAGTATTTCTGATCTTAATTGTGATTCTTTTAAAATGTTGATTAATTCAATTTGTGGTTTAAATATCTCATCAAAACAATTCGCTTGCTGAGATGTTTCATCTCACTCTTGCATTACTCAATGCAGGTGCTTGTTGCTCATCAAGGGAAGTGGGAAGTAGCAGCACATCCACCTTCACTCTCATAATAACGCTGCTTAGGCGCAGTCATGATTTAATTAGAAGCTTCTTGTCAAAGGATGTTTGTTTCTAACTAGTTGTGCGCACTGGTTAATTTAGTTCATGCCGTTATGGTTGTCTTCCCATTGCTAGCAGATTATTAATGTCGATTATGTTTTCTTCTCATGATATCTATTTATACTTTGTTGCTTCCCCGTTTATACAATTTTCAAAGGAGAAGCTGTCGAAATTTTATATATGAATGTTAGAGTTGTAGTTTAGTAGCACTCTGGGGTGTTTGTGGATCCCGGGGTGTTACAACTCGCCTCTCGAGTTCACTCGCAGGCTCGCAGCCGCCGCCGTGGCGCTCGCCTCTCTCTCGCCTCTCGCCTCTCCGGTTCACTCGCAGTCGCCGTGCTCACGGGCTCGCCGCCGTCCTCTCTCTGGACCCCTAGTGAGGACACCGCGCCCGCGGACGAGCTCACGCGGCTCTCACCTCTCTCTGTCGTCGTCCTCCTCATCTGCTTCGCTGCCGGTGGACGAACTCGCCCAGACCCAGCGAATGATTTGGACGATTGGTTTCTTTTTTTGCAAGGATCTCGTCTCTCTCAGCTCGATCAGCTCACCGCAGCAACAATCGCATCTTCATCTTCTCAGGTTTGTCCCCCATCTAGATCTGTTGTTCTTTAACATTTTCTTGTATTTTTTGCTTCGATTATACTAACCTTCGGTCTTGTTGCAAGGTCCATCTACCCCTAACCAAGATCTGCTGACTAATCTAGATTCGCTAATACCTCATACACAGGCCAGTCTTTACCTCATACACAGGCCTGTCTTTACCTCATACTCCTCTATTTCTTGACTTTTATATTGTGTAGTCTCTTCCTGTTGTGTTTAGTTGTTGGCCTGTTGTTTTATCTTGTTGCTCTGCACACTTGGCTACCTTGCGCATTGGAATCACTTGTAGGTGTCGATATCTAGCTGACGTTTTTTAAGATAACGAGTTCATTTTTTGTTATTAAAAGGACAATGATGTATTGTTAATTCCAGTTTTTAGTTTGCTCCATTTTGCCTAATCACTTGTTACTCTGCAATCCATTTTCTGTTATTAAAAGGACAATGATGTGCTATTTTGTCCCATGCTAGATCCAGTTAATTCCAGTTTTCAGTTTGCTCCATTTTGCCTAATCATTTGTTGCTCTGCAGTTCATTTTCTGTTATGAAAAGGACAATGATGTGCTATTTTGTCCCATGCTATATCCAGTTAATTCCAGTTTTCAGTTTGCTCCATTTTGCCTAATCACTTGTTGCTCTGCACCAGGTCTGTTCTAGGTTATTGATTTGACTTGTTGCCTAATCACTTGTTGCTCTGCACTAGCTCTGCACTAGGTTTGCAGTTAAGAGAAACTGCTTGTTAAGTAAGTGCTTAACTGAACTGCTTGTTAACTGTTTTGCCATGTTTCTGCTTGTTTAATATAATGGATTATGCAACTAGCATAATCTGTCTATTATATTAAGTAGCTAGTTGTTCCTCTTTAATTCTCCCCCTCTTACCTTCATCTGTTCCTGTTTTCCTCTTCCCTTACAACAATCTTACCTTTTGTTCCTCTTTTCTTCTCTCCTTCTTTAGCCTCTTGTCTTGTTTAATTTAATGGATTAATGCATTATATCATGCAGTTACCTCCATAACTATCTTCTTTTTATACTATGCAGGTAGTTAATGCATTATATTATGCTGCTACCTCCATAACTCTCTTGTTTTTATTCTGATCATTTTTAAGTGATGAAATTATGTAAAGTCTAAGCTTAGGACCAGTTTTCAGTGATGTTTTTTTTCAATTTGAGCAGACCACAATTTTCCAATGATGTTTTTTGGTTCAATCTGAGTAGATCTCAATTTCTCAGTGATGTTTTTTGGTTAAATCTGAGCAGATCTCAATTTCTCAGTGATGTTTTTTGGTTCAATCTGAGCAGATCTCAATTTCTCAGATATGTTTTTTGGTTCAATCTGAGGAGAGTACAATTTTTTCTCATTCAACAATTCCCTTATCTTATTTATTCAGATATGTTGGGTCCAAATCATCATTTGCTGAAGTTGAGAGCATCAACATTGGTTGTTGCTATATCTTGTTGGCTGTTTGCATGCCTTACACGTAGACTCTTTCATCCTCGTGTCACATATGGTCCAATGTTTCAATGGGACATTGAGAGGCAGGAAAATCTTAGATTTATCTATGAATCTGATGATATCCAATGTGTGGAGCTGCTTATAATGTCTAAGGTCCCTTTCTTTGAGCTTTGTGGTTTGTTTCGGTCTCGACACTTGCTAAGGGATAGTATTCACAGTTCTATAGAAGAACAAGTTGCAATGTTTCTACATGTTGTTGGTCATAATCAAAGGTTTAGGGTTCTCAAATTCACCTTCCGAAGATCTACTGAGACTATTAGTAGATATTTTCACGAGGTGTTAAGTGCAATTGGTGAGCTACGCACTGAGATGATCACCCCTCCTTCCACCTTTGTCCATCCCAAAATTCATGTTAGTAGAAGATGGTACCCATACTTCAAGGTACTTTCCATTCCATTTAGGATTTGCACATTAACCATTTAATTGAAATTTGTTAGCATTGTCTTTGTTTTAATATTTTGAACTTAAACATTTAGGATTGCGTTGGTGCCATTGATGGCACACATGTATTGGCTAGGGTTCCTAGTTCAATGAGAGCAGCCTTCATGGGTAGAAAGCACACAACGACACAAAATGTTCTAGCAGTTGTTGATTTTGATTTGAGATTTACCTATGTGCTTGCTGGCTGGGAAGGTTCAGCTCATGATGCCTTGATTCTATCAGATGCATTGGAAAGATCTGATGGACTCATTATGCCACCAGGTAATTCCATAACATGTTTGAATATGCTTTAAATTACTTCACAATCAAACTAACTAGAATTCTTTGAACTAGGAAAATTCTATTTAGTTGACTCTGGTTATGCTGTTAGACCTGGATTTCTACCTCCATACCGTAGCACAAGATATCATCTAAGAGAATTTGGTGGAGGAAATCATCCACTCAATCCAAAAGGAACTCTTCAATCTAAGGCATTCTTCCCTCCGAGTAACAATTGAGAGAGCTTTCGGTGCCTTGAAGAATAGATTCAAGATTCTATACAACAAGCCTTTTCATCCATATCCGACACAAGTTAAGCTTGTGTTAGCATGCACCATCCTTCACAACTGGATTCTTAGATATGGGCTGGATTCACATTTTCCTTCGGAAAACACTTGGGCTCCAAACATTGCTAATGTGGAAGGTACCATTGATGCAGTTCATGATAACCAAACTTGGACCCAACAAAGAGATGCTATATCAACTCAAATGTGGTAGCATAGGGGGTCTAGCCGTGTGTAATTTCTTTGTGGTTTTCTTCTAAGAAACATTGTACTCTGCAGTGATGTTTTTTGTTATCAGCCTTACAATTTGAGAAACATTGTACTCTGCAGTGATGTTTTTTGTGGAACTTAATTATTTTTATATGCTGAGAGAAATTGTGATCTGCAGTGATGTTTTATGTTTGTTGTCTTAAAACTGTATCATTTTTTATATGCTGAGAGAAATTGTGATCTGCAGTGATGTTTTTTGTTATCAGCCTTACAATCTGAGAAATTGTACTTTCTACTTTGAAGCTTAATTATCTTTTATATGCTGAGAAAACTGGTCCTATGCTATGATGACATTTCATTACCTCTTCTTTTGACTTCAATTTTATAAATGTCTTGTCAAATGTATATAGACTATGGAAGTTGAGTAAGTTGCTGCTGGTAGTACCTCAAGGACTGCCATGCGCTGGACCCCTGTGATTTCAGGCTTCATCCTGAGGAAGTTTGCAAACTTGGTTGAGCAAGGAGTAAAAATGGATAAAGGGTTCAAGGAGGTCCATGTCAACTCTGTTGCCAAGGCACTGACTGAATTCAGTAGCCAAGAAGTCATAGGAACCTAGGTCTACAATCATTTGAGGAAGTGGTGTCAAAAATGGATCAGGGTTTGTAGGCTCAAGGACCTAAGCGGTGCTCATTGGGATGAGAATACATTCACAATCATCCTTGATGATGAACATCTGCTGGGCCATACAAAAGACAACCCAAAGGATGCTGAATTCCTTAATGTGCCAATTGAAAACTATGTGCAGATGCAAATTATATTTGGAGCTGGGCAGGCTACTGGCAGGTATGCCATGGCCTCAAATGAGCCCCTTGGCACCATCTCGGATGTCACTAAAGGTGCTGGTGCATCTGAAGAACCATGTCTTGTTGGTACTACTGCTTCTGGTTCTGCTGGTGCCAGCCCTTCTCATAGTGGTGCTGGTAGTTCCTATGGATCATATGGAAAGAAAAGGAGACTCAGTGATGAAGAGCTGGGGATTATGATAGGGCTTACTAGAGCTGTGAACAAGTTGGCTGAAGCTGTCACACCCGGCTTTAAGGAACAAAGCTAGGTGCATCTCATACATGCGCCAAGAAGACAACATATATAATAACAGAGTGTATAGAGATAAATGTCACAAAACATCAGAGTATTTATTACATAGCGGAAGTCTTATTATAGAATAAAATATAAATATAAAACGAACTAAGGATCGTCCTTGGCATAGAAGTCAACTGGGGAAACACCATCTAGATCAGATCAAACTCTTCGCCTTGTGGCTCCTCCTGAACCACCTGTTCTTCTCCTATATGGGGTGTGAGATAGCAAGAGTGAGCTCACACATGATCATAGCTCAACAAGTTGTGGGGAACCAGTGGCATGAATTCACAAAGGTGGGAGTTCATGTGATGTGTAAGGCTAATCAACAACAGGGGTTTAAAGCTGAGCATTGCTTTTATTTAGTTGGTCAAAATTTTATTAGCAGTTACTAGATGTAAGTAAATACCAAACCTTAAATAAAGTAATAGAACAAAATTAATAATAAACCCATGCATATGCAAATGACAAATTTGAATTTAAGTTCCATAAATTAATCATCAGAGAGTCCTGAGCTGCTCATGACCGTGAGCTCGGCTAGTATAACAGTTTTACACTCTACAGAGGTTGTACCCTTGTCACACCCGGTTTTAGAAGGTAAACCGAATGCGAACCATGTACGTGCCAGGATCAGTTATTCACGTACACAGCAGTTACATAACATGGACATCATCACACAGTGCTCAAAATAGTATTAAAAGGGAAATAATAGTAGATTACATCATGCGTCTGAGACGTCCATATAGTCCTTACAATAAATCAAAGTGCGAAAACGAAACGTAGATAACCGCGGCCTTCACAGGCAGCCGACTGGGGGTTGCCGCTAACCCACACCTAGAACTCGTCGTAGTCTTGGAACTCCTGGAAGTCTCCTTCCACAGCTTCATCTTCTCCTGAGCAGTGGTTGCAATGCTGACAACCTGGGGGGGTTTGGTGTGTAGAGCAAGAGTGAGTACACATCAACATACTCAGCAAGTATCCTGTTTGGCTGTAGTGGACTAGCTTTATGTGGGGGTAAGTCAAGCAGTTGCTTTTAGTTGGTCAGTTTATTATTTACTAGTAGAAAGCCAGGTTTTAGCATTAACCCAAGTTATTAACCCAAAGTACCCTTTCCAAACGGAAAGAATACCACTTACCATTACCATAAGCATAATCATAACCATCCTCATTGTCATCTGTAAACCAAAATGTCTCTGATCAAGTACCACTAATCATTGGAGCTCCCTTGGCCGCTCATAACCGCGAGCACGACTGATATATCAGTTTTCAAACACTCTGCAGAGGTTGTGCACTTTACCCACAAGCCGTGATTCCCTCTTGCCTCGGGCCGATCAAACCCTTAAACACTACCAAGGTGAATAGGCAGGGTCTCACTACGTAGCCTTTACAAAGATTTCCTCGGGGCTGTAGCCGCCCGTTAGGTTTCCTAAATGTACCGCACTCCTCCCCAAGGGACAAATCAACCTTGGCAGAGCGAGCCGCATACACCGAGCCCCATTGACGGCACAATGGCTAAGCGAACTACACCCCGGTACCTCTAATTATTCAGCTAAGGGCGTCCCACTCTACCCTCATGGTTGCACTGTTTTCCCGGGCGGTCATCCATAGAAATGGTCCTTACTGAGAGGCACTCGAGAAACCGCTCGAGCCCCTTGAAGACCACAAGTACAACATCATAATAAGAGAAGGGAAAACAGCGTATCATATATAATCTCATCATGTTCATTGATTAGAGTTTGAGCAACAGCATAGAGCTAAATAATAATAATCCGACCCAAATAGGTAAACAAGGACATGGATAACAAAAGCTAGTCAATCCTTAGGTATAAATGTGTAATGCGGGAGGTGAATTAAAGAATGAATAGGACAGAGATAGGTCAAAGGACACTTGCCTCCACCAACCGACTGCTGCTCAGGGGCTTCTCCTGCGAGTTCTTCGGGCTCTCCAACTGGATCGTTCTCTATGCGATTGCAAGCATACATACATCCATCCATTCAAATTAGGAAACAAACAGTACACCATACAAGAGAACAAATAAAGTAAATATGCATAGAATATCACATACGATGATGAATTTACCATGGTTAGAAAGAAATGAGAAAAGGTCTCGCGAGAGTTAAAGCTTATGCCCGAGACACACTACGGGTTGGTGGATAACTAGACGTCACGTATTCTAGTTCCAATTGGTTCTAACAAAAGAATTAGCCACATGCACTAATGTAAACGTGACCACTTTTAGTAGATTAACATTGAATAAGATAGACGATTAGCTATACAAATTAACTAACGTAACCAATTTCCAAATTGGGACTCCTATCTTATTAATATAAACAACGTGATTAGCGCATATAGGATACGGGGGGGGGGGGGGGTAGACGATCGTGTCGCGAGCGCAACAGGGCGCTATGCGTCGCGAGCACGACGAACTACGCCAGAGCGCTGCGTGAGCACGCGCACGCGCAAAACCACACTTAACGTGCCGCGAACGTGTCGCGCACGCGTCAGGGCCGTGCGCTGGCCGAGCTCGAGGCCGCGCGCCGAAGGCACGCTGGGCCGAGCTCGAGGCCACGCTGAGGGCCGACGGGACGCAAGCAAGGCACGGCGGGGCGAGCGGGCAAGCACGGCGCACGGGCGGGACGAAGCACGGGCAGGGCGGGGGCACGGCCGAGGCCGAGAGCGGGGGCGGCCGAGCTTGGGCACGGGGGCGGTCGGGCCGGGGCACGGCGGGGCAGGGGTGGCTGAGGTCGGGCGTGGGGCGGTTGGGCCGGGGCCGGGGCGCGGGCGGCCGAGCCGGGGCGGGGGCGGCCGAACCGGGGCGGGGGCGGCCGAACCGGGGTGGGGAACGCCGGGGCGGGCGCGAGAGGCGGCCGAGCCGGGGCGGGGGGCGGCCGAGCCGGGGCCGGGTGGCCGAGGCCAAACGCGGGGGAGGGGCGGTGCGGGCGGCGGAGCCGGACGGGGCGGGCGGCCGAGCAGGGGCCGGGCGGCCGAGCCGGACGCGGGGAAGGAGGAGGGAGAGGGGGAAAGGAGAAGGGAGGAGGGGGGGAGTCTCACCACGGCGGAGGAGGGCGGCACGGCGGGGCACGGGGAAGGGAGCGGCGGCGGTGGCGCTAGGGTTAGGGGAGGGCGGCGGCGGCGCTAGGGTTAGGGAGAGGGTGAGGGAGAGAGAGAGGGAGAGGGAGGGGATTTTTGGAAAAAGAAAAAAAAAAGAGAGGGGGGGACGGTTGGGCCGACTGGGCCCAAAGGGGGGGAGAGGGGGCGCGCGGCTGGGCCGGCGCGGGGCCCACGCGGGAAGGGGGGGAGAGGGGGTGTGGCGGAACCGCCCGAATTATTCCAGCTTAAGTGCCCAAGTCGCACCCTTAGGGGCAGCAACACACTTAAACAGGAATAACCCGTCAGTCCCTCGGATCTAGTCCGATAAAGCCACTTATCCAGGATCGAATACCACTAGCTCACTCGAAGGTGAGGCACAGAGAAATGCAATAAAACATAATACCACAAATTTAATAAGTATCATTAGTGATTACATTATCGGAGTTTCAGAAATAATAACCATAAATTTTAATGCAGCGGAAATAACTAACGGAGAAGAACCGAGCAACATGGCGAAGCCTGGCCACGCTACTCCTCCTGGTCCTCTCCTGCGGAAGCAGTAACCCACTCGACCATCTATCCCGGTGGCAGGGATGGAGGCCAAGTCACACCAGCAACAAATCATCCTAAGGAGTACCTGCAAAAATTGTGCCACAAGCAAGGCTGAGTATACTAATACTCAGCTAGACTTACCCGGTGTGAGGAGTCTATACTCCTCTACCTCTAGACATGCAGCTGTTTGGCTGTGGGGTTTGGTTGCCAAAAGCACTAGCTGAGTTTCTAAATCAAGTTTTTAACTTTGTCAAATTTAAGTGTGACTCTCTTAAGGCTAAATGTGTACTATCTACTCATACATGGTAGCAAGCATTTTTATCAATCAACATCTTGTATCAACTCATCATATTTCCACTTGTTACTCAATGTAGCAGCATGGATCAAGCAGTCTCATTAGCTGCGAGAAGCAGACGATTCGAATCGAGTTTTTATCCTTGCAAGGTAAACCTAAACACACGACATGCAGGGGCACTCCATCCCCACACACATCAACCGTCCCCATCGATTCCCCGTCAGCAGATCAGGTCTCACCGCCTTGGCGTACAATGCCTCACTGACCCCGACTGGCCGTCGTGCAGTGACCGCACTTGTACCCACCATAACCGGAATGGGAGACTACGTCTCAGGTCGCGTGAGGGGGTATGTCCACTGCCAGGTTCACTCAGGTACTAGGCTTACCGATTTACCATATTTCTCGGTATGTGTTTAGTACGTTCAAACGCTTGACTCACGGTACCACACCATAATCCTTATTCAACTTTTATCCCGTAGACAACCAATCCCCATGGATTGTTGTCCACATACCAACATCATTATGATATATAAAAATGGATACAACCAATTCCTGACCTCGCGCGAGTGCTAGAAAAATCACTCGACTTCTACCGAGATCCCTAATTAGTAAAGCAGCTACTCGACCTAGCATACTAGTATCCATCTCAAAAGGAATCCTGAGTTCATGCAACTAGGGTTTCAGCCAACTCCTACACTTAAGTGCACAATACAAGCCTACAAACATTAAGTGTAGTAAAATAGCATATATAAACGGTTATGCATAAAACCGGGGCTTGCCTTTAATTTAACACTTAGGTAGTGTTTGCTGGGGGAGGTACTCGCTTGGCGAGCATCCACTGGTTATGTCCATTCTTCAGGTCGTCCATCAACGGCATCTTGTGGTTGGCACCACACCACTTGCACGATCGTCACCTCTCGGTCCTAAATGAGATGCAAGATGCATATGTATGAATATAATGAAAGTAGCACAAAAATAGCACAAGATATAAAAAGATACAGTGGCGAACTAAACATTAAAGTGGAAGACGCCGCAGACAACCACATGTTAGCTTTACTTATCTACACGTTATCGACGTTCAACCTTAACACCATTAAAAAGACGACAACATGTTATTTATTTACGCAACACAATTACAATATCACAAGCACGCACATTTTATTTATTTAGATACGACTTTTTATTAGTTCTCGTGATCATACAAAATCATCTCAAACAACACAAGTTTCACAGAGCATCTAGGCATCAATAACTACGAAACTCCTATCCAGAGCCAACCACAGCAAGCAAGCACAACAATCATGGACACATGTTAACTTAAGTTTAGACATTACAAGTCTAGGTCCGTTAAGTGCTAACTAAGCATTTTTAGCCAAAGGGTGAACTAAACACTTAAATGCGCACTTGCAGATTTTTAGGACAGCAGCATAGCAGTAACTCGTTTTAATCATAACTTTTCAACCATTAATCCAAACATAGTAAACTAGGACTTTCTGAAAAGCTTAAAAAGTGCTTTACAACTTTGGTATTTTCATCACAACATGATTCAACACTTAGCAAGGTTAAAACAGCTAATCAAACAGCTCTGTCCAGATTTGGACAGATTCAGGTTAGCAACTTCAAAAATTCACAACTGAAAATTCAGACATCCAAATAAGGTGATCCTAGACTTTCTGAAAAGCTAATTAAATGTTCTACAAATTGTTTATAAACATCACAGGGTGATTCAATATTTAACTAAGCGTAAATATCACTAAAAGACCTTGCTGTCCAGAACTGGACAGATTCAGTTTTCATAATTGTAACATTCATAACTTAAGCTTCAGACCACAAAAATTAGTGATCCAAGACTTTTTAGAAAGCTTGGGAAAAGTACTACATAACTTTTATAATCACCAAGAAGTGATTCTAGGTTTATTCGAATCAAACATTACAGTTTTTGAAATCTGTTCTGACAGAGGACAGAACACAGCAAGCAGTTTATAAAATTCATAACTCTTAAACCGTCAGGCCTTTAGTTATGAAATTTTAACACAAGCAAGACCAGAAAAGCATCTACAACTTTCTTATAATGACCATGAACAGATTGCAATATTAAATTGAGCAAACAATGCAGTTTCTGAAATCTGTACAGAATTTGGACAGATTCAGTTACTGAATTTGTAAAAAGCATAACTCCTAAACTATCAGACCTGTGGCTGTCAAATTTTTGTACAAGCAAGATAATAATGTTATCTACCACTTTTCTATAGCACATATTTACAGAAAACACAATTTAGTTCATCAAACATACAGCACACCGAAAACAGTACGTGCAGTCCAAAACAGCAATCATTAACTTTCAGCTTCTCTATAATTCCAGAATTAGTCGTGTTCTAGAGACTTAAATTATTCTAACACTTCACCGTTGATTAGAGTTAAATTAGTCAAATTAGGACCATCAAGTTGACTCATAAATTTTATCCAAGTCATTTCGCGCGCTAGAACTAACATATACATTTAATCAACACATTCACCACAATCATCAATATCGAAGCGCTTTTCACCCAATAATTTGCATTTCAACTCAGACATCACATGAGCACTAATACTTTTCACCCGCGACCGCAACCATACGTATTTAGAATACAACAAGCAAATTATCGTGACTACGATCTTAACCAAATCATCGAACAATTTGGCTAACTAGAGCAACGACACGGTCCGCTCGACAGCATACACGTCGACTTTCCTATTACTATCGCAATCCAAGACACAATATATTTATATATATAACAAACACTTAACAAAATCGACTCCTATTTAATAGAAGTTGGCTAATCACAGTAGAAGACTTAGCGAACCATTTAGACATTGCAACTCAAAACATGGGTGGGAGCAAGTTAATTAATGTTTCTTAACCTTTTCTCAACTTAAATTGGACAACACACAAGTCACTTAAAACACTATATTTTAGGAGGTCTAACATAGAGGCATTAACACCTGGCATAAAACTCTGTAAGACTTACATTGGCTACTGAGGGACCTAAAGCACTTATGTGTATATCTTAGCGGATTGTTCTTTAATTTTAACAAGGACCGACTTGTGCACACTACTTGTCTCCAATAATTATTGGACTGCGATAACACTCGTATAAGACCTCTAACCGATTAACAAAACATTTATTTCTCCAAAGGGGCATGGAATGTGATGATTGACAAAGCGAAGCATCACATTACCATACAACAAAAATCATGACAACACCGATAGATACTATCCACTAATCGTTTGAAAAGTTAAACTTACTTCTCGCTTGCCTCTACATCACTCCTTAATCACATAACCATCACGAGCATCCTTCACACGATTATATAATAGCGACCTAAGCGTCATGTCACAATACATACATCTTCTCCCGTTGCGAGTATAACCATTTCACGGCATACACCCGCACGCCTCAATCAATATCTTACGCCACCACTACTACAATACACCACAGCACACACGTGCATACATGTCCTAATTAAATCCTCGCATCATATATATTTCCAAACTTACTCATCACATAAAACAAGCACGACACCCGTGTTTACCAAAACGTGAATGCGACCTTGCCACGGCATATAACCCAAACATTTTATACCCACACATAATTAAGCATCCATGTACACCACATCGACCAAACCATAATTTAGACAAACTACAAATCGCACGCATCGAACAACCTCTTGTTCTCCAATCGCAAACACGATCCTACCAATGCGTATAACCGAAACATTTTATACACATCCACACATACATGCACTGCCTACCATCAACCAAAACATACGTATTGTAAACTATAAATCGATCAACCTGAACGGAATCGGATCTGAGTTGGGCATGCATGTGGTTCACCCGACCGGTCTTGTATCGAACACGCGTGCGCGACGACTGGCATTGACGGCTAGCTGCGATTAGACACACACACACAACCGTTCACAGTTTTACCGAGCACAAAATAAAAATATAAAAGCAGCAATGGCAGCGAGGGTTTTCTCACCACGGGTTTTCGACGGCGTCGCGGATGGGCTGCGCAAAACAGCGAGCACACGGCGGGCGTCGACGGCGCGCTGTCCATGGGGCTCCACAAAACAGTGAGCCGGCATCGCGCGAAGACGTCGGGGCTGCGTAGATCGGCGGTGGAGCTCGCTGCGCGACAAAGCCGAGGCGGCTGCTGCAGCCCGAAACCAGATGGAGGGGGCTCGACATGGGGAGCACTCGCGCGCAGTCAAGGGGTAGCAAGGGTGCGTGGTGGCTGCGACGGCCATGGAGGCGGAGGTGCGGTGCCGCGGAGGAGAGCAGAGGCGTCGCGGATCCAGGCGTCCAGGAGAGGTCGCCGGACCTGGGACCCAGCGCCGAGCAGGAAGACCAAGGAATGGAGCTCGGCGGCCATGGAGTTTTTGCCCCTGCGCACGTACAGGAAACGTAGAGGAGCACGTGCAGAGGAGGCCGATCATGGGGTGGAGAAGGGCGCCGAGCACATGGGCTCTGGACGCCATGGCCGTAGGGGGCGGATCCACGCGCGCCATGGGAGGAAGCTCGCCTAGGAGCCGGCCATGGGGGAGCTTCTGCGTGACGTCCAAGCAGGGGAAAATGGAGCTCGCGCCCACGGGAGGAGATGGGCATGGGACGCCATGGCTGGCCGAGGGGAGGAGCAGGCCTAGGCGCCATGGAGAGGAGGAAGGTTCCTGCGCCATAAACAGAGAGGAGAAGAACTGTGCGTGAGAGAAAAAGAAAGGAGAAGAGGGAGTGGCGGCTAGGGGAAAATGGAGGGGTGGGAGTGGAAAATGACCAAGTGAGCACCCCTATTTATAGAAGGTGGCTAGGGTTAGGGTTCCCAAGTGGGCCAAATGGGCTGGGTTTTAGGCTGGCCCAAAACGCTAAATCGTGTCGCGCTGAATTATTTCCGGAATAAAAATGCTCGTGCGGAATTCGTCTCTACGCGGAACAGAGTGAAACAGAGTTCGGACGAACGGACGACTACACGATTAACTTGGCCGAGAGTTCGATTTGACTTTGCTCGAAAATAAATCCTTACGCGTGATTTGAAAATAAATCGTCTCGGGATACGACTAGCTTTCGGATTTTTGATTGAAAAGACAATTCGCGACATTTAAAATCATCGCCGATGTTGATTTTTAAATCGGGATCGAACACAGAGTATGAAGTCGAGTCGGATAAGAATTAATTAGAGGGCGACGTACTGAGTATCCCGTTGGAGAAAACGGAGCCGGATTAAAATAGCCAGACATCGATCGGGGTCCGAGGAATTAGACTCGAGCTCAATTCAGCTGATAGTCGTCGAGAGTTTGATTTAAAGAGCTTCCGATGAGATTTAAAATTCGATAATGATCTTCGAGTCTGCATGAGTTCCGAGAATTAAAAGTTTTAACACGCTCCGAAATTGGCTGTTTCTCGCGATCGATTAACTCTGAATTCGGTGAACTTCCGAGAGAAAGCCTGATAAACAGAGATAGGCACGATCGAGAAATAGAAATTTTTACTGAGCATCCGAGATTAGGATAAATCTCTGGACATAACGCGAAATAGACACCTAGGGTGTCACAGGGGGGCGGCTGGGCCGCCAGCTGGGCCGGCCGAACGGGGGGTTGGGCCGAAAGGGGAGAAAGGGGGGGGGAAGAGAAAAGAAAGAAAAAAAAGAAAAAGCTTTTCCTTTTTCTGATTTCTAATTTCCTCTAGATGAAAGCATTCACATTTTTAATCAATCAAGAAGTATGCATGGTTCGGCATGATGCATCACACAAAATAAAGTATTTTAAGGTTTTGCTTTACACGAGGTCTAAAGCCAAAACCCGCTGCGACTTTAGAAAAGATCAAGGCTTAGCGAGGAGAAAAGGGAAAAAGGAAAGGGTAACGCCTGAATTTGGTGAGAGAAAAGAAGAAAAAATTCTACCCCCAAATTCAGGGCGTTACAAACCTATCCCCCTTAAAAGAATCTCGCCCTCGAGATTCAGGGTTGGCTAGCAAAGAGCTCAGGGTATTTGGCCATCAGATCATCTTCACGCTCCCAGGTTGCTTCTTCCTCTGAATGGTGATTCCACCTGACTTTGCACATTCTGATGGTCTTCCTTCGGGTGACTCTGTCTGCAACCTCAAGGATTTGTACTGGCTTCTCAACATAGGTCAAGTCTTCCTGGACTTCAAGACCTTCCACTGGCAACTGCTCTTCTGGCACACGCAAGCACTTCTTCAACTGAGACACATGAAAGACATCATGCACTGCGGACAAATTCTCTGGTAGACTGAGCTGATAGGCCACTTCTCCACGCTTTGCGAGAATCTGGTACGGACCAATGTAGCGGGGTGCTAGCTTGCCTTTGACTCCGAATCTTCTGACTCCCCTGATCGGTGACACTTTCAGATAGACAAAGTCTCCGACTTCGAAACTCAGCTCTCTTCTTCTTGTGTCTGCATAGCTTCGCTGCCTTGATTGCGCTATCTTCAGATTCTCTCGGACCATCTTGATGTTCTCTTCGGCTTCAAGCAAAATGTCTGGCCCGAACACTTGCTTTTCCCCAGGCTGATCCCATTGCAACGGAGTTCTACAACTCCTCCCATAGAGCGCTTGAAATGGTGACATCTTCAAACTGGCCTGGTAACTGTTGTTATAGGAAAACTCTGCATAAGGCAATCGCTTGTCCCATCCGGACCGATCTTGCAACGCACAGGCTCTCAACATGTCTTCAAGAATTTGGTTGGTCCTTTCGGTCTGGCCATTTGTCTGCGGATGATAAGCTGAACTGAAATTCAGATGTGTGCCCAAGGCTTCATGCAACTGCTGCCAGAAATGAGAGGTGAACTGCGTTCCTCTGTCTGACACTATCTTCTTTGGCACACCATGAAGACAAACGATCCGAGACATATACAACTCTGCCAGTACTGCGCTGCTATAGTTGGTCTTGACAGGTATGAAGTGGGCTGACTTGGTCAAACGGTCCACTACTACCCAAATAGAATCGTAGCCGGCTCGAGTGCGAGGCAATCCGACTATGAAATCCATGTCGATTTCATCCCATTTCCACTGAGGGATCTGCAACGGTTGCAACAATCCAGCTGGTCTCTGATGCTCTTCCTTAATTCTTCGACAACTATCGCACATAGCCACATGCTCTGCGATTTCCCTCTTCATTCCGTACCACCAGAATTTCTTCTTCAGATCCTGATACATCTTCTCACTACCAGGGTGAATCGAATAAGCAGTCTCATGAGCTTCCTTGAGAATCAACTCCCGAATGGATTGGACATTAGGAACGCACAATCGGTCTTTGAACCATATCACACCTTCTGCATCTTTACGAAAATCTTTGCCTCTGCCATCTAGAATCAGTCGCCGAATCTCACTGATCTTTTCATCATTCTTCTGTGCTTCTTTGATTTCTCGCTCCAAGGTAGGTTCCAACTCAACTGTGACTCCTCGCGAATTGTTCAGAAACCCGAGACTCAACCTTTCAAACTCCTTGGCCAACTCATAAG
The DNA here is from genome assembly GCA_029449295.1 of Zea luxurians. Classification (NCBI taxonomy): domain Eukaryota; kingdom Viridiplantae; phylum Streptophyta; class Magnoliopsida; order Poales; family Poaceae; genus Zea; species Zea luxurians. The sequence continues at coordinate 15,299,051 of JAOPSE010000010.1, read as the reverse complement.
GCATCGGACGAGCGACCATCAGATTGACTTGACTCTTCCTGCTCAAAGCATCTGCCACTACGTTCGCTTTGCCTGGATGGTAATGAATCTCCAACTCATAGTCTTTGATCAGCTCTAACCATCTTCGCTGCCTCATATTCACCTCCGACTGAGTGAATATGTACTTCAGACTCTTGTGGTCTGTGTAAACATCGCATTTTTGTCCATACAGATAGTGCCTCCATGTCTTCAGTGCGTGAACCACTGCTGCCAATTCTAGGTCATGGATTGGGTAATTCTTCTCATGAACCTTCAGCTGTCGGGACGAGTAAGCCACAACTCTTCCCTCTTGCATCAACACGCATCCCAAACCTGTGTAACAAGCATCACAGTACACAGAGAAGGGCTTGTGCACATCAAGCAAGACTAGGACAGGCGCTGTTGTCAACTTCTCTTTCAGCGCTTCGAAGGCCTCTTGACATTTCTGGGTCCACTTGAACTCAACCTTGTTGCCTAGCAACGCTGTCATTGGTTTCGCAATCTTCGAAAACCCTTCAATGAATCGCTGATAATATCCGGCCATTCCAATGAAACTCTTGATTCCTCGAGCATCTGTTGGCGCTTTCCAGTTCAGAATGTCTGCCACTTTCTTCGGATCCACAGCCAATCCTTCTTTGTTGATTATGTGACCCAAGAATAGGACTTCACTGATCCAGAATTCACACTTGCTCAACTTTGCATACAACTGGTGCTCTCGCAATCTCTGCAATACCATCCTCAAATGATCTGCATGCTCTTCTTCGCTTTGAGAATAAATCAGAATGTCATCGATGAATACCACCACAAACTTGTCAAGGTAATCCATGAATACACTGTTCATCAAGTTCATGAAGAACGCTGGTGCATTGGTCAAACCAAAAGACATCACTGTGAACTCATACAACCCATACTTGGTAATGAATGCCGTCTTCGGAATGTCCGAAGGTCGGATCCTGAGCTGATGATAACCTGACCTCAGATCAATCTTGGAGAACACACTGGCTCCTCTCAACTGGTCGAACAGATCTTCTATTCTGGGCAAGGGGTATTTGTTCTTGATCGTGACTTCATTCAAAGCTCGATAATCGATACACATCCTTTTGGTGCCGTCTTTCTTTTCCACGAACAAGACAGGGGCGGCCCAAGGCGAGGTGCTTGGCCGGATGTAACCTTTCTCTGACAGCTCATCAATCTGCTTCTTAAGCTCAACCAACTCTGGTCCGAATATTCTGTAAGCTCTCTTAAAGATAGGGGCGGTTCCAGGAAGAAGTTCTATGGCAAACTCAACTTTCCGCTCTGGTGGCATACCCGGTAAGTCCTTTAGAAACACATCTGGGAACTCGGACACAACCTTGATACTCTCAATTGGGTCTGCTTCACTGCTATCGACAGCCATCTGATAACAACTTCCTTTCTTCGGCTCAGGCGGGACTAACTCGGTCACCACTTCCTCTCCTAGTGGGGACACCAACTTGATTGTCCTCTTATCACAACTGATAACTGCCTGATACTTATCTAGCCAATTCATTCCTAGGATGACATCTATTCCCTGAGTACCCATTACTATAAGGTTGGCGGGAAATGCTATCCCCCTTATTTCCACACTTACATTCAAACATATGCTATCGGCTCGAATTCTACCACCGGCTGAGTCAATTTGAATGGGGGTTGACATGGTAGTAATTGGAAGATTATGTGCTTCTACCCATGATGCAGTAATGAAAGAATGCGTTGCTCTAGTATCAAATAACAGTTCTGCAATATGGGAGTCGACGGGGAACATACCTACTATCATGCCGGGGGTCTCCTGAACTGCTTCAGCCTCCAAGTGATTCAGTCTCCCATGATTATAGCGCGGCTGAGAGCGGTTGCCTGCTCCAGGCTGAGACACATTCTGCTTTGCTGGGGCATTGGGGCCTGACTGCTGCTGGGATGCGTTCTTCGGACATTGCATCACCCAATGGCCTTGCTCTCCAAAGTGGAAACATGCTCTGTTTCCAACCTGAGCTGGTGCTGCCTGACTGTTCTGCTGGTTTGCTGGGGCAGGGAGACGAGGTGCTTGCTGATTCTGCCTCTGAAGCTGACCTCCTTACTGATTGCTCTGACGGTTCTAGTACTGGTGCTGAGGATACTGCCTTTGGAACTGCTGATGCTGCTGAGGTGGACGTTGATTCTGCCTGAACTGCTGAGGTTGATTGCCTGAGAAACGAGGACGACTGCTGCTTCCAGGCTGGGGTCCACTGATCTTGCGCTTACGATCCTCCATCTCCTTACGCTTCCTCTCCGTCATGATTGCTCTATCAATCAGGTGCTGGAATGTCGGGAAGGTGTGATTCATCAGCTGATAGTGCAGAGGGTCAACCAAGCCTCTCAAGAAACGGTATTGTCGCTTGGCGTCGGTGTTGACATCTTCAGGAGCATAGCGAGACAACTGTAGAAACCTGTCTCGGTACTCACTGACAGACGATGACCCTTGCTTGAGGGCCAAGAACTCCTCCTTCTTCACTGTCATCAGACCTGCAGGCACATGGTACTGACGAAAGCTACCTCTGAACTCTTCCTAAGTGATGGCATCGGGGTTGGCATGGGTGGCGAGATAAGACTCCCACCATGATTGGGCTGCTCCTCTCAACAGACGGGGACCATACAAGACTTTCTCCCTGTCATCACACTGAGCGGTATGCAACTCCCGCTCCACAGTGCGCAGCCAATCTTCAGCATCCATGGGGTCAGAAGAGTGAGCAAACGTTGGTGGATGACCTCTCATGAATTCAGCACGCTTGTCTCTGGGCATCTGAGGCATCTGAGGCTGAGGTGGTGCTTGTTGCTGTTGTTGCTGCTGCTGCTGCTGCTGAATGGCGGCCAGAGTCTGACCGATGGTTTGAATCGCTTGAGTCTGCATCAGAAACATCTGCTCGATCGACATCGGGGGCGGGGGCGGCAGGTGCTGCTGCTGGGGCACCTCATCCTGCGGAGCGGCTCGCTCCTGCTGAGCACGCCTTCCTCCTCTGCGCCTATTCTCTGACATCTGCAGAATGCAACCACACATCAGAACTGATCTGGCAAATCTTGCAGCATAAGAAAAGAGTATAGAATTCTTCAACAGCACTGAACAGATGAGCATCTTCACTGATCTCCAACACAGACCACACAGCTTCTCAGATAGAGAGGAAAGTGGAATAAAGGTTTCCCAACTATATAACTAACTCCATTAACATAATATGTAAACCAAAATGCAGGGGGTACCCACACTCTGGTGACAGTCATTACAAAAATCCAAACCAAACATAGTTCATCATGACAAACATAGATGCACAGGATATAGCAAACTATCCTGTCTAACTAAGACTAACTAAAAGCGGGACTAACGCTAAGACTGTAGCTTCTACGTATATATTTTGTATTAATTACAAGATCCAACTCTAACGATCTATGGTTCTAAATTTATCTTGGTCTTGCAATCGGGGTTGCCATAAGACTGGCGTCCACGCCGAGGTGAGCGGTACGGGTGCTGAGTCCCAACGGGAGCGGGGGAACCATCATCCAGGTGACGACGTTCCACGTGCTCAGCCCGCAGCAGGGCGATCTCAGCACGAGCCCTACTCAGCTCGTCTAATGCATGGTCCAGCTCCGTTTTTAGCACGGCGGCTAGGTTGACTGTGCTGCTCAACCTAGGATTGTCCTCACCAGCAGGTGAAACAATCACGCCTCCTGTGCTGCCAGATGGACGGCGGGGGTAATACTTCAGGTCGAGACCATCAGCTACCCCACCGAGAACCAAGCAGTAGTGCGAAAGCGCACGTCGTGCAGCATTCTGCATGGATGCCTTAGCTGAGTCCCACTCAGAGATAGAATAGTGCTCTGAGCAAGCCTCTGCACCCTGGAGACTGTTCTCCGGACGGCGCACTAAGCAGGTCGCCTCCCAGCGGTCCGGGTAGAATCCGCGACTATGCTGGTAGACCACACAGCGATACTTGATGGACCAAGTACGCCGGTCAAGTGCCTGACGTAGCAGGGTGTCGAGCGCGTCGTGGAAGTGACACCCGCGAGCAGCGTCACGAGTGATGGGTCGAGCAACCCATCCTTCCGGCTCATGGTCAGCAGGGAAGTCAGTGTCGTGGCTCGGGCTGTCGTCGCCATCTCCATCGTCTGGGTCTCCTCCAGCAGCTACTCCAGAGGCTGGGGCGCCCAGTGGTGGTGCAGGGGGCGCCTCTAGGGGAAGCACAGGAGAGCAGCTCCTCACAGACTCTATCTCCTGTTGGAGCGAGAAGGAAGAGCCCTGCTGCTCCTGTCGTCGACGTTCCTGCTCCTCATGCAGGCGGTGGTGCAGTCTCTCCAAGTGGCTGGACTGTCCGGCCACGGGACGGCAAAGCGGACGCTCCGCAAGGCAGGAGGGTAAGAAGGGGATGACGGACTTTCGTGCAGTGTGTCTAAGACGAGCCATCTACAAAAGACACCGTAAGCAAAAGAGTGAGAACAGAACTAGTATGACCAGCAAATAATGAACCATAAATAAATGAAGGATTAGAATAAACACAATTTTCAGCAAGGTATAATATATAGTAGAACATAGTTTTGGTCGATATGACCAACTTTTGAAGGGATATCAAAGTTAGGGCAAGGACAGAGGTCTATAGTCCTTAGAACGACCATTCTACTCTAGGTTAGCGGTCCTACAGTCAGCACGGCTTTGATACCAGCTTATGTCACACCCGGTTTTAGAAGGTAAACGAATGCGAACCATGTACGTGCCAGGATCAGTTATTCACGTACACAGCAGTTACATAACATGGACATCATCACACAGTGCTCAAAATAGTATTAAAAGGGAAATAATAGTAGATTACATCATGCGTCTGAGACGTCCATATAGTCCTTACAATAAATCAAAGTGCGAAAACGAAACGTAGATAACCGCGGCCTTCACAGGCAGCCGACTGGGGGTTGCCGCTAACCCACACCTAGAACTCGTCGTAGTCTTGGAACTCCTGGAAGTCTCCTTCCACAGCTTCATCTTCTCCTGAGCAGTGGTTGCAATGCTGACAACCTGGGGGGGGGGGGGTTTGGTGTGTAGAGCAAGAGTGAGTACACATCAACATACTCAGCAAGTATCCTGTTTGGCTGTAGTGGACTAGCTTTATGTGGGGGTAAGTCAAGCAGTTGCTTTTAGTTGGTCAGTTTATTATTTACTAGTAGAAAGCCAGGTTTTAGCATTAACCCAAGTTATTAACCCAAAGTACCCTTTCCAAATGGAAAGAATACCACTTACCATTACCATAAGCATAATCATAACCATCCTCATTGTCATCTGTAAACCAAAATGTCTCTGATCAAGTACCACTAATCATTGGAGCTCCCTTGGCCGCTCATAACCGCGAGCACGGCTGATATATCGGTTTTCAAACACTCTGCAGAGGTTGTGCACTTTACCCACAAGCCGTGATTCCCTCTTGCCTCGGGCCGATCAAACCCTTAAACACTACCAAGGTGAATAGGCAGGGTCTCACTACGTAGCCTTTACAAAGATTTCCCCGGGGCTGTAGCCGCCTGTTAGGTTTCCTAAATGTACCGCACTCCTCCCCAAGGGACAAATCAACCTTGGCAGAGCGAGCCGCATACACCGAGCCCCATTGACGGCACAACGGCTAAGTGAACTACACCCCGGTTCCTCTAATTATTCAGCTAAGGGCGTCCCACTCCACCCTCATGGTTGCACTGTTTTCCCGGGCGGTCATCCATAGAACAGGTCCTTATGGAGAGGCACTCGAGAAACCGCTCGAGCCCCCTTGAAGACCACAAGTACAACATCATAATAAGAGAAGGGAAAACAGTGTATCATATATAATCTCATCATGTTCATTGATTAGAGTTTGAGCAACAGCATAGAGCTAAATAATAATAATCCGACCCAAATAGGTAAACAAGGACATGGATAACAAAAGCTAGTCAATCCTTAGGTATAAATGTGTAATGCGGGAGGTGAATTAAAGAATGAATAGGACAGAGATAGGTCAAATGACACTTGCCTCCACCAACCGACTGCTGCTCAGGGGCTTCTCCTGCGAGTTCTTCGGGCTCTCCAACCGGATCGTTCTCTATGCGATTGCAAGCATACATACATCCATCCATTCAAATTAGGAAACAAACAGTACACCATACAAGAGAACAAATAAAGTAAATATGCATAGAATATCACATACGATGATGAATTTACCATGGTTAGAAAGAAATGAGAAAAGGTCTCGCGAGAGTTAAAGCTTATGCCCGAGACACACTACGGGTTGGTGGATAACTAGACATCACGTATTCTAGTTCCAATTGGTTCTAACAAAAGAATTAGCCACATGCACTAATGTAAACGTGACCCCTTTTAGTAGATTAACATTGAATAAGATAGACGATTAGCTATACAAATTAACTAACGTAACCAATTTCCAAATTGGGACTCCTATCTTATTAATATAAACAACGTGATTAGCGCATATAGGATACGGGCGGGGGGGTAGATGGGGCTAGGGGGTAGACGATCGTGTCGCGAGCGCAACAGGGCGCTATGCGTCGTGTCGCGAGCACGACGAACTACGCCAGAACGCTGCGCGAGCACGCGCACGCGCAAAACCATACTTAACGTGCCGCGAACGAGTCGCGCACGCGTCGGGGCCGTGCGCTGGCCGAGCTCGAGGCCGCGCGCCGAAGGCACGCTGGGCCGAGCTCGAGGCCACGCCGAGGGCCGACGCGACGCGAGCAAGGCACGGCGGGGCGAGCGGGCAAGCACGGCGCACGGGCGGGGCGAAGCACGGGCAGGGCGGGGGCACGGCCGAGGCCGAGAGCGGGGGCGGTCGAGCCAGGGCACGGGGGCGGTCGGGCCGGGGCACGGCGGGGCGGGGACGGCCGAGGCCGGGCGCGGGGCGGTTAGGCCGGGGCCGGGGCGCGGGCGGCCGATCCGGGGCGGGGACGCCGGGCCGGGGCGGGGGCGGCCGAACCGGGGTGGGGAACACCGGGGCGGGCGCGAGAGGCGGCCGAGCCGGGTGGGGGCGGCCGAGCAGGGGCCGGGACGGCCGGGCCGGGGCGGGGGGCGGCCGAGCCGGGGCCGGGTGGCCGAGGCGAAACGCGGGGGAGGGGCGTTGCGGGCGGCCGAGCCGGGGCCGGGCGGCCGAGCAGGGGCCGGGCGGCCGAGCCGGACGTGGGGAAGGAGGAGGGAGAGGGGGAAAGGAGAAGGGAGGAGGGGGGGAGTCTCACCACGGCGGAGGAGGGCGGCACGGCGGGGCACGGGGAAGGGAGCGGCGGCGGCAGCGCTAGGGTTAGGGGAGGGCGGCGGCGGCGCTAGGGTTAGGGAGAGGGTGAGGGAGAGAGAGAGGGAGAGGGAGGGGATTTTTGGAAAAAGAAAAAAAAGAGAGGGGGGGACGGTTGGGCCGACTGGGCCCAAAGGGGGGGAGAGGGGGCGCGGGGCTGGGCCAGCGCGGGGCCCACGCGGGAAGGGGGGGAGAGGGGGGCGGCTGGGCCGCCAGCTGGGCCGGCCGAAGGGGGAGAAAAGGGGGGGGAAAGAGAAAAGAAAGAAAAAAAGAAAAAGCTTTTCCTTTTTCTGATTTCTAATTTCTCTAGATGAAAGCATTCACATTTTTAATCAATCAAGAAGTATGCATGGTTCGGCATGATGCATCACACAAAATAAAGTATTTTAAGGTTTTGCTTTACACGAGGTCTAAAGCCAAAACCCGCTGCGACTTTGGAAAAGATCAAGGCTTAGCGAGGAGAAAAGGGAAAAAGGAAAGGGTAACGCCTGAATTTGGTGAGAGAAAAGAAGAAAAAATTCTACCCCGAAATTCAGGGCGTTACAACCCTTTACCCACAAGTCATGTTACCCATCTGCCAAGGGATCACGACTCTCATAGACCTCTACCTAGGAGGCGAGGCAGGGCAACACTACGAGGCCTTTACAAAGTTCCACTAGCTTCCGAAAACCCGTTATAGTTTATGGGAAGAGCATTTGCAAGAATCCCCCGTCTGACCGCCATCGCAGCAAAATCAACCCGAGAACCTCCTTGCATGCAACTCCCCTACTGCCCTTGCCCCTTTCGAGTAAGGTAGTCTTCCACTAGCTTTCCTAATTAGTTAGCCAAGGGGTCACATTCCTCCCTTGAGGTGGCACATGTTTCTCAAGTTAAGCTCCATGTTCCAATTAACATTAATGATCTTGACATGAACATAAATAGAATAACAAAAGAATTGGAACATGGATATAATGAAAGATTATCCCAAAACCATGTAAAGCAATAGCAAAACTACCCAAGTGATTCAGGGTAAACAAGATAATGAGATAAACAATCTAGGGTGACCTATCGGGTCCCATCAAAATTAACCTATGCATGAATAAATGACATTAAAGAACTTTATTGGGTATAAAAGTGGTCAAGAGCACAACTTGCCTTCAATGAGCTCCTGCTCAGCTACTTCTATCTGCTGGTCACCAGGATCCTCAGTCACAGGTTCTTCTACTCGCCACAATACAAACAAGCACAATATATAGAGAAAATTAACATCACACCAAACATGTAAACAAAATACATAATAATAATCTACATATTAAAATATAATCCTAGGAACAGAAATCATAATTTTTGGAATTATGGATTCTAAGATATGAATTTCTAAAGGTTTTATGTGCTTAAAATAGGATTAAATGAGCAATTAATTTTCTTACTGTTGTCATGTCAAAACAGAGATTCTAAGTGATAGAGAATAAAATTACAAAAAATTAGAAACTGGAATGGATTAATTTGGAGTTCATATGAATTTTTTATGGAATAAATAAGTTTCTAGCACTTAATTATACATTAAAAATCCTTTTATAATTTAATTTCCCTGGTTTTATATTACTCTGGAGCAGGCCTCATTTACTGAAAAGTGCAGGGGTCACGGTGAAAAAGAGTCCAAAACTCAGGGAACAACTGGTTGGACTGCGGGTCAAAACCCTAATTACTAGGGGGCTCTTTAACAAAATTGACCCGCGAAGGGGGTATGCAGCGCTTGGGATCGTCCGATTAGAGATCGACGCATAGGATTAGATCCGCTCCCTATGCAAACAGGTACGCACCGCTGACCATTGGATCAAAGATCGGACGGCGCCGGTTTAATGAATCCTAAAGCGATGACCATCATCCGATCTCGATCGGACGGATAGCAGTCGCCCAAGCCGAATGGGTGAGCCACATCTAATCTCTACCGTCCGTTCAGATCAAACGCCAGAGGCGCCTTCTTCCCCCCCTGGCGCGCTACAGGGCCGCGCCAGCACACGCGAACGGTGGCGCCCTCGCCGGAGAGCGTGAATCTGGCCCTCACGAACGCCATACCTTGATTCACTCGGCCCTCACCAGATTGACGACTCCCTGAACTCGATTCCCAAACAAATTTTGGCTGACAACGAGCAAGGAATCGGTCCACGACGCGCCACAGAAGCGCCATGGTCGGCCGGACCAATTAATCCCAAACCCCGCACGAAACCTTCCTCCAGTCACGGCGATTCGAAGCAGAGTTAAATGCGAGACAGGGAAGGGGGTGCCTCACCGAGTTTAGTAGCATGAAAAGGTTCAGCCATGACAGCGGATGTGCCCACGGCGGTGCAACGCCTCCGACGAAGAATTCGCGATCCCCCAGTCGATAATCCCCCATGTCGAGTCCGTGTACTCCTACGACAAGCTGAGACGAAGCGCTCGGAGTTAACTGTATGGCACAACGGCGATGGATGCGTGGTTTTGCCGACGGCGGCGACTGGCTTCTCCCTCGCTCTCCCTGTATGAACAACGGTGGCACAAGGAGATGACAGGAGAGAGGAGTACGGTGCCCTGGTTTTGTACCCCGAATTCGCGAGTCCAGAGGGGATGGGATCGAGGAAATCGCGCGGAGCTCGCGTAGTTCGTTGTGGTGGACACCGAGTCAGTGGCGATAAGGTCGCCCGAGCTATCGTGAAGTTTCTGTTACGGCGAAGAAAGCGGATTGCTGAGGCTGACGGATTGGGCCCACAGAGCATTGACAGGGGTTGAGCCAGCACAAGAAAAGAGTGGCTGACTAGGTGGGTCCTTCCTGCCAGGGTGGCGCGCGCGGTGGGGAAGGACCTAGGCTGTCTGTGCGCGAGGGAGCAAAGGTAAGTGGGCCGGCGGTAGGGAATTAGGCCCATCTCGCCCTTCCCTTTTTCTTTTTCCTTTTTATTTTTCTATTTTGTTTTTCTCTTTTTTTTCCTTTTTGACTTTCAAATTCAAATTTAAATTCTAGTTTAAATTCAAACTTGTGACCAATTTATCCTCAGATTCTGACAAGTTCTAATTTGGAGATATATTTATATGTTATTATTTATATTTTTATATCACATAATATTTGTTTGCTCTCTTTTTCTAAATTCCGGAATTCCTTTTTAGAGTTTAAATTCCACTTTGAGCTTTTTAACATATTTCTGGTCATTTTATGTTGTCACAAAATGCACACCAAATAAAACACCAACATGATGCATGTATTGTTTTTGGGTGTCTCTTGTCATTTATTTATTTGTTTAATTGTGGTGTTCACATGGAATGATAAATATAGATGACACATATATGTATAAAGGAATATAATCTCTCTTTTTAGACTTTTCTTACAAAGTGGGTATTACAAATCCTACCCCCCTTAAAAATAATCTTGTCCTCAAGATTTAAGAAGATCTAGGGAAAAGATGGGGAAAATCTATGCGAAGCTCTTCTTCTCTTTCCCATGTTGCTTCATCTTCTCCGTGGTGACTCCATTGCACTTTGCACATCTTTATCACCTTATTTCTTGTAACTCTAGTTAAAGTGTCAAGAATCTTGACAGGATACTCCGTGTAAGTCAAATCACCCTGAACACTAAGCTCTTCCATTGGTAACTGTTCCTCAGGGACACGGAGACACTTCTTAAGTTGAGACACATGGAACACCTTATGCACATCCGATAGAGTAGCAGGTAGCTCGAGTTGGTATGCCATCTCCCCAACTCTCCTAAAGATCATGAATGGTCCAATATAGCGAGGGGACAATTTGCCCTTAACTTTGAATCTCCTCATTCCACGAAGTGGTGACACCTTGAGGTACACATAATCTCCTTCCTCAAATTCCAATGGTTTCCTTCTATTATCAGCATAGCTCTTTTGCCTGGTTTGAGATACCCTCAAATTCTCTCGAATTATACGGACTTGTTCTTCTGCCTCTTGAATCAGTTCAGGCCCAAAGAACTATCTTTCTCTAGTCTGATCCCAATATAGAGGAGTCCTGCACTTCCCCCCATATAAAGCTTCAAAAGGTGACATCTTCAGACTGGCCTGATAACTATTATTATATGAGAACTCAGCATATGGTAGACTCTTATCCCAACTTCCCCCATGCTGAAGGGCACAAGTTCTCAACATGTCTTCCAATACTTGATTAGTCCTTTCAGTCTGTCCATCAGTTTGAGGGTGATAAACCGTACTAAAATTCAACTTAGTATTCATATTCTCATGGAAGCTTCTCCAAAATCTTGAGGTAAACTGTGATCCTCGATCAGACACGATCTTCTTTGGTACTCCATGTAAACACACAATCCGAGCCATATATAACTTTGCTAGCTCAGAACCTTTGTAAGTAGTCTTTACAGGAATGAAGTGAGCTACTTTAGTCAATCTATCCACAATCACCCATATAGCATCATATCCTTTCTGGGTGCGAGGCAATCCAGTAATGAAATCCATACCAATCTCTTCCCACTTCCACTCGCGTATCTTCAGTGGGTGCAGTAGTCCAGCTGGCCTCTGGTGTTCAGCCTTAACTCTTTGACACACATCGCACATAGCCACATGTGCAGCCACATCTCTCTTCAATCCATACCACCAATATTTTTGCTTCAAATCTTGATACATCTTGGTACTACCAGGATGAATAGAATAATCCGAGTCATGGGCCTCCTTTAAAATAGTCTCCCGAAGGCTTTCAATATCAGGAACACATATCCTGTTCTTGAACCATATGGTGCCTTGCTCATCTTCCGTGAATTCTGGACCTCGACCTTTAGTAATCAGATCCTTAATCTCTTGTATTTTAGCATCACCAATTTGTCCTTTGCGGATTTCTTGCTCCAAAGTAGGTTCCACATCAATAGTAACTCCTTCAGTATGAGCAACTATCCCTAGGTTAAGTCTCCTGAAATCCTCAACAATCTCATCGGGTAGCTAGGCAACGACAGCTGAATGAACATGCTCCTTTCGACTCAAGGCATATGCAACCAAATTTGCCTTGCCCGGGTGATAGTGAATCTCCAAATCATAATCCTTAATGAGTTCCATCCAACGGCGTTGCCTAAGGTTGAGATCCTTCTGAGTGAATATATACTTCAAACTCTTATGATCTGTATATACTTGACACTTGGTCCCCATAATATAATGTCTCCAAATCTTAAGCGCATGCACAATGGCTGCCAATTCTAAGTCATGAGTGGGGTAGTTCAATTCATGCTTCCGCAAGTGACGAGACACGTAGGCGATCACATGTCCTTCTTGCATGAGTACACATCCTAAGCCTTGGCCACATGCATCACAATAAATGTCAAATCCCTTCTGCAGATCTGGCATAACCAACACTGGTGGTGACATCAATCTCTTCTTCAATTGATCAAAGCTTTCCTGGCATTTCTCATCCCACTTAAACTCTCTTCCCTTCTCCAGAAGCGAGATCATAGGCTTAGCGATCTTAGAAAATCCTTCAATAAATCTACGATAATAGCCAGCAAGTCCCAAGAAACTCCGAATCTCCGTAACTGTAGTGGGTACTCTCCACTCCATTATCTCCTTGACTTAAGCAGGATCCACTGATATTCCGCCATTAGAAATGATATGTCCAAGGAATGGCACCTCACCAATCCAAAACTCGCACTTGCTAAACTTGGCGTAGAGTTGATTATCTCGTAGCTTCTATAGCACCAATCTCAGATGTTCCTCATGATCACTATCACTCTTGGAATAGATAAGAATATCATCGATGAATACCACGACGAATCTATCCAAATACTCCATAAACACCTTATTCATCAAGTTCATAAAATAAGCTGGTGCATTGGTTAATCCAAACAACATAACAGTGAACTCATATAATCCATATCGGGTTGAGAAAGTTGTCTTGGGAATATCCGATGGTCTAATCCTCATCTGATGGTAACCTGATCGGAGATCAATCTTCGAGAATACTCTAGCACCTCTCATCTAATCAAACAAATCCTTAATATGGGGTAACAGATACTTGTTCTTCACAGTAACATCATTAAGAGATCTATAATCCACACACATTCTTTGTGATGCATCTTTCTTTTGTACAAACAGAACCGACGCTCCCAAGGTGAGGAACTCGGACGAATGTACCCAGCCTCTTGCAACTCCGTTAACTGTTTCCTAAGTTCCTTTAACTCCTCGACGGACATCCTGTATGGCCGCTTAGATATAGGGGCAGTCCCAGGTAAGAGATCAATAACAAACTCAACTTCCCTATCTGGTGGCATCCCTGGCAACTCATCTGGAAAGACATCCGGAAAATCTCTAACCACATGGATGTTGTCACCAACAAACTCCTCAGGTATAAAGAACATAGCACATTTGGATGAGGTGGTTACTGCAATATTAACTTGAAATCTTTCTCCTTTAGGGCTGGTGAGTTCTATGGTACCTCTACAACATGCTATAATGGCCTTTGCCTTTCTTAACCATGACATACCAAGGATCAGATCTATACTGCTTGCCTCTAATATTATAGCAGTAGCTCCAAATTCTCTTCCCATAATTGTTAATGTCAATCTACGTGTCATTTGATTTGCCTCAACAGGCCCTTTAGGTGTAATTACTATCATTGGTTTTCTCATATTTAGCAGTGGTATCTCATTTGTGTTGGCATATCGAGCAGACATAAATGAATCTGTAGCACCAGAATCAAATAATATGGTTGCAGGAATTGCATTAATGTAAAACATACCAAGTACGATGTCAGCACCATCAGGAGTAGCATCAACGCTGACTTGATTAACCCTGGCAATAGAGTATCCCTTGCCAGATCTTGGAGTCTGTTGCTTATTCTGAACTGGGCTAGTAGCAATCCTCTGTGGGCAGACATTTGCATAATGTCCAGTCTTCCCACACTTGAAGCAAGTAGTGCCTGCACTCTGTCCTGAAAACTTCGTCGGGGTGCTAGTGGGGATAGCCTGACGAGGCGGTGGAGTCCTCTGAGGTGATTGCTGAACTGGGCGCTGGCCTCCGCCAGTGCGAACTGGTGTACCCTGGGGTGAACTGTAGCGAGGACGAACACTGCTGCTTCCTTGTCCTTGAGATATAGCTTTCCTCTTCAAATCTCCTAGATGAACACGCTTGTGTTCAATAGCTAGAGCCTTATCGAGCAGCCTCTGAAATGATGGAAATGTATGTGCCACAAGGGCATATTGCAGGGGTCCATTAAGTCCTTCAATAAAATGTTCTTGTTTCCTCTCATCCTCAGCAACTTCATCTGGAGCTTATCTGGATAGCTGGATAAACTTGTCGCGGTACTCACTGACTAACATACTTCCTTGCTTCAGCGATAGAAATTCCTTCTTCTTAATCTTCATCAATCCAGCTGGTATATGATAGTTCCTGAACTGTGTACTAAACTCTGCCCAAGTAACAGTATCAGCAGCATCGTGGACAGTAGTATATGAATCCCACCAATCAACAGCAGGACCTGTCAGACGTCTAGAAGCATATAAAACCTTCTCCCGGTCAGTGCATTGAGCAATGTTCAACATCTTCTCTACGGACTTCAGCCAATCATATGCGTCTAGTGGATCAGGAGAGCTTGCAAATGTCGATGGCTTATGACTCATGAATTCTCGGTGCTTATCTCGGGGTGGAACTAGTGGTGGTGGTGGAGGCAATGGTACTTGTTGCTGTTGCTGCTGTTGTTGCAGTTGCTGTTGCGCCCTTCTCTCCTGGCGTATCTCTTCTCGCTCCTCGCGCAACTCCTGGTGTATCTCTTCTCGTTCCTGGTGCATCTCCTGGCGTTCTTGCTGCATCTGAGCACGCATATCTGCCATAGTGTCCACCATTTGTTGCATCATCCTCATCTGAGCTGCAACCAGTGGGTCAACTCTGCCTGGTGGAGTATTAGGAGGATTCATCTCTGCTGGTTGTGGCTGGGGTTGTCTAAATATCCTCCGAGTGTGTCGTCTGGGAGGTAGATCAATTCCACCACCCCTTCTGGTATTGACCATCTGAGTTAGATACATATGGTAAGAGAATAGTAGACAAGGCAGTTAGTTATGAATCATGTTACTTTGGGGGATTTATTAGCTAAGCAGATTAATGTTTTACCTACTAAAGCTAACTCAATATCTTATGGTGGTACATGCTAAGATGTCCATCTATAATAATTCAATCAATCAAAGAAGCAAATCAGGCATTTATCATCAGAACAATCAACCAACATTTTAAATAGAGAAATAGTTTTAATTTTTTTCTTAGGTTCCCTATCTCTTAAAAAGATTATAGTTGTAGGATTCCAAGGAGTGAAATCCCTTAGGTCTTGAAGTAGAAAAGATAAGATTAATCAGAGTGGAACAACAAAAGGTAAGATAGGATCAAGATGAGATAAGTATAGAATGAATTAGAGTAAGGTAAGTAGGGAAGAGTTTTGTCCATTTTTATCTAGGTTTCGTTCTACAGTTAACATTTCCTCTGATACCACTTCTGTCACACCCGGCTTTAAGGAACAAAGCCAGGTGCATCTCATACATGCGCCAAGAAGACAACATATATAATAACAGAGTGTATAGAGATAAATGTCACAAAACATCAGAGTATTTATTACATAGCGGAAGTCTTATTATAGAATAAAATATAAATATAAAACGAACTAAGGATCGTCCTTGGCGCAGAAGTCAACTAGGGAAATACCACCTAGATCAGATCAAACTCCTCGCCTTGTGGCTCCTCCTGAACCACCAGTTCTTCTCCTATGGGGGGTGTGAGACAGCAAGGGTGAGCTCACACATGATCATAGCTCAACAAGTTGTGGGGAACCAGTGGCAAGAACTCACAAAGGTGGGAGTTCATGTAATATGTAAGGCTAATCAACAACAGGGGTTTAAAGCTGAGCATTGCTTTTATTTAGTTGGTCAAAATTTTATTAGCAGTTACTAGATGTAAGTAAATACCAAACCTTAAATAAAGTAATAGAACAAAATTAATAATAAACCCATGCATATGCAAATGACAAAATTGAATTTAAGTTTCATAAATTAATCATCAGAGAGTCCTAAGCTGCTCATGACCATGAGCTCGGCTAGTATACCAGTTTTACACTCTGGAGAGGTTGTTCCCTTTACCCACAAGTCATGTTACCCATCTGCCAAGGGATCGCGACTCCCATACACCTCTACCTAGGAGGCGAGGCAGGGCAACACTATGAGGCGTTTATAAAGTTCCACTAGCTTCCGAAAACCCGCTATAGTTTATGGGAAGAGCACTTGCAAGAATCCCCTGTCTGACCGCCATCGTAGCAAAATCAACCCAAGAACCTCCTTGCATGCAACTCCCTACTGCACTTGCCCCTTTCGGGTAAGGTAGTCTTCCACTAGCTTTCCTAATTAGTTAGCCAAGGGGTCCCATTCCTCCCTTGTGGTGGCACGTGTTTCTCAAGTTAAGCTCCATGTTCTAATTAACATTAATGATCTTGACATGAACATAAATAGAATAACAAAAGAATTGGAACATGGATATAATGAAAGATTATCCCAAAACCATGTAAAGCAATAGCAAAACTACCTAAGTGATTCAGGGGTAAACAAGGTAATGAGATAAACAATCTAGGGTGACCTGTCGGGTCCCATCTAAATTAACCTATGCATGAATAAATGACATTAAATAACTTGCCTTCAATGAGCTCCTGCTCAGCTACTTCTATCTGCTGGTCACCAGGATCCTCAGTCACAAGTTCTTCTACTCGCCACAATACAAACAAGCACAATATATAGAGAAAATTAACATCACACCAAACATGTAAACAAAATACATAATAATAATCTACATATTAAAATAAAATCCTAGGAACATGAATCATAATTTTTTGGAATTATGGATTCTAAGATATGAATTTCTAAAGGTTTTATGTGCTTAAAATAGGATTAAATAAGGAATTAATTTTCTTACTGTTGTCATGTCAAAACAGAGATTCTAAGTGATAGAGAATAAAATTACAAAAATTTAGAAACTGGAATGGATTAATTTGGAGTTCATATGAAATTTTTTATGGAATAAACAATTCTCTAGCACTTAATTATACATTAAAAATCCTTTTCTAATTTAATTTTCCCGGGTTTTATATTACTCTAGACCAGGCTTCATTTACTGAAAAGTGTAGGGGTCACGATGAAAAAGAGTCCAAGACTCAGGGAACAAGTGGTTGGACTGCGGGTCAAAACCCTAATTACTAGGGGGCTCTTTAACAAAATTAACCCGCGAAGGTGGTATGCAGCGCCTAGGATCGTCCGATTACAGATCGACGCATAGGATTAGATCCGCTCCCTATGCGAACAGGTACGCACCGCTGACCATTGGATCAAAGATCGGACGGCGCCGGTTTAATGAATCCTAAAGCGATGACCATCATCCGATCTCGATTGGACGGATAGCAGTCGCCCAAACCGAATGGGTGAGCCACATCTAATCTCTATCGTCCGTGCAGATCAAACGGCAAAGGCGTCTTCTTCCCCCCCCCCCCCCCGGCGCGCTACAGGGCCGCGCCAGCACACCCCGAACGGCGGCGCCCTCGCCGGAGAGCGTGAATCTGGCCCTCACGAACGCCATACCCTGATTCACTCGGCCCTCGCCGGATTGACGACTCCTCGAACTCGATTCCCAAACAAATTTCAGCCGACAACGAGCACAGGAATCGGTCCACGGCGGGCCACGGAAGCGCCATGGTAGGCCGGACCAATTAATCCCAAACCCCGCACGGAACCTTCCTCCAGTCATGACGATTCGAAGCAGAGTTAAATGCAAGACAGGGAAGGGGTGCCTCACTGAGTTTAGTAGCATGAAAAGGTTCAGCCACGACAGTGGATGTGCCCACGGCGGTGCAACCCTCCAACGAAGAATTCGCGATCCCCCAGTCGATAATCCCCCACGTCGAGTCCGCGTACTCCTACGACAAGCTGAGACGAAACGCCCGGAGTTAACTGTATGGCACAACGGCGGTGGATGCGCGGTTTTGCCGACAGCGGCGACTGACTTCTCCCTCGCTCTCTCTGTATGAACAATGGTGGCACAAGGAGATGAGAGGAGAGAGGAGTATGGTGCCTTGGTTTTGTACCCCGAAGTCGCGAGTCCAAAGGGGATGGGATCGGGGAAATCACGTGGAGCTCGCGTAGTTCGTTGTGGTGGACACCGAGTTGGTGGCGATAAGTTCGACCGAGCTCGCATGAAGTTTCTGTTACGGCGAAGAAAGCAGATTGCTGAGGCTAACGGATTGGGCCCATGGAGCATTGATAGGGGATGAGCCAGCACAAGAAAGAGTGGCTGACCAGGTGGGTCCTTCCTGCAAGGGTGGCACGCACGGTGGGGAGGGACCTGGGCCGACTGTGCGCGAGGGAGCAAAGGGTAAGTGGGCCGGTGGTAGGGAATTAGGCCCATCTCACCCTTCCCTTTTTCTTTTTCCTTTTTATTTTCCTATTTTGTTTTCTCTTTTTTTTCCTTTTTGACTTTCAAATTCAAATTTAAATTCTAGTTTAAATTCAAACTTGTGACCAATTTATCCTCAGATTCTAATAAGTTCTAATTTGGAGATATATTTATATGTTATTATTTATATTTTTATATCACACAATATTTGTTTTGCTCTCTTTCTAAATTTCGGAATTCCTTTTTAGAGTTTAAATTCCACTTTGAGCTTTTTAATATATTTCTGGTCTTGTTGTCACAAAATGCACACCAAATAAAACACCAGCATGATGCATGTATTGTTTTTGGGTGTCTTGTCATTTATTTATTTGCTTAATTGTGGTGTTCACATGGAATGATAAATATAGATGACACATATATGTATAAAGGAATATAATCTCTCTTTTTAGACTTTTCTTACAAAGTGGGTATTACAGAAGCTGTCTAAGCACCTGTTGTAGTCTAGACCACAGATGTCCACCCTGATCTGTATCAAATTTGCATGAGTATTCTAGGTTTCACTGATGAGGAGTTGATGACTTGCCTTACCTACCTATTGGACAACAAAAGGCAAGGTGATGGCTTTGTGAAGATGAAGCCTAAACACCGTGTGCTTTGGCTAAGGCAGCACCTTGCAAAGATTTGAGCAGACCAGTCTTATGCCTATGATGCCTAATACCTTGCTCTATGCGTAACACTTTGATATACGCCTAATACTTTGCTCTATGCCTATGACACTGAATCTAGAACTGTGGATGATAATTAATAATTCTGTGACTTTTCTACCGGTTTTGTGATGATTTTATATTAACTGTTGCCTTTACTTGCCTATGATGATTTGTTTTATAATGATGATCAATCAAGGAGTATGACTTGTTGCTTTGTTTTCCTTGCTCATTTTGTGAATTTTGCCAATGATGAAATATGTTTGACTGATGACCAATCATGGGAGGTTGACTTACTGCTTTGTTTTCCTTGCTCTTGGTTTTCTTCCTGTCTATATTTTGTTTTGGGTCAGGCAACCAAAACATACTCTATCCTTTAATATGATTTCTCCATCTGCCCTGTGTTTTCCCGTGTATGGTCAAATGAGGTGTTTATTCATACAAAACTGAGGCAATTTATTGTATTACTCTCATGAGTTGATCAAGTGATTGTAATTGATAATAATTTCTGAGGCAAACTATAGTTCATACAATTCTGGTTTATGGTAAGTTGGTTACTTATCTTTTCTTCTCTTTTCTTCTCAAGTGATTTTACACTCATGATCAAGTGATTTTACTCTCATGATTTCCTTCTATTTTCATCCGTTTAAGTTGTTACCATAGTTCATACAAATTTGAGGTAGTTTTTTGTTGAAGTTGTTACCATAGTTCATACAAGTGTTATGAAACATCTTATGCCATATTTCTTGATTTGATGTATTTGTATCTGGATCTCGATATGCATGAGAAACTGGAACATAGTTTCACAAATATAATTAGTTTCGTTTATCACAAATATATCTGGATCTGGATCTGGATATGAACTTATCACAAACTGGATATGCATGAGAAACTGGATCTAGAATTACCTATGGTTTCTGTCATCAGTACGACTTCTTGACGAGCTGCTAGATTCTGGTCATGGGATATGTTCATATCCAGCCCACGGGTTCGTCAACAGCTACTAGATTGCCAACAGTTTCTATTTATGTTTACATTTTCTGTTTATAGTTTCTGTCATCAGTACCGCTAGTTTCTGTTTAAGTTGCTACTATAGTTGATATGATTGTAATTCAAATGATTGTAATTAGTTCAATGATAAGAATTACAAATGATGTAACTAATTCAAATGATCAGTACCGCCAGTTTCTGTTTAGTTCATAAGATATGTTTAATTCAGATTATTGTAAATCATATTTAGATGATTGCAATTAGTTCATTTTTATGGGTCAACATCATATTTTTAGTTCAAATATGCTGTAATTTGTTTAATAGCGCTTAAATTTTGAAATTTGGTGGGAGCTGCATTTTACACATCAAAAGTGGTGGCAACCCAATTTGGCCAAGCTAAAAAAAAATGAGAACCAAACAATGTATAATATGGGCCTGGTTCATTTTGACCAGGCAACCAAACATTGTTTGTTGGCTCTGTACATGCGTGCTTCCCTGAGCCTAGTCCTCTCACTGGGTCAGGCTCAGGCTGGGCCAGGGAACCAAACACATCCATAGGTACTCGCTGCCACATTTGAGATCTCACATTAAGTCGATTCAATTTTATTTCTGAGTTAGAGATTGTTTTCGTTTTTAGTCACTATATTTTATTATATTTTAGTTTTTAAAATCAAATACAGAAATTAAAATAAAGCTTTAGTTACCATATTTAGCAATATAGGGCATAAAATGGAAGAAAATAGAGATTAAAAATTAGTCTCTAAAAACCAAATATCTTTTAGTGTCGAAGAAATGCTATTGTGGTTTCCTGCACCGTCAATAGACAAAACTAATACAGGAACAACAAATATTAAGGTTGCGCCAGCAGCCACTCCATCAGCAATTGGGTCCAGTATTGGAAGAGCTACTTCCTGCACAAAATAAGATGTCAACATCGCCAATTTTTTTTTATTTCTGCTATTTGTAAATGTTTAAATACATGAGTATAGAGTTACATACGTGTCTGCTAAAGAAAGTAAATTTAGTCAACTAGTCATGCAAAAGTACATAAAGGAACACTGATCTCAATGTTGTTACATCACACTATTTGTTGGCATCGATCCGGACGCCAAACACGGGAACGGACCACCTGGCAGGGCTCTCTATGAGGCGCGAACAGTCCGCGCACAGGGCCGAACGGTCCACGACCTGGCAAATGAGCGGCTCCTCCTCTGAACACTTTTGGATGGTCCACGCCTGGGGCCGGATGGTCCGCGATAGCGCAGAGGGTCTTCTTCTCCGCGAAGAACCCTAGAACTCGCCCCGAGAGAGATCCCGTCGAGGGGAAGAGTTCCAAAGGGTTGCTCTGGGTCGGCAGGCCGTCCGGTGCTCCTCTAATCATCGTAGGGTCGAGTAGAGATTGTTGTGGAAGACTAAATTAGATCTAATCCTAAGGCTAAATTACTCCCTCCTAGGAATTGAAAGAACGAAAAGGTAAAACTGATAAATAGATAGATAGATTTGATTTGATTGATTGTGGGGGGTTCAATCGGCTGTAGCCCTTCATCTATATAAAGGGGGAGGTCTGGACCCGTTACAAGTCGTTTTTTGAGTTAATTCCACAGTTTTAGCTAACAAATCCTGCAAGAAACTCGGAACCCTAACTGATTCTGCGCACGCGCGGACCGTCTACACCACCACTACGGACTGTCTGGACCGCGGACCGTCCGGCATCAGGGCCGGACTGTCCGCACGACCATTTTATGTGCTCAACATATGCCCCTGCCTTTTGGTGGAGGTTGACGAACCAAAGCATATGAACTAAGCCTGATGCAAGTCACCGGCTTTTTAGTCCATATGGTGATCATTCAATAAAGCCCAATGCATAAAGGTCTATTTTGGATTGCATCTTTCTCGGTCGTGACCATTTGATCAATGGATCAAACGGAATATAATGGGGGTGCCACCCAGCCTGAATAGACAAAGGGAGTATGTATGTACCATGGGTTCATCGTCGTACCATTCCATATCTAAACAGGATAATGCATCAAAGATGAATAGGTGGGTGGAAAGTATGTTGGCACTATTCGATGAATAGGCGATGCATGCTGCGTCACCTTTCGGGCCATCTTATTCGGACTAGCTGATTGCGTAGAACGGTCTTCTTGCTAGCATACTTGGACATCAATTGATCAACAGTAGGGCTGGCTTGACTAGCCGACCATGTGTGTTACATATGCTTTGCCCCTGCATCCCCTTCTTTGCTTCGTGTGGAGGCTGGTGCCTCTGTCCATGGGTGGACTGTTCGGCTTGGTTGGCCAGACCGTCTGCATGAGCATTGAACCGTCCGCGCGCGAGTGCCGGAGTCCGTGATGCTCGAGGCAGGGACCTTTGCTCGACTACTCGATTGAGCCTGCCCGCGGTGCCTCCGGACTTGTTAGTCTTTTTATCCGAAGCTTTTTGAGCAATTCCTCCTTGTGATATATTTGACGTGCGAGGATCACTAATGATAATGTTTTTTCCTTTGCCTTTATCGGCCACTTCTGGCCTAACCAAGACACTTTTGCTTGCTAGCTCTATTGTATTGATAGGAAATGGTTTGTGTCCACTTGCATCTCCTGAAAACTCAACCGGCCCTCATTTATGGCCGATTGTATCTGTCTTTGGAAAACGTTACAATCATTGGTGGCATGGGAAAAAGAACTATGCCATTTGCAGTAAACACGTCTTTTCAATTCATCAGGAGGAGAAATAGTGTCAATTTAATGTTGCCATTTTTAATAGTTTGTCAAATATTTATTGCATTTGGCAACATTAACAGTAAATTTAAATTCTTCTTGCTGATTCTTTTGAATCGACTGTAAAGAAGAACATGAAGAAGGTTTAACCTATGCTGCCCAAACAAGTTCAGCAGTATATACATCTGTGGATTCACCGTCCGAAATATCGCACCCTACTAGATGCATCTTATGGCTAGCCGATTTTCATGTTTCTTTACTTCGGCTTTCACAGGTCAAAGCCCGCTAGTGCAAGTGTACTAACAAAAAGAATTGGGTACCATCTAATTTCTCTTTTAAGTAAGGTCGCAACCCATTGAAAGCCAGCCCTTAGTTGTTTTCTCGCGACATGGATCTGAAATCATCGGTTTCTAGTGTCCCAGAACCTCCAGATTTAGTCATTAACCGATTCTTCAAGCCCTTGTCAGACTGAAGCTAAATCAGCTAATTCTAACTCATGTTCTCTTGAGAAGAAGTGTTCATAAAATTTCTGTTCTAATTCCTCCCAAGAATTGATAGAGTTAGGTGGCAGGGTTGCGTACCACGTGAATGCAGTACTAGTCAGAGATAGCGAGAATAAACGAACACAGTAGGGTTCCCTATCAGCCAATTCTCCTAGGTGTGCTAAGTACTGGCTTATGTGCTCATGCGTGCTCTTCCCGCCTTCACCAAAAAAAATTGGAGAAGTCCAGTATCCTAACCCCATGCAGATATGGCACGGTGTCAAATCAGTGACTATAAGGTTTCCAATATGACTGCCCTATGCCAGAGACACTAACACCGAGTTTGTCTCTAAACAACCCGGCTACCTCATCCCTAATTCTCTCCACCACATCTAGCAGCCATCCATTAAGTTTGTGGGTGGAAACTCAGGTTGCCTGACATCATTCTATCGGGTTCCTCCCAGGGATGTCTGAGATGTGTGCTAGGTGTCCTATTAATGCCACCACCTCCTGCTCTACATCTCTCAGGCTCTCTGGTGGCCGAAGAATATTTAGCCCTGTGTTCATGAGGTGGCATGGCATGGTTATAATATGTCACCGGTGGGGCACCATAGTGTTGTTACGATGAGTGTGGAAACCGTGTATATTGTGCAACTCTCGGTTCTGCGTACGCATACACGGATGGTTCGGTGTAAGGGGGCCGGCCGGTCCACAATAGGGCCGAATGGTCTGAGGGTATTTCCGGACTGTTCGGCCGTAGATGGTGCTACCTAGGTAGTTTTGTACATGGACCATCCGTCGTAAGGGGCCAGACGGTCCGCGATCGGGCCGAATGGTCCAGGGTTGTACCTGGATGAGCCAGTCATGTATGACGCAACTTGGGTGGTCTGTGTGGACTCGTGTAGAGTCGGACGGTCTGGTGAAATACGTCGGTTGATCCATGACATATCCGGACAGTCCCGCATAAGGTACCGAATGGTCCGCGACATATCCGGACGGTCCGGCATAAGGTACCGGACGGTCCGTGACAGGGCCGAATTGTTTGAGGTTGTACCCGGATGATCCGCCCATGTATGGTGCGACCTAAGTGATCCATGTGCGGGCCTGTGTAGGGTCAGATGGTCCGGCGAAATACGTGGGATGGTCCACACCATAGTCGAACTGTTCGAGAAGACTCTCGGACTGTCCGATTGTGTCCAGAGCTTGTCGAGTGCCTGGTGGCGACGACTATGATGATGACACGAACGTGTGCATCGGCATGCCATATGATGGTTGGGCCAAGGGTGACCCATTTGTAGCCGATGTGTTTGGCGCGGGTGGCTCCGTATTAGCCTCATACGAGGGAAAACTAGGAGCAGTTGATTTCTCATATGAACATATAAACATTTTAATAGATTCATCTACATATTGCTTTAATTGATCTCCTCGTTGTTCCATGAAAGTCGTAAGAGATAGATCTGGAGCACTTACAGCAGGAGCCTGAA